>BFEA01000001.1:13512037-13592966 GCA_003427395.1 Chara braunii
GTGTGTGTGTGTGTGTGTTTGTGTGTGTGTGTGTGTTTGTGTGTGTGTGTATGTGCCAGACAAATGTGAACTCGCAGTCGAGCGTCGCAGTGTAGAGTGGAGTAGTAAATCGAAGTCGAGCGTGGTATTGCAAGAAAGTAGTAAAGTCGAAGTCGAGCGTAGAGTAGCGTAGGGGTCGAAACATGCGCGCCGCCGTGCGTAGGATTTTCCCGTGCCGCCACCCAAAAGGGCAGCCTCCGGGAACCACTTTGCCCGTTGGGAAGCCCGTGCACAGAAACGGCCCGCTCCAACGGGCAAGCAAACCGGTTTCCGGCGAAAGGCCTCGATCGGGTCCTGCCTGATCAATCTGGGCCGTCGGGCCCAAGGTACCGGGCCAACAGCCTGGATTGACGCGTGATCTTAAGATCTTAAGACTGCGCTCCAATCCGGCCCGTCGATCCGGCAGGACCCGACGGCCCGGATGACAGATTTGTTACATGATTCGGTCGATCTGGGCCGTGGGCCGGTAGGACCTACGACGGCCCGGATGTCAGGTTTGTCCCCTTAGCGATTTTAATAGTGTAGGGAAGATGGTCCACTCTATGGGTGAAGATGGTCCACTCTATGGGTCAAGATGATCCACTCTATGGATCACGATGGTCCCCAATCCATGGGTCAAGATAGTTCACTAAAACGGCCAAGATGGTCCACTATGGGTCCAGACGGCCCATTCCATGGGTTAGGATGGTACACATCCCATGGCTCATCTTATCTCCCCTCATCCGACTTGGAATTCTTGTTACTGCCCTTTCCTCCTGTCTATGGGCACCGGTTCCCTGACCATCCGCTTAATTAGACAACCAGATTCGGTCTACCATCTAGCGTGACCGACTCAGTGGGGATGGGCAGGGAAAAAGTGGATTAGGGCCAGAGGGGAAGAAAGTTAAATACGGAAATGGCCAAGTGCACTGGAGGTTAAGATGGACGGAGACGCGGGGGAGGAGGGGGAAGAAGAGGGCCGGAAGGAGGGAGGGAGGAGGAAAGAATATGTGGTGTGGTGTACGTGAGAGGAGAGTTAACAAACAGAGATACTTCGAACACTCGAACCGGTCTAGGACCCATTGAGGGGACCCTACCCGTGAGACGACGTTAGGTCATTTCATACCTTACATGACGGCCAGATTCCAGTCACAACATCTTGAACACGTCGGACAGCTGCTGACCGCATTTCCTGCTCCTGCTCCGTTGGAGTGACAAAGTCCATAAAATCAACGATATCTGCAACGGCATGACCCACCGATCAACAGTATACAGTCATCCACCTTAGCCAAATTCATTCTCACATGCCGACCGGTCCACGACCGAAACACTCCTCAGGCATTCCCCAACCTTCCCCCTCTCTCTCTCTCTCTCGGCATGATGCGGAGAGAAAAATTTATTAGAAAGTGACGTCACTCTGACGTCAGCCTATCATCTTTCTACTTTGTTGCTCACCTGGTCACCTCTTCCCACTTCTCGTTCGATTGGTCGCTCATCACAGAGGTTGCCATCAGCATACACAGCAACCGCCATCAGGACCTTACACCACCAACGTTGATCTTCACCATATTCGCATTCTCGCGACCACCCTCGCGATCACTGTCCGCCGCCATCCTGTATACCGATCAACCTTCACAATCCTCGACATCACCATACGACAATCCCGCTTGTGCATCTTCGGGACTGTTGTATACGGACTGGTATCACGCAGTTCGAACCGGGATTGGAAATTATAACTGAATGGGCATTACGAGTTGTATCTTTATCCACATTTACCGGTACTACATCCCCCCAGGTTCCCGATTGATGCTCTCTCTCTCTCTCTCTCTCTCTCTCTCTCTCTCTCTCTCTCTCTCTCTCTCTCTCTCTCACACACACACACACACACACACACACACACACACACACACACACACCCGCACACACACACGCACCCGCACACACACGCACCCGCACACACACACAAACCCGCACACACACACACACACACACACACACACACAGAAAGACGAATGCTACGAAATAAATACAGAAAGACGACTGCTAAACCATAAGCAAGACATACTGACACTAGACTTCCGGGCCTCTGGCCGTAGTTAACGTCCACATAAAAACCCCCACAGTGCGTTCGTAATTACCAATTACATCGAGAATACTTGTAATTAGTCGAATAGTGAGATCGTACCAACGAGCTTAGCTCAGTTGGTACACCCATGTACCGTTGAAATACACACCTGAGTTCGAATCCTGATGAATCTAAAATGAAGCCAGGGGACGGTTAACTCGATGATGATATCTCAAGGCCGTTGCCTTTTTTTAAAATCAAGAGAAAAGGAAAGACGGGGGGAAAAAAAAGTGAGATAGGCCAATCTACGGCTCCTAATTCGTGCTGCTGAATGGTCGAGGGTGGCCCTCTCATTAAATTCAATTCCAATTCAATCAAGACAAAAAAAAAAAAAAAAAAAAAAAACAAGGATGGCCATTGATAGCAAGAACGACATACGACGAAGGCCGTACTCACGGAAGGACTCTTCGGATTTTACTAAGTACATCTCCCGAAACCATGTTGGGAATATGTCCTAATTCAAGCAGAAGAAAAAGACATGTCGGCCGCACGGTGAGCGAGAGAGGATGGGGGAACGGGGGGCAGCGGGGCGGATCATAGACTGAAAGGACAGATGCCTCTGACCTAACTCGTGTAATACTCATGCTAACCACCCCCCCTCGTTTCCCCCCACCCGCCTCTCCCCTACCTCCCACAACATATACTTTGTGATAGTCATATACACATATTATAATAATAAAATGAACCGAAATAATGCCAAATAACATCAAACTCAATCTACACATACATTCCAAATCACCTGCTATAAGTAACTACTTTCTATCTGATTGGATGGCTGGATGGTCGGATGGTTGGTTGGTCAGTGCTCTGATACAGCAGAGATGTTAATAGGCACGCCAGCTATACCCGCGCGCCGATTCATACCATATCCCCCCGGAGAGAACCTAACCCTAAACCTTAAACCATACCTGCTGCACCATCCCCAACCCCCGGAGAGAGCCTAACCCTAAACCCTAAACCATACCCCATACCTGCTGCACCCCAGCCCCAACCCCCGAAGCTCACTGGCGCAAAACCCACCTGCCGTACGCTCGGATACGATGGCCGGCAGCGGCCATCCGCCACAAGCCCTCGCATCGGGATCGGGGTACAGCGGGTGGACTGCGTCCCTGGTCCGTCGGCGGTCAGTCGGGGTCCCACGTACACTCTTACTATTACCCACCCTCGCCCGATTCTTCTGCATTTCTGAACGGCAGACAGCAGCTCAGATCACCGCGGATCGCTAATCGACCCAAGGTCAGAAACAAAGACAGGGAGAACTCATTCAAACATGAAAGAAAATGTGACAGCTCACACACACACACACACACAAAAAAAAAAAAAAAGACAGCTTTGACCCAAGGCCTCTCTTTCTGTCGAGATTACTCACGAACGCATATCGAGTCCAGGCAGCGCCGCCGGTCAGGTTCCCCCCCCCCAAAAAAAGGCGAAGATCCCATTGAGCGGAACTTTCGAGCTGTTCTCAGCGCGTACTCACACTACACTGGACCTCTTTAACTTATCTATGGACGTAATTACGGTCAGATTCATTAACATCCGGCCGTAAATGAGGTCAAACACATATAAGATAGAGATAGTGTGAGTAACCCCTCATTCTCATTCCAATCATCGGACTCACGATAACACTTCATCCGTATCTGAAGGACCAGCTTTCTCTGTGTCTGTTTTTTTCCTGTTTCTGACCGTCCATCCTCGATCTCCATGATCTACGGTCCACAAATGCAGAATCCGACGGGGGCGGGAATTTGGGACCACCCCGCCCCCGGTAAGTAGTCATTTGGTAAGTAGTCATTCAGTCGAACGGAACATCAAGATTCTACAGAGACAGATGCACATACCCCCCTAACAACAAAAGACGCAGACCCTGACAAGCCCAAAACAACGAAGAAGGAGAAGGAGGAGAAGAAAAAAAAGAAGAAGAAGAAGAAGGATAGTGTATAGTGGAAAACAATGGCCAACTGCCTTTCGTACACGCATCGAAAGCTCTTCATTACAAAGCCGCGCATACTCGTCTCAGCTCTCGCGCACAATCCCCGACGCGTTTCGATCGGTTGCGCTCCGATCATCCTCAGGGGGCTATCCTCATTCCCCGCCTTGCGGCACCGCCGTCTATCCTCCCGTCTTACTGAGTATCAAGAACAAGAAGAAGAAGCATGCTTAGCATATTCAACAATAGAGTCTAGAGTGAAGAAGAATAGATGATGATGATGATGAGTCTAGAGTGAAGAAGAATACGTGATGATGATGATGATAATGGTAGGCAAAGAGCAACGATTGAATGAGAAGGGAATGAGTGAATGAATGGCGAGAAACAGATCACGCAATGAATGCACATTGCGCGATGCGAAAAAGTTCGTGTCGAGGACGAAAAGGGGAGAGGGAAGGAAGGGGAATGTTACGTATTCACTTTACTGTTGGACTATTCAATGTTACTAGTAAATACTTACTTCATGACAAACACTACGAGTATTCGATTATTTAATACTAGACGTCGATTACTCGTGTGAATCGTCGATTTGTAGTTTATAAAACCCATATTGGAGTAAGATGCGTTCCTCCCACTACATTAGTGCGGCGATTGAATTTACTGGGGGTACCTCTCTTTCGAGAGAATTCTGTTAAGGTTCGATGACCACGTCACCCTGGCGATCTGAGTATCTTCTAACTACTTATTCCTCGACACTACCTAATTAGTCCTATTAACAAATTAATTAGTCCTATTAACTAACTAATTAGTCCTATTAACTAACTAATTAGTCCTATTAACTAATTAGTCATATTAATTGACTAATTAGACATATTAATCAACTAATCAGTCATATTAATTAACTAATTAGTCATATTAATTAACTAATTAGACATTAATCAACTAATCAGTCATATTAATTAACTAATTAGTCATATTAATTAACTAATTAGTAACTACTATAAAACCCACGTCGGTAGGACTAAATTGAGTTCCTCTCACTACAGTAGTGCGGCGATTGAATTTACTGGGGGCGCCTTCTTTTCGAGGGAAATCTATTCGGTTCAATGACCCCGTCACCCTGGTGATCTGATTATCTTTATCTTCTAAATAATTAGTCCTATTAACTAACTGCTTAATAGGACTATTGACTAGCTAATTAGTCCCATGAACGGTCTAATTAGGAACTAAGCAGTCCTATTAACTAATTAATTAGTAATACTAACTATTATAAGTACTATCAGCTAACTACTTAGAACTACTAATTACTTGATAAGTATGTCCGACGTCATATCTGTGGTTGTCAGCTAATTACTGTAGTACTACCGACGTGATATTACCTGGTTGCTATTTAATACCCTATAATCAATCAATTACCTCACATACACATTCTGTGATATGATTAGTATGTACAAAATTAATTACTTGATAAGTACTACTTAGCATAAACTGATTGTACTAATTAGCACGTAATCGAAGGAACTAGTCGTAATTGATGGCTTACTAAAACCCGTACACTCGTGCTACGTAGGACTTTTCAACCCAACCTTGCGCGCAATTGCGGTCAGATACATACATCCTAGAAAGTCCTCATGTAAGTATTATGCCCTTATTCTGGCTAAGCTATGTCCTCGTGTGAGTATGTCCTTACTCTGACTAAGCTATTAACTTGGTTCCATCGACCGTAATTACGGTCAGATGCATCCATCATCTCAGAACTTGGCTCAATCGACCTCGTCCCAAGGCACTGGTGTATACGAAAGAGGTGGAAAGGGAGGGGGGGGGGGTAGCAAAGCGAAAAAGAGAAGGGTGTGATCGACCTTGTTTCTGTGCGCTCCAGACGTCCATATACATTTCTTTTCTTTTTTTCCCCCCTATCACAATGTGTCCGTCAATTAATTACTTTATTAATTAAGTGATCTAAAGATTATGCGAAGTTAGCCTAATACTAGTATTTCCTTCACACGATGAAACGGGGAAATGGGAACAGGAACGAATTATTTAACACCCTACCAGACAGTCTTTTTTTTTCCCCCCTCCCCCACCATCCCAGCAAGGCATACATCGGCTTTTTCCTTTTCCTTTGCTCTTTTCTTCTACCTTCCCTTCATTTTTCTTTTTCGTTCCACCCCCTCCCACCCCGCCCCGCTTCAAAAGAATCCCAGCCATGCGTGCACTGTGGCTTTCAATTTTCCTTTCCTTTTTCCTTTTTTTTTCCCCGTTTTCCTCCTTTTCTTACCCGCACCCCCCCCTCAAAAGAATCATCCCATCCATGCATACAATGGCTTTCCCTTTCTTTTTCTCCCCCCCCCCAAAAAAAAAAAAAAATCCATTCCTATACACTCACCCTGATGGAGTTGAAGCAAGGGGCTTCTGAGGAAGACGCCCTTTCTGCCCACAGGAGTCCATGGCTGCAGGTTCCGAAGACGACGATCATCCACTTCTCCTATTTCTCCACCTCCTGTTTGCGCTAACCTTTCCTTTTCGGCGCCGTCATCACTGCCTGCTGCTGCGTCATCAGCCCCTCTGGCGATGGCGATGGCTGCCGCTCCATGCTTCCCTCCAATATCTTCATCGGATTGATCACCGAGCGCGAGATACTCCTCGAAAGCACCATCACCCAATCCTTCCTCATCTTCTAGTGGCTCCGAAATGCCATTCTCTCCTTCACTCTCTTTCTCTCCCTCCTCTCTCTCCGTCTCCTCTGCCTCTTCCCCCACCTCTTCCTCCACATCCGCAGTCAACTCCTCCTCTCCCTCCTCTCCCTCCTCTTCCCCTTCCTCCTCTTCCCCTTCCTCCTCTTCCCTTTCCTCCTCTTCCCTTTCCTCCTCTTCTCCTTCCTCCTCTTCCCCTTCCTCCTCCCCCTCTTCCGCCTCCTTCTCCTCCTCTTCCGCCTCCTTTTCCTCCTCCTCCTCCTCCTCTTCCTCCTCCTCAGCGTCGCCCACCATATGCTTCACGACCTCCTCCTCCTCCTCTTCTAGCTTAACATTACTCAATCGCCTCCCCTTTCCTCCCTCCTCCTCTTCATCATCAATCACTATGAGATGGACTTTCTTCTTCCTCTTCTCCTTCACGACGTACACGTCATCATCCTCGTCATCATCTTCGTCCTCGATATAAATGGTGTCCACGTAAGACGAGCCATCCCCATCAGCGGCGCCCATCGAGTCCTTCATCCCATCTTCCTTCGAGGGGGCCATGGAGGCAGACGAACCACGACGGCGCCTTTTCCTCAGAATAGTGTCGGCCCAGAACTCTTTCCTACCACCTGCTTCTCCTAATTCTCCCTTTCCCTTTGCGTGATCCATCCAACCCAGGGACGGATCATTCAAAGGAGGAAGAGGAAATCGAGCGGGCATAATACTCCCGCGCGACTGCTCCTTTCCTGCCGTATCCTCTTGCCCACCGCTCTCCCCTTCATCCCCTCCCTCCCCTTCCTCCCCTTCCCGTGTTTTCCCGTGATCGTTCAGTATACCCCCCTCCTCACCCACCCCTCCTTCCGTCTTTACCTGCTTCCTCTCACGCTCTGACTCTGACATCCCTCCCTCGTGCTCATCATCTGCTCCCTCCCCCTCGCCGCCTCCTCCTCCTCCTCCTCCTCCCTCCTTTTGCCTCCTCCTTTTCGCCTCATCGGGGTCTAACCCCGCCTGTGGTGTCTTGCTTCTGTCACCTGGATCATCATCAAATCCGCTCGGCTGTGCCAACAACGGAGCGAGCTTGAAGTACGAGAAGCTTCCACAACTGTGGCTCATGGTCGACGGAACGCAGAACCTGTTCAATTCTTCCGTTTGTCGTTTTCCAGAACCGGGTCAATCTGAAACGGAGCCTCCGTTTAACCAATCAAACAAATAATTATAATTAATAAATAAAACAAAAACGAAAGAAATAGGCACTATCACCTGCGTGGTCCGTTAGCAGACCTGCGGCAACGGCGCCACCCCATCCATCCAGGAACGTCCAGGAACAACTGCGCACGCGCCGCCGTTTCCACGACTATTGCCTATAGCAGTGCCTTTGAGGCTTTGACCTGCGCACGCCGGGGTTTCACCACGGTTATTGACTTCAGTTCACGACGACTATTGCCTATAGCAGTGCCTTTTGAGGCTTTGACCTGCGCACGACGGCTATTGCCTTCAGTTGGTTAGCAGTTTGCCTGCTGCTTCTGTCTGCTACGTCGCACGCAGCCTATGCGCGACAGACATGCGCGGGGCGCGGGCGACCCACGCGCTTTTCCCCTTAATTTCTCCTTATTATTCCAGGGGTTGGCCCGCGCAGATGAGACGACCAATGTTTCTCCCCGTGTCCATTTGACTGCGCTGCGCTTGCCATGCCGCTCGCAGCAGGCAGGAGGCAGGAGGCAGGTAGTCCTCTCTGGCCACCCGCCTTCAACCGTCTGCGACCTTCCGTCAACGCAAGAGTCAAACAAACAGCGGTGCCCCCATGACCCTGGGGATTCCTTGACAATCTGAATAGGAGTCGTGAATAGGTAGGTAGTGAGAGGTGAAATTGAGAGAAGAATATACCTCAGCTTTATGAAAAACAAGGGGGAAAAAAATGGGTCCCCTGTAGAGGCATAGGAGTCGTGAATAGGTAGGTAGTGAGAGGTGAAATTGAGAGAAGAATATACCTCAGCTTTATAAAAAACAAGGAAAAAAAAAAGACTGACCTACGGTATGTGATCTGATGAGGGGACCTGCCTCTACAGGGGACCCCTGCAAGCACAGCTACCTCTCACAATCAAGGGGATGCATGCTGCCCCCCGCCCTCATAGGCAGTGGTCAGGGAGCAGGATGGGACTGCCGAAAGGGGGCGGTGGGGGCGCACCTAACCCAAAGACCGACCATTTTGCCAGTAGCTGCACCTCCCATCTACTTTCCCCGTCCCCATTGAGTAACAGCAGTGTCTATGACCAACAGGCCTCATGAACTGTTGAAAGACCAGACCTGAGTTCAAATCCAGATGCAGCCAGATGAATAGAATAAGAAAGTTCTGAATTACTTGGGGCTGGTCAATTCAATGATTAAATCACAACAGCAGCGTCTATGGCCAGCACTCACACACCACACACAACCCCCTGCCCCCCGACACACACACACACACACGCACACACACACGTCCCGTGAAGGCCAAATACCCTACCAATACCAACTGGGGAGACCAAGCCAACTATTTCAGTTGGTTGGCACTGAGAGTGCCCAGGCGCTAAGCAGGGGATTGAACCCACGACCTTTTGAATGCCAGTTGCATGCTTCTAACTGAGCTAGGCCGCTTGCTCATATCGCAGGTCAGTCAGCTGGGGACGTGATTCCATTTCCTTTTTCTTTTTGGGGGGGGCAAAGGCATCATTTCATCCGAAGGAAAAAGGCATCACTTCATTTATACTCCAAACAAGGCCCGGGCGAGGCCGGGCATGAGGTCCCATTAGCAACAGGTTAAAATCTACCCTGCAATGACTTGTGATCCCACGGTACGTACTACCTGAAAAAAGAAAGAGATCTTAGTTCCTATCCACCAGTACATCCAAGCCTTAAAGCCACTAGTATTATCATCGGACGCCCTTCAAGACATCCGTTCGAATTGGAACGATACCAAGAAGATTAGAATGGCCCTTGTGCAAGGATGACACACACGAATTGAGAAGTATTAACCAGCCCAGGTAAATTCAATGTATAATCTGACAGGGTGGCCTTCTTGCCCTCAAGGAACCTCGAGCAGCCATATATGCTGAGATGAGACCATGTGAGGCTGCACCCAGCCTCACAACGACAAGGTGGGCGACATAGGCCAAGGGTCAGCCGGTAGCAGAGGGACTGAGCATCATCTAAGCCAGTCGCTGTGCCTCCCCGATTACCCCTTCCCCTAGCAGTGACTGCTTAATGTTGATCGAGGGACCAACGGGTTATCGGTAGTTTGTCGGCGCCAAGCATGGGCAGGAAGGTACATGAGGCCAATGGGGACTGATCCTATGACCTCCTCAATGCCACTTGTGTGCCTTACCAACTGAGATAGCCCGCTGGTTACTCCATGATAATATCTCAAGGCCATCACCCTTTCAAAAAAAAAAAAAAAAAAAGAGGACCTGCTGCAAGCAGATGGAACAAAAAGGAGGCTGTTGTTTTCACACACGTACCACCCCAGCCTCTTCAAAGAGCAAAGAACCAGGGACGTTTTGCCACCAAAACAAAGGAAAAACCCAATAACAACAAACAAAAATAAAAGATAGATTCCTTCCACGTTCATTTTTTTTGTGTTGGATGTATCTGACCGCAATTGTGTCCCGAGATGAGTACGAAAAGTGCTGGTGTAAATGCGCTCTCACTCCCCCAGCCTCGCATAGGGTTGTAATAAGCGAGAATGTTTTGTTAGCAAATCAAAGGTCAAAACACGGGGAAAAAAATAGATTTCTCTCACGTTCATTTTTCTTTGTTCGATGTATCTGACCGTAGTTACACCCCGAGATGGGTAAGACAAGTGTTATTGTGAACACGCTCTCACCGCCCAGCCTATCAAACGGTTGTGAGAAAGGGGATGTTTTATAAACGAACCAATGAAAAATGGAAAAAAAAGAAAGGGAAAAAAAAAAAAAACAAGATAGATTTATGCAATGTTCATTTTTTTTTTGCATCATGGAATAAGTGAGACAAAGTGATAGTGTGAGGACACCCGAACAAACACCCTTACAAGGGTGTTTGTACATATAATGTGCATTCACAAACACTACGTAGCACCGTGTTCATGTTCGGAGGCGAACGCGAACATGTTCGCCCGAACGCGAACAAGCGCCCAAAACCCTCCGAACGCGAACGTAAAAATTATCAAAAAAACAAAAACAAAAAAAGTTCTCAGAAAAATCTGAAAACAATATATGTTATGCAAAATAACAATACAAGCAACTTTTTTTTTTTTTTTACAAAAAAAAAAAAATGTTCGCCCGAACATGTTCGCAAGGTGTTCGCGCGAACTTGCGAACACGTTCGCGCGAACATGAAGGGGCGCGAACACGTTCGTCGTGCTACGCAGCACAAACAGTACTCAACACACCAACTACGAAGGCGGGAAGACGATCGAACCGACAGCGTACAGAGCACGTGCCTTGGCCCAACATGCGATAAAATTAAGAAATTATTAGAACCCTTCCCCGACCGTGGAGATCAAGAGATCGGTTGAATTCACGGCGTGTTGTTGAAGTTGACGGCAGGCGCGTGAGCCTCAGGGTTAGGTCAATGACTCTCGTAGTGACAAATATAGGTTAAATTAGGATAGGCTCCGACCGTACAGTTAGACATAGGCCCCTTTCGTAAGAAGGGCATAGTAGTTGGCATAACATGACAACTCAGTAGTTAGATTTCATTATTTTCTTTCGTTTTCTTTTTGTTAATTGTTTATTTCCTTAAATTTAGGGTTATATTTTTTTTCTTATTTTATTTGTATGGATGTAAAATACTTTTGAATTTTTAAGAGATTGTGCAGCAAATTCATCCCCACGAGGAAGATTAATCCGTGGCAATTTTAGGTGGATCTATCCATAATGTGATTACATTCCAACTAACATACCTTCGTAAGGGAAAGAGAGAGAGACGATCTACCGTAGAGAGAGAGGGATCTACCGCGGGGAGGAAAGCACGTGACCGTCTAGAGGGAAGCGACCAATGCACGAAAGAAGAAAAGCGCTAAGAGAAAGAGGTAGATGAACGAAGGAGGGACAAAAACACATATGAGCGCAAGGCAAGAAAAAAATGACATGTGCAAATAAAAAAAACGACAAACGCACAGGGAGGGTAAAAAGCACACAATGGAAGAAGATTAATGTACGGTGTAAGAAGAAGAAGAGAGCGCCGATAGAGGAGGCGAACGCGGAGCTGAAGAAAATCATGTAGGACGAGAATAAAAATGATGTGAACAAGACATGTATCTGTGTTTAAAAAAAAAATGTTATCCGGTCAGAGTTTTCAAGAATATTGTTTTTGCATTGTGATTAGAGGCGTTGGAAGGACTTCATTATTAAAAGACATCGATGTTTTTCTCGCTTCTATTTGGCGTGCATTTCACTGCGATTTATTTTCTCAATAATATCTGGTCTTCTACGAGATGTTGCAACTTGGTTTATTATGAGATTGTTTCATATATGGCCTCAATCATGGTTAGATATAGCATGTGTGAGAAAAAGAAGAATGTTGTTGTAGCAAACACCGTTACAAGGGTATTTGCTCGTGTTTTTACGTGTCACATACAGTGCAGCCGATGCACATGCGAGCGAATCCATTTGCGTGGCATGTGCCCCTGGCTATGATGGATGATACAAACAGGTAGATAAATTTTGATTATAATGCGGTCGCGTTATTGTGGAGCGTTATAGGGCAATCAAGATTCTTAAGAACATCATCGACTGAAGAGTCGATCTGGGATTATAAAACGCACGACTATGTGCGTGAAATAACCTTAAGTCATTATGCGACATGACAAGTGCTGGAACGCAGGGCGGAATTAAAATAAGACCCGACCATCGAGCCGAGGTGGTTATGGGACGTGGATGTCAGCGTGAGTAAGGTTGTTAAAGCTTGTGACTGAGAGGGTCAGGGCGGTTGAAGGAGCGGTTTCATTTAAGTAAGGGTTTGCCCTTTGCTGGAAGCAACGCCTCCTATTTTATTTTGTTACCATTTTATTAGTGTGATAAGATTAAAAGTTGATATATATCCTCATCGCAAGGTATAAGTGTGCAAATGTGGGTTTGTGACCTATTAGAATAGGTGTATACGAAACTTGAGTATCCATCGTTCAACGGTTTTGTATAGTTACTAGTTCGTAAAGTTGTGGGTTGAGTTTGTATCCCAGCAGACCTGACAAACTAAAATGATTTTTTAAAATTGAAATACCTCGCACAATCGATAAAATGTTGAGGAATTTGTTCAACCGTGTCGACACACTGCAAATTATTGAAGTATAGGCCTGGGTCCAGTTCCCATTGGGAACACATAAGTGGATTCCCCACAGTTCCTGAGTTGGGTAGCACCCCGTTTGCATACAAGGAGAGTCCAGGTACGTATCCAAAATCGCTCATACTCGTACGTAAAAAAATATTTATATATTGCAAATAAGTATGTTGTTCATAATAATAGTACAAACAATTATTGTTTGGGAGTCATCTAGCAATTACTAGTCAAACTTGAGTTAAGAGTAAAAAACTACAAAAATAAATAAATAATAAAAAATATATAATTTTTGAATTATTATGATAATACGGCTTTTTGTTAGTTTTCAAATTTTACTCGAGTTTGGTTGGGAATTTCGAGATGACTCCCCAACAAAAGTTGTCTGCATTATTATTCAGCGTAACATATATTTCTTTCATTTTTTTGTCAATCTATTTATTTTTTATTTTTTATTATTATTTTTCAGTCGAGTTTAAATAAGAATTTTGAGATGAGTTTCATACAAAAGTTGTTTACATTTCGATGTTGCATAACGTTTTGTTTTTTTTGAGTGCTCAATTTTTTTTTTACGTACTCCCACATATGGGAATACTTGTACATGCATACATGTCACGTACAAGAATACATGTACGCATGTATACACAACCAACATCTATGTATGTCATGCTGCCTTGTTTTTTAGTTCTTTGATGATGTTGTCATGTTCCTCGGTCATTTGGGATATGTCTCAAAACTGGACCTACGACATAGTTGACTTGGTACACCCAATGAACTGTTGAAATGCACACCCAAGCTCGAGGCTCCTGGGATCAGATAAATGAAACACGATAAGTTTTCATTGTATATGCCAATTTCTTCATAACATCTCACTTTGGGACCATTGTCAATCCTCTACGTTCATTAGGTTTGGAGTGGCATAAGAAGGCTAGTAGCGTCCCTTTTGGTGTAGTAGTGGTGTGACATTGAGATATTTAGATCGAACAATAAAGATCGTCATACACAAGAAATAAGTTTAAGTTTTGCTAAGTACGACTCGGTCTTTGAAAGTCATGAGGTTTTTTAAAGTACTCACAAAGGGATCTTGTCAACTCAGTTTAGGATGTAGTAACAATTAAATATTTATAGATTTAGTCATGAAAATGGTCAGATGCATCTGCGGCGATCCTAGTGTGACTATGACTTGAATGCTCTCTTAATCACGAACATTTTTTTCCTTCCCCCGTTTTCGTTATTCCCTCTTGTGGTAAATTGTGGTCATCCTTATGTGTATACAAGTGATGGAGCTGGCCACGTTTACGCCTCGAGTATATAGGATCGAGTAACCCGAAGTAGTAGGGTTTAACTTGGAAGCAATTCAAATGTGAAAACTAACTGTAATAGGGCGTGGTTCGACAGTCGAGATTATTGAGGTTGTTTTTTTTGCACAAGGTCTTCTGGCGAGAACCCTTAAGGTCATGTCGTGCAGGGGGATACGGAGAACTTAGAGATAACGCATAACCTTGCGCCATCTTGGCAGGTTCTTGGTCATCCTAGTCGGATGTCCCAACCGTACCTCTCACGATCCCTTGCTAAAAGACAGACTCTCGCGACACACAATTGTTCCCTTCCCTAAAAGACTGTCACCGGATGTATTAACTGGAAAAAAAAAATCGCGTCACGTGTCATGGTTGTCATTCCGTTTTTTTTTTTTTTTTTTTTTTTTTTTTTTTTTTTTTTTWWTTACTCGTCGGCATAAATGGTCACGTCAACCAACATCGTGGTTTATTACCACATTGTAACTATTCAAAATACATAACTGAATTTGATCCCTCATAGAATCGAACTTTGAAAGTGAAAAAACAACTTGGATATTTTCGATCCCTGCGTATCACCCTTGCACAAAACTCATGTCAATCTAAGTGTGACGTGGTCAATCCCGACCATGCAATCTAGCGAATCGCGGGGTCGAAATCACCCGCGCTTCGATCCACCTATCGGTTTGCTCCTACCAAAAGGAGCTAACCCTAGCAGAACAATGTCATATTCGATCCCGGTATCGACTGCTTCAAAGTTTGGAGTACCACATATTGGGTTAGCTCCTACTTCACAAGAAGTAGCAACTTCTCCTCTATATGAGTAAATTTAGCATCCAGTGACCCGTCTGATCCCGCATGACATTGCAGTCATTATTGAGGGAAATGTCAACAGGGTCTTATGCCGATGGCGTAACAAATAACACATCCCTACCCCATGTTCGTGATACATCGAGGAAGGTGAGAGGATTATCAGTAATTTATGATGCTCTCTTTATGTATATGATTCATATCATTGGGCCCCCCCGAGTGACCCCTGCTTCATATGCTTGAGGAATAACGATCCGATATGCCCTCTAGGTCTTTGGTACGAGGTTGGTTGCCTGTCTCTCAAACTGAGCGGGTGACCAACGCAGTAGGTTAGAGCGTTTGACTTTCATGCTGCAGATGCGCGATCCAACCCAAGCGAGTGTAATCTAGGGTTTGAGACAAATTTTTGCCTAGTCCTACCACAATTTTAGATAGAATACCTTAAAAAATAATTTAGGTAGCCTATTCCATATGCGTCACAGTCGTGCATTCATCGTCGTCGTTCTTTTAGTTATTTGGGCCCCGAATCACGTGATTGTCGTGCCTCCTTATTTTAAGTAGGATAGGTTAAGAAATTATTGTCCCTATCGCTGCTTGCCCATGAACATTTTTGTGCATACTTTGGTCTGGTAGTCGCAAAATTTACCCTGATTCCTTTTTACAAACGTGCACTCCACACGCCTTCACATTAATTAAACAAAAATGTTTGACGCACTGACCCTTAATCTCATTGCGCCACTGTTAAGGTGCACAATGAGTTATCACACATATGACCTTACACCACGATGGACGTAATCTCCAAACGTCAACGTTTCATTTATTTTATATAGTTTGTTTGAACAACTGTGACATCATGAAAATATCACGACTGCTTGTATGCACGGTAACTCCATCTGCAGTCGAACAAAGTTCAACAAATTTTCAACCTTTCCATTATAGGTTTCAAGTTCATTCAAATAAACTTTCAGTAAATATTTCAATCTTATAAGTCATTTGACCAAAATATTCTTTGCAAACAGTCAGACAAAGTTCATAATTAATAACACAAAGAAGATATCCTTAAAAGGATTTTTGCTCCGACTACGTCATCCATATTTTTCCCTTTCCTTGACGAAAACGGACGAACTAAGACTTGTTTACGGGCTTTTTGCCGCGGGGTTTTGACCTCAGGCGAGTTCAATATTGATGTTGGTTTTAGGTTTAGAGCAGCGGCAAAAGAGTTAGAAGGGGAACGTAGTGTTGGAAAGTATCGAGAATGAGAACATGGCAGGGGTGAAAAAAACAAATCACGCTCATGTCCTAGTGAAATCGAGTGCGGCAAAAGACTAGATAGGGTTTTTTAGGCGTGGTGAATCGAAAAAAGGTAATGTTTCCTCGGAAACGAGTAACGAAATTTTCGCCGCTTATTCAATCCCTTTCATAGCCGGGTTCGTTTTCGAACTTACATCCACCATCCTCGAGTCTTGTTCATTCTCAAAGTTCAAATGTGACCATCGCTTCTATATGATTGTATTCGTCACTTTTTCTGACCATATTGGTCCCAACCTCAATCTCATTGTTTTATACTTCTACGACGTTCATTATCATGTCCGTCTTTTGTTTCAATTGTGCTTGCCTCTTGCTCATGGTTGAGGTTCAAATTCGTGTTCGATTGTGTCTGTGTCACGCTAGTGATTTTCAAAGACAACGATTATGGTTGTCGTTTTCTCGATTTTTGTTGATCGAGGTGATGTTGGGAAAAATAGTTAGAAAGTTATAAAAAAGGGTTTAGATAAGAGAGAAACAACAAGTTTAAGTCCAATTTGTCTACCATTCGATTGACCATAATCTTACTATAGACGGCTTGAGTGTGAGCATGTCTGTTGGGATGCGAATGGTTGCGAGCATCCCTGAACACGAAAAAGTTTTTCCTTATCACTTACACTACCGCAGTAGTTAATCCTTGTTGCTTTTCTTATTCATTTTATTGTTGATTGAATCAGACCGTTACTTCGGCAAAATGTTGATAATTAAAAGGAGCAGCCATTGAATAGTTGACACTCGATTAGAATGAGCACCGAGTGCGGGCAAGGAGGATGATCATGGAAAAAACAACAATCGTAATTTAATTGTGTTCGTCATATCCATGGGCATTGCAATTGTTAGCTTAGTAATTGGTCCCCACCAGGGTTACCGGCATTCGGGACGGGCAAGTCACCCGAACCCAAACGCCCAACTGTTCGTCAGCCGAACGCGGAAAAAAAAAAAAAAAAAAAAAACGAATTCCAAAAAATCTGAAACAAATATATGTTATACAGAAAAATAAACAGAACAACATTTGCCTCAACTTTACATCCAAATTATTTACCAAATTTGAAATAAAAATAAAATACTCAAAATAAATAATAATAATAAAAATTAAAAAAAATAAAACAAGAATTAAATTATTGAGTGGGCGAGCACGTTTTGGACATTGCCATCTTTGGTGATTTTTCATTTTTTTTTGGCTGTGACAAATGCCATGAAAATTTATATACGTATACCTTACATAATAGAAAATATACAAATAAAGTTAAAAAAAAAATATAATGTTTTTCATGCCCCAAAATAAAAGAAAAAAAAAAATAAAAAATTAGTGAGTGGGCAAGCAAGTTTTGACACCACCATCTTTGCCGATTTTCCATTTTTTTTTAGCTGAACAGAATGGCTTGAAAATTAAGAGGGCGATACCTTACATCACAAAGAACTCACAGGAAATGTTTTAGAAAAACAAAATAATATTAGGTGCCAAAATACGTTTTTGCGGGGTCTGAACCCCTTCAGGTTCGGGCCCCGTACGGGGACCCAAACACCCGAACGCCCGAACGTCCGGGGGTCATCTTAAGGGCCTCCGTACGTTCGGTCTGGCAACCCTGGTTCCCACTGTAATCATCGTCGCTACTTATACCATGATAATATGATTGTTGTTCCACCTCGTGATCACCATCATGTAACTCTATAGTCAAGGACGAGTTCCTTCACAACCATTGTCTACTTTCCCTTCTTCGTGATCGAGTTTATGTATGTAGTGAAATCGGGCAATGGAGCAAAGAGGAAGGAGACAGGAAACCAATACACTTACATGTCTCGTCTGGGTGATCCTGCTGTCGGTTTGATATATTACGTAGTGAGGTGCCGTCGACAACAAGTTACTTGCAAGACTCCATCAAAGGAGCGCCAAAAAGGATAACAGTCGAAAAGGATAACAGCCCGTTAACGACCACACATCATGACTATTGAGCACTGATGGGTATTACTCATCGGGCAAAAACTGAGTCACACGCTCGTAGCAATGGGATGCGGCACACCAAGTAAAACGAAAGGTTATACCATGATTGTCTTTATGATTGAAAGAAAAAAATATAGTGTGTTTCATTAGAGTATCAGTATATCGGTGTGTTCATGGTTTTCGTGCTCCTGTTTTGTGACTTTCTCTGTATCAAGGAGCAAATCCAATCACATACAGGGGGATATAGGCGAATGTGATAGAGATGGGATGAGAGAAAAGTAGAGAGGTTAGGAGAGTACTTACTTAGTGAGGGTCGAGGAATGCATGCCAGACATTTAATTTTTTTATCCCATTCATAAAACACATGATCTTTCATTACTTATTATCGTTTTGTAACTGATGGGCATAGCAGAGATTCTAACTACCACCATAAGAAAAACTTTCCAGTGTTCAGAGAAGTCCTCATGTCTATTTTTATTATAACCTACAATTAAGAAGGATTGATGACATGAGTACAGACACAACGGGTGAGGTATGTAAAGATTTTAAAAAAATGAATGTTATTGGTGAAGACTATATCGAATTTGTTTGAAAATTAATGCAAGGACTTGAGGTTATTCAAGTTTAAAGGGGTCCTTACTTCGCTCGTTACAGATTTTTAACAACTGTCGTGATGATATCCTTTCAGCATTGCTTATTTGAGCTCAACAATTTACTTTACTAGGCTTTGATGTTCAGGGAATTGATGTTTTGGATCATCAGCAACACCGAGCACATAACCAATTTGTTCCCACGACAACCATCTACTTCTATCAACCATTATTATTCGTCGTTGGAGGTTGGATATTATATAAGCAGTTGTTTTGTATCAAGCCCAAGCGTTCGTGTAATATTTGAAAATCCTTTTGCCAACTCTTGATCAACCCCTCATTGATCTTACGAGTCTTATCATTTTTTTTTTTTTTTTCTTCTCCTCTATTACTTTGATAAGCTTTATCGAGTGAAAAACAGTTGGTGAAATCCTATCTGGACCAACATGCGTTGCATATCTCCATGACCTCCCAAGTCGACCCGACTGTCGGATCTCTATCGAGAATCAAAAGGAGTTACAGAGGTAAGAAACATGTACATAAATCAAAACGCACATGAAAGTATACAGTATATACGTACTCTTACAACCCACTATAATTTGTTTGACTTCACTTTATCGTTTATATATATGTATATATTTTAACTTTAAGTTCGTTTGCAGTATTCATGTACATTTGACTTATTTTAATATTTGCTTGTGATGATTTGAGTTTTATAAGGTTTAACACTATCACATGATAGTTGGTAAATTCCTATCAAAACCATAATGTGTTGCGTATCTCCATGACCTCATAAGCCGATGAGATTATTCGATCTCTATTGAGAATCATGAGGAGAGGCAAATAATATGTACATAGCTCAAAACGCACATTAAAGTGTACCATACAAACGTACTTTTACAACCCACTATCATCTGTTTGACTTCACTATATAGTTTATACTCTTTTGTTTATTTTTTTTAGCTATAAGTTCGATTCCATTATTAATGCACACTTGATTTATGTTGATGTTTATGTGTGATGGTACGAGTTTTATAAGTCTGAACACTATTAGATAAATAGTATTCTATCTGCTTTATTTATTGGTTTATGAAAGGTTGGAGAGCGTTCCATGGTATTTGGCTTATTCATGTCGGATGACCCAACTAAGCGATTTATTTTAGTGTTTTCTAAAAGGCTAAGCAATAATGTACTCTATCACGGTACCACCTCTTGTTCTACTTGGCGCACCAAGTAGAACAAAAACTATTTTCATGATAGAGTTGTTGAATCACATCGTATGTTTTTTGTTTTTTGAAGGGCTAGGCGAAATCTCTTATGAACAAAGATTATTGTAAGTCGATTAGTTGCAAGTTTAATTTGGATACTTCCTTCCTTAAGAGTATAGTTGCGAACAATCCCGTTATGTGATTATTTAAATCAACAACTTCCCTAAGACAAAATTAAGATTTATAAAATTTGCAACTCAAGTACAAACTTTCAACGCTATCCTTACAGTTTCAACCTTCTCCTTCTAGTTTCAATCCTATCCTTTCGTGTGATCGTGTTTAATCCCCCTTCTTTTAAATAATTGTAAATATGTTTCGTTTTCTAGATCTTTTTCTTATTGATGATCGTAATTCTATTTTAACTTATATCCTTATTTGGAATTTGTATTTACTATTATAATTAATAAACATGGTATCTATTCGTACGCTTATGATTCAAATGTCGATGTTTCTACATCTGTTCATAATGTCTTCAGTTTCTCGTCCTCTTTCAATTTTATACATTTCTCTAATCCATTCTCAAAATCATGTTCACATTCTTTTCCTGTCCTTATTCTTTGATATCGATTCATACTGCAACTTCGATTATAATCATTGGCATGCCTATTGTGACGGTTATCATGTATGAAGTCATATTGGAAAAGAAGTTTGCTTCTTATCGCCATTAAGCTTTAGGACCACTTGCGCTACTTCACATTTATGAAAGCAGAATTTCACAAGATGTGTGAACTTCCCCCCCTTTTCATATGAAGACATTCATGCTTGTAGAATCATCTCACGTGCTACACTTATCTTACTTGTTATTACGCTTATTTTTTTTCGTACTTCATCTTTTCTCTTATAACCATAACATTTTATCCTACCTCCTCTTTCTCTCTTGTCAATTGTTCCCATTGTCATATACGTACTGTAGGTTGTAGGAATACCCATAATTGAAACTCTTATTCCACTCATGATTTCATATTGTCACTTCGTTTTAGTTATGTTTATGATTATAATTTTTTGACGTGTTTGTAATACCATTCATATTTCATGTACCTTCGTGTTTACTTTTCCTCATTTTTGCAATTACATCCAAGCATGTTCAAGCTACTTTCAAGCTACTTTCATAAGTCCGAATCTTTTTTTTCTCCCAATCTTTTTCATCTTCTACCTGCATGGCGTTCTCGGGACAAAAACCCCTGAGAGGATTTCTGCCCGAATTTTTTTAAGGACAGACACTGTCCGACTCTTTTTTGTTGGATTGGGATACTTTATGAGAATGACTTTCCCTAAGTTTATTCAGACTAACCCCTTGACTGAGAGACTTCTACTTTTTTAGAATCTGACGTCGTTGATATACGACGTCGTTGACGTTCAATCGAAACAATGGGAGCCGGCAATATGGCCTGTCATCCACCGTTCCCGATAAGGCCGCGAGACATGCGAGCGGTGGGAGCATTAGTGTAGATTTATACTATCTAAAAGAGTGTCGAGCGACATAAGTCGTAGGTGCGTTGATTTTTTATGCCGCGTCGTGTATACGGCGACGACATGCATGCCGTACCACTAGACGGTCGCCTTGCCGACGGTGGTGCAGCTGGTCCGAGTCAACAACGGAAAAACGGTACGTAAAGCCTGCTAAAGCGTTTGAGGGGAAAACGGTACGTAAAGCCTGCTAAGAGCCAGCCCATTAGGTACGACAACAGACTTTCACCCAACAGGTGCTAGGATCGAGACCGTCGACAATATCACCGGGCTAGTTCCTTTTGGAGCTGCCCCAAATAACGAGGGCGACTGTTTTCCGGTCGTACGCTAGATCGTACAGCCAGTAACAATCGCGCCAATCGTTGGTGGCCGCCGCGCAAGGACAACACACATAAATCGAGAAGTGGTCCAAATTTTTTCCCGTGGTGGATCCCCGACAGGGTCGAACTCAGGTCTATGTCTCAACAATTTGGTGGGGGGGGGGGCCAGGGCCCACGGAAAGCCCTGCATTGCTGACAGGATATGAAAGAGGGGCAGCAACTGTGAAAAAGGGAGCAGCCTCGTTCACCAGGCACCAACTGTGAAAAAGGGAGCAACCTCATTCACCTAGCTGCATCTGGATTCAAACTTGAGTTTGTGTTTCAACAGTTCAAGGGTGCCCAATGACACTATGAACTGTAGTAAGGGAAAACCCATTTTCATTAGGATTCAAGCTTACGTTTGTATTTCAACAGTTCGGGTGTAAACAAATTTGACATGGCCATTGAAAAAGAAAAAATATACAGGGCCGTACAACATTAGCGTGAGTATGAAGTGAGAGAGGCAGTTGATGCCTCATGTAAGGTTTTCCCTGCCTCGTTGACAAGTCACCTGGAAAAAAAAAAAAATAAAAAAAAATTCAAAGTTTCAAAGAATAAAGGTTATTTTTCTTGTTTTTTTGGTTCGCGCCAGCATTGTTTTGGTGAACGAAATTATTTTTTCTGACTTTGAATGTTTTTCTGTGAATGCGTGGCCACTTTCCCCACGTGCTTGTTTTTTTCAGATTATATAGCGGGTTTTTAATTAGAGTCGTCAAAATTGGGATACTTTCTGGTACCCCTACTTGATTGTTATGGGGTTTGAACTTGGGTTTGCCTTTTAGAAGGAGGGGTGGATGAACGGGCATTGCTAAGCATACCCCGCCAGCAAAGTCGAGCTGAGGAAAAACAAGGTGGTTTTCTTTTATTTTATTTTTGTATTAATTTTTCCTTTCTTTTCTTTAATTTACTGTTCTTCCGCTTTTTGAAAAAAAACAAGGTTGTTAAAGTAATGATGAAAAGAAAAAGGGTATCTGAACCTTGAAGTTACATCCTTTCTTTTCTTTAATTTATTGTTCTTCCGCTTTTTGAAAAAAAACAAGGTTGTTAAAGCAATGATGAAAAGAAAGAGGGTATCTGAACCTTGAAGTTACAGCAGACTGTTGATTTCAACACTCTGCTGAAAATGGCTTTATACAACCACTTCAAAGCTACTACTAGCCAGGGGTGGCGAATGATCGCCAACCAGGTGCAACTTTGAGCGATTGTATAAAGCCATTTCCAGACCCAGCTGCACTCAAGGCCCGGCTGCACCTGGCTCGGGATCGGAGGCCAGACATTCACTCAGAGGGGCGTCGACGAAGTGGTGGCATTCACGTTATACTGTCTATGACACCGTAGTAACGCATTAACATTGGTGGCGAGCGGCGGCGACATTGAGATGGCATCGACCGCTAATTTAAATAATGATTGTCGGGTCCCTTGCAAAAGTCATTCACACGAAAGTTAGAGAGATAGTGTAGAAACCATTCAAGCAATATATTTTTTATATTTTATAAATATTATATAAAATATATAATAAAAATTTTATAAATAAAAAAATATAAATATAATATACATAAATATAATATAAAATTAAAAAATCGTTTATTTTCACGGTCTAGTTTGCAAAATTCAACTGCTTCATCTAGCAAACTTCGTATCCTCCCTCTACTTGAGTTGGGAGATGACTGCATTTCTTTTCTAGCAGTTAGTGTGAGGCGAAATGAAATAACTTGGCAACACATCTCATCAAGTCGAAAAGATATGTCATCCCTATCATTTGGCAGGCAAAGCGAAGATATTTTGGTACGATGGCATTTGAATATTGCTATACTATGCATGTTGATCATGTTTTTCTCCTTTTATTAATAAATATTATTTGAATAAAAAGATAAAGTCAACTTAACACCTGAATCTTCTTAATTTAAAAGTGTTTTATCCGAGTAACTCTTTCTCTTTACGAGAAGGGGCTAGGATCACTCGATCCTTACACTTGGAATATCACGTTTTAGTTCACCAGCATATGTTCCGCTTCCTGGAAGATCAACGCCCCAGAGACGAACGACTTTCGGGTGCACTTTGGTGTTCTACCATGCATACCTATGCTACAGCGAACCAGCAAACACTCTCGTCCGCCCTACCTCTAAAATTGCATTATAAAAGACTTCGCACGTGAGCAGGTAGCTCAACTATATGCCTCAAGGGTGGTGATAGGCCCTTAGGGAAAGTAAGTTCTACCCCACAGAAACCTATCCTTTCATAAGGGACTGTGGGATGTACGACTGGCGCACTCGATCGGAGCGGAGGGTCGGCACGAATTACAGTGTCATCTCCGAGTTGTCACTGGAAAGTTGAACTCCTACGCGTGGCAGCCGGGACAACCCTCCCTCACGTGGAGCCTGATGCACTCGACAAGGTATTTTAAGTTTTGCTTTTATTTTTGTACTATAACTTACCAATTCTTATCGTTTGACTTTTCACATCTATATATACTTTTAAATTTATTGTTTTTATTTATTTTGGTTAACCTCTGATTTTCTCATTGCAACTACTTATATCGTTTTTTTCCATTACTAGCCTCACCGATTCATGCATATATTTCATCCGAGGGCATCGCCCCTATCTTTCCTGTCTCTTTTGCTTGTGCACACTTTTTTTTTCCCTTTCTTCACCTAAGCATGATTCTAACCATATACATTTTGTCTTTTGTCATAAATAAGCGCATGCAGGATGTACAGAAAAAAACAAGGGGAGGATGTAAAGATAGAAGAGAGGACAAGGAGAAGAGGACGAAACAGAGGAGAATGTACTCGGCTATTTACTTTATGCTTTTTTGCATTTGACAAAGACAGTGTATTATGTTTGCTGAAAAGATAAGATCATGTGGTTCCCTTCTCATTTCAACTGTTGCTGAAAAAATTGGCATATAAGATCATGTGGTTCCCTTCTCATTTGCACTGTTCGAAGTTGGCGCATCTACAAGTCGAAGGGGAGGGTGAGGTCGAAAAGGGCAAAGTGATGGAAAAAAAAAGCAAGATCCAAGGAAATCATAAGCGAATTCCTGCTGGGTAAGGAGTTTGCTCCTTTTCACCATTAGGCCTGAAATCCT
Organism: Chara braunii; assembly: GCA_003427395.1. NCBI lineage: Eukaryota > Viridiplantae > Streptophyta > Charophyceae > Charales > Characeae > Chara > Chara braunii. The sequence goes on from BFEA01000001.1 coordinate 13,537,198, forward strand.
CTTGCGCTAGTAGTTCGCATTTGTGAAAGCCGAAGGTGATTCCCTTTCCATTCTCGCGTGCAATGTTTGTATTCCGACTGTTTGAACCTGACACATCTAAAAGCGAAAGAGGAGGGCAAGGTTAAACGGGGCAGTGTGATAAAAAAAGAAAGGAAGATGGAATAAGGGACGAGGATAAGAAGAGAAAAAAAAAAAGGAAAAAAATCATAAGTGAAGTTATGCTGGGTAGGGAGTTTCCTCCTTATCATTAGGCTTGAGAGCCTTTTGTGCTACTTCCCATTTATGAACACATCGTTCGTAGGATGTATAATACTTCAAATCAAGACAATTGCCCATAGTTTTCCACTTCCTTTCTTTTGGAGTGTAACAACTCTAAAAATCAGCTACGTGGTTCTTGTTGGACAGTACAAGACAAGTCGTGCAAATTTCTATGGAGGTCATTGTTGTAATGAAATCATTGTTGAACTGCAAGTTCAGCTTACCAAGTTGACACTGCCAGTGAAGTCGTAATAAATGCCATTTCCACTACAACAGATTGTTGCCTGTTTTTTTTTCTGTAACCTTATTGATGCCCACTGCCAGTGCTGTACTTCTTCCTTGTTTGAGATTGGTCCTTGCGTAGATTAGTTTTGCCGAAACCAACATCGCAGGTGAGACCGCTGTTATTGCGAAGGTAACGTCCACCATTGTCTGTCATCACCTTCGCAATAGCAACGGTCTCGCCTGCAATGTTCGGGCTTCTCATGAGAATTTTTAAGAGGTTGCAAGTGTCGAAGGTGCTTTTAGCCGAATAATTTTGAGTTTGCAACAACAGTCTACATTGCAGTAAGACCATGTGCATCCGTTGAGATTGATAATTTTGAATTTGTGGCATCACTCCTGTTGTACTAGTGTGGATTAGTGTTGTTGAAACCAACATTGCATGTGAAACTGCCGTTACGGCAAAGGTGACGCCGAACAGTTCAAATGATGATAAGTACTTCTTGAAACACTAAGAGCGGGTTACACAATTGTGTGTTTGTGAATCGACTAACTCCCTAAGCGGTCGAACAAGGCATCGAAGAGGCTGATATGATTGTGGGTTCATTCTATGTTATCAGGCCCTGCTTACACAACCCCCTGCCTGTCCAAGGTTGTTCGAGCGAACAAGCAGTTCAACATCCTCCCTTGTACTTGAGGCCCGAAAACCCAAATTACGCAAAAAACTAAAATGAAAACTTTTGCCTTCGGGTCCTTTATCGAATTTATTTAGACTCTTGAAACTGGAGTTGTCTAGGCCTGGACGTTCACAACCACCCTCACTATCCGACCAGAACGTCCTACAATCACTATCCGACCAGAACGTCCTGCAATCAGATGTCTGGTAGCCTAGGTTTTATATCTTTCTTTTTTAATAAAAAAAGTCTGGTTTGTTACAGAGGTTGGATACTAGACAAATGGCAATCATCCACAGTACTTGGTCACTTGGTTGTCCAAATGAACCCCTATGAAGACCCCACCCACCCTTCCTCTCTCTTTTTGCCCTTGCACACTCCCATCCCCCCTGTTGTACCCTAATGTAACCACCCAAGAACATCACCAATCACCATCTTGGCGGGGTCATCCGACCAGACCGCAGTTGAAGGCTCCTGGGCTAAACAAACACCCCAACCCTCTACTCAACCCCGGTTGAAGCAAACACCGTGCAAGCCGATTGCATGGAGACTTCGAGAGCTAAGGTGTGAAGATGCTACTACAGGACTTCATGTCGGTGCCTAGTGACTATTATTTAAATGTGCCATGATCATAGAGAGCTGGAAATTCTTTGTTCCCTCAAATGTCCCTGAAGCCCGTTTCAGCCCCGCAAATAGGTGCAACATCTCTTGACACCACTCTTGACCTCCCCGACATCCCGTACTAAGGAACTGCTATGCCACCGTCCACCCTGTGCTAGGTACGAGGATAGCCGACCCTGAGTTATGGACTGCAACTCTACCATCCGTTCCCTCGCATATCCCTGGAGCCCGTTCCGATTTTATTCCTACTGGGTTTTCAAATTGATCAGACTACACTGTAAAGATGATATTATAACCATTTGATCGGCATAATCCATGGGGACTATTCTACATTTTGTCATGGGTTTAAGCTGTCCTTTGCCGTGGGTCTCTCCATTCAAAAATCCCTGCTCTCACAGTGCACTCAACAGTTTCCTGATGGGTGCATGCAACACCAATTGTTTCCTTCTTGCATACTTTCTTATAACTATTTTCTGAAGCAAGTTGGACTATACCCTAAAGGGTGATACGACCATGTGGTTATTGTCGTTAGTTGAGTTCGAAAGTAGGATATAAACCGCACACAAAAACGTCCTCCTACGTGTGTAGATATAGGCTCATTGGTTTTGAAAGGGAGGGTAATACCACCACGGGTTTATTTTCTTTAACAGTAGGATATGATCCACACAAAAGCCATCATCCTACATGTATAAATATAGACTGATTGGTTTCGTATCACAATAGGATAGGAACCCTAAAAACAAATATTCTATTTTGTGCATATACATAGATTGTTTCTTTTTGAATTAAAGTGGAGGAGGAATCCCAAAGATTGTCTTCCAACTATGCGCATGTATTTTGATTGTTTGATTCTGAAATACAATAGGATAAACGACAACCCCAAGAGGGTCATCCTACCGTGTCCATGTATTTATAGACTGTTTGATTTTGAAATACAATACGATAGGAACGCCATCCTACTGTGTGCATGTATTTGGATTGTTCGAATTTGAAATATAACATAGTAGACTGAGAGACGACCTTTAAGGGTCGTCCTACTGTACTCATGCATTGCAGTGCGACAAGAACATCGTCCTGCTCCATGCACGTATTTAGGTGGGTGGTCTATTTTTAAAACACACGAATTTATTTTGTAGGAGTTACATTGGGGATGTCTTTCGTAGCTTAGCCACGTAGTAGTCCCTAACGGACTCGTCAAGCACTAGATAAAACATCCGATAACAAATCTCGTAGCTTAGACATATAGTAGTCCCTCACTGACTCATCGAGCACTACATAAAAAATGAATGGATGAGGAGAGCAGTTCAAAAAATAGATAAACAAATGCACAAATGCTGAATTGAAAAAAAAAATAAAAAATGGGGCAGAATATTAGCCCGGTCAGAAGAGTTAGATGCGGCCCACCAAGTCACGCTGCCAGCGGGGACTCAGTAGCCTTGGGCCCAAGAGTACGATGCCTCTCCTAGAGGGTGCACGTAGGAGCCCCTAGAACGCTACACCCAACCTCTGGGTCTGGATATGCTAAAAAGATACCCGTGCTGGCCAAAAACAATCCAATGACAGCCAAACACACAACACGGAATCTCTAAAAGTAACTTCGAGGCCAGGTCCAATCCCTTTCTGCGGATTTTCCATTGTGGTCCACTCTTTGTGGAACAGACATCAACAGTCGGTGCTATGACACTTGACTTGAATTTAAATTGCAGAGCAATACACCGCCCCTCCCTATCTGCCGGTCCTACACTCCACCTCCACTTATCCATCCTCGTCCCAACCCAACCCAAACCCCACCAAATCACAACCCAAACCCCACCAAATCACAAACCCTAGAGGCCCGCAACTGCCTCGGTACTCCTAAATACCCCTTGCCACTACCCCTCACCAACCCCCTCGCCACTCATCCCTTACCCAACTCTCACCTAGGCCTACGTTATCCTCGTCCACACTCATCCCTCTTGTCAAGTTTATTCCCTGCGCAGATTTTCCGACCGACCATACCACCTACACCCCACCACCATGACCCATTTTTCCATAAATAATATACACTGCACACCACTCCACCTCCACTAACTCCATCTTACTCCCAACTCAACCCAAACCCCACCATCACACCCCTAGTCCCCCAATACTCCTGCATCCCCCTTGCCACTCACCTAGGCCTATGTTATCCTCTTCTACCCTCATCCCTCTTGTCACTATCATTCCCTGCATGTTTACACTCCGCGCAGATTTTCCAACTGACCATTCCACCTACGCCCCATCACCACCTACACCCCATCCCCATGACCCACTTTTCCATATAACTAGTACACACTGCAGACCACCATATCAGATTTTCCAACTGACCATTCCACCTACGCCCCATCACCACCTACCACCCATCCCCATGACCCACTTTTCCATATAACTAATATACACTGCAGACCACCATATCTGTCTGTATACATCACTACAAAAACAACTGTTACTCCAAAGTATATAGAAACACACTACTGCCTCTTACCAGCCAGGCCCAATCTGCATCAGGCACTGTACACCCTAATCCCTCTCAGGGCGGGCAAGTCTCTCTACAAGCATGCAACACCTCAACATATGCCTGTGTGGGATCCTCAGAGACTTTACGAGGAACTACTAATTATTAATATAAAAGAAAGACCAATGACTTATACGTACGATAGATACCTTTGTTTGCATGTAGTGTCGTATTATTATAGTGAACCCGGGCAAAAGCCGTGGCCTTCGGCCTACAAAGAGGGGCGTATTATTATAGTGAACCCGGGCAAAAGCCGTGGCCTTCGGCCTTCCTTCCCTTCGATACCCCCGCTCTTTTTTGGGCTTCCTCTTTTGTTTCATCTCGCAGCTCACCTTTTACCATGCCTCCGATCTACAACAAGGCTCACCGAGTGGATTGTGGTTGACCGCGAGCTATTTGAGCTATTCACATCTTGTAAGCGTAATCGCCCACTTGCACGCAATGGAAAGAAAGCACAGTGAAAGGGGAGGTATGCTCCTGTTCATTTTCAGCATGTCTTCGGCTTAAATTTTGTGTCTTCTGTGAATGATGCTCACTCGTATACATTTAGTAGTGCCAAGGGGGGAGTGGTGGAAGAGAAGACGTTCTACACGAGGAGGCAGAAGGGGAAGGGCAGGGAGAAGGGACAGAACAGAAGAGAACCAAACTTCACAGGAAGGAGTGGGGGAGCGGGATGAGAAGTTCTACACACTCCGAGGAAGGGAGGGAGAGGTGTGCATCTGGTGCTCACGTGTGTGTGTGTTCAACACAGCAGGGGGTTTGCTGTCCTGTCCGTATGCACACAACTCGAACAGTCCTGTGAGCATGCGTGTGTGCGCATGTCTGTGTTCAAAACAGCAGGGTGTGCTGTCGTGTTCGCTATGCACGACTCCAACATAAAACCCAGGATTGTGATTCATCAGACTTTCACCGATTCGTCAAGATACTTGCTCTTTCTTTAAGAAAAGGGCCGCAACCCTGACAAACACAAATCAAACACAAAAACCACGAGCTGCGCAGTAATCCACGCTGGGCCTCGGAGATTCGAACACAGGTCCATAGTTCAACATTTGATGGGTGTACCTACTGAATTAAGGCCATATTCTCAATGACTTTCCTGGATGTATCCGCCTGCAACTACAAGTTGGGGTGCCTCCGGCCACAATGGCATCCCAAGCTGAGTCAAAAAATGTTATAGTGTGAGTATGTCCTAAGGCCTTTCCGTCACTTGTTCATCTCTCCGTTGGCCTGCCAGAAATTAAAATTGCACACACGGAAACGAAACAAAATGCAACAAAAGAAAAAACCTCCCTTGCATCTGTTTCTTGACCCGCTTGAAAAAAAAACTACACACCCATACACACCACGGAAAAACACAAACACGTCATCCCTTGCATCCGTTTGTTGGTCTGTTTGAAAAAACAACACACCCAGAAACTAAACAAAACGCAACAAAGAAACACAACCACATCATCTGACATACCTTCTTTCACTTCTGTTTCGTCTTTTTCGTGTAGTGGATAAAACCACAGAGATAGCAAGGGTATGATAAATCACGCCGCATCAGGAGTATGTTTTACATGAAACGCACAAGTTTGCATTGGACGGGTCCCGCAAGAGCACGAACATAAAAACGTGGCTCCCATCCAGGTGTTCGAGAATTGCCTGAGAGAGCAAGCGATGGCCACCCAGATTCACTTGAAGGGCTATATCTGCACGAGAATTGCCACTCCCAGGCTAAAAGGGTAATTTGCAGGCGATAAGCTTCTTATCGCCGGGAACCACACACCTTTCATCCACACACCTTTCATCCACACACCTTTCATCCACACACCTTTCATTCATTTTTATTTTCCGTTTTCTTTTTCTGGGGAAGATGAGCTCAAAAGGTTGCCATAGTTGAAGTATTTTTTTTTCCGCCCCCTCCCGGAGTCCCTGAACTGCTTGCTCTTCTAATACAACAACGCATTTAGTTTTTTTTCATTTCACTTTCAACGTCCAAAGCGGCATTTCCTGAGCCAAGCAGACCAACGGCAACATCACATCACCAGCGTTCCACCATGAGACACTTCCGTCGTCACAACTCACTCGAACCGGCGAAAGTGTGTTCAAATCTCCTGTCATTTGTGTGCAAATAAAGGATAGTTTTTCTATACGTAAAACAAGAAAAGGTTTAGCGAAAACAAAACAAATAAAAATCCACAAAAAAAACAAATTCTTGATTTCTGCATAAGCAAATTCAATAGGTATGCCCTTGACCTTCGCAGATCCATATCATGTACACTTTTGACAGATGTAGTGTCCTAAATCTAGGCTAGAAATTCCATACCCTTTACCTTCGCAGATCCATATNGTAGTGTCCTAAATCTAGGCTAGAAATTCCATACCCTTTACCTTCGCAGATCCATATCATGTACACTTTTGACAGATGTAGTGTCCTAAATCTAGACTAGAAATTCCACTGTCCTCTATCTCACTCCAGTGAACCGGTTCTAAAAGCATTCCACCAGTTCAGCTGTGGCTACTTTCACCGCTTCACGCCTAATTCACCGCCTACGTGTGCTCAAAATTCCATAGATAAGTAACATGACAGTGACATTTATAAGAAAGATTTCTGGAAAGATGGCTAAAAAATCTTTGTCAAACATGGAGGTACACAATATAGCAATCACAGGAAAGAGTAAATAATATAGCAATCACACGAAAGAGTAAATAATATAGCAATCACAGTCAGGAGCATACATGAAATAGAGAGTAGCTTCTGGAAACATTGGTATTGAAAGGTCCAAGAAACAGACAGTGCGTCACCACCACAACCTGCTAGGATCTTCTCATCCTTCCTCCACGGAAAAAGAAAATAGATAGCATCACGGATTCACCGCATGACAAAATCAGTACTACACATACCTGCATAAGCAATGTTCAATCAGCAGGAAACCACAGAAAAGTACGGCCACTCGCCCTAGCCAGCGACCGCAGAGCTGTTTGGGGCCCTCAGAAACTTTACGCAACCCATCTCATACAATTTTCCACGTAAAGAGTATGCATTTTTAGAGTATATATATATATCGTCACAAACAGAACTGCCCGGTAAACCGTTGGCAGAGAGAGAGAAGAGGACAACAAACGAGGGGCTGTGACAAACTGTTTCGTCGGAGTTTCACCGACTCATCAGGAGGCTGAACCCTCAACAGTCTGCAGAATCCCCTCACTGATTACACTGTAAATGATAATCTACCCTAACCAAAATCAAAGTAGACTGTCACTCACCCACACCAGATGGAAAACTCTACAGACTGTCGGTTCACACCCCATCACAAGCCAGCAAAACATCCACGAAACAAAGAAAGGTCTGTCACAGCCAAAAAATACACTCCAGACACGCCGCTGGCACTAGAGGCACAGCATGGCCGCCTAGTATATATATCGTCAAATAGAACTGCCTACGGTAAACCGTAGGCAGAGAGGGAGAAGAGGACAACAAACGAGGGGCTGTGACAAACTGTTTCGTCGGAGTTTCACCGACTCATCAGGGGGTATATATATAGTATGCATTTATTGAAATAGTTAATAGTTATTTAATAGTTATTTCTTTGCCCGATATCATACAGTTACAATGCTGGCAAGTCTCATCGAGTGTCTCCAACCACTCTGGTCAGACCTCTACGAAGAAATATGGTGGTAGACATGCTAATTGTACACAATTTCCCAAAGCTAATATATAAGTAAATCTTCTAGATGCTGTGTGATGTTGGGGTTGGGTGGATCCAGCATACCAGCGTACTAGGGCACCCTTCTGCTGGTCACATAAGAAAGGAGGAATCGTCTGAAGCATTGCAAAACCAAAATTATCGCCCACTATTGGTCTTGAAGTAGGACCGATCTACTGAAGGTGAGAGGGAGGCCCATTAGACAGGTCCAGTCTATTGGTGGGCAGCTTCACCTGCCGGGAAACTGGCCCAGCGTCCCATGTGCAATATTGGAGGGATTCAGGTTTCAGATCCCCACCCTTCTTCCTAGTTACATGTACCCTTTTGTTGCTTGTGGCTCCCTGCTTTCTTGACCTCCTGATAGCAACTTCCATCCTCTCCACCCTGGGTGAGACTTGGGCTGCCTAAGTTAGACCGGGCATGCACAGGCTGCTCAGTTAGAACTTAGTAGGGCCATCGAACCCCGACTCACCTACTGGGGATTGTTACTTCTTGCTTGGTGGTCCTGTAGGTTTGTTGATGGGTTTATTCATATTAGCCCTCGATCTCTAACTACAGGGGCATGTTCCTTATTACATGATTGTCTTGTTGGTTTGCTGGTGGGCTTATATTTCCATTAGCCCTTGATCTCTTGTCACCAAGAGTTCTACCATATACCAACCCAGCTCAGATATCTCTTCGTCACACTCAAAATTGCTTGGACAATTCCTTCGTCACTCGACATATACCTTGATTGACTCGAGGATCAGACATTCAACAAACTACCATCCAAGGCACCATCATGTTGGCTTATGCAAGTGCACACTGACACACTCCCGAGTATTCACACACGTACATATGAGATGTTGAACAAACTACCAACGTCGGTGGGGCATCACACTGGCTTCACATATGAGATGCACAAATCAGACAGACGCTCAACAAACTACCATCCAAAGCCACATGACCTGGCCCTGAGTACGCACACCAGTACATATGTGACGTTTGACAAACTGCTAACTCAGGTGGCATCGCGTTCGCTTCACACATGAGATGTACATATCAGATGTTCAACAAACTACTGCATGACGTTGGCTTACGCATGCGCAAGCACATACTCCCAACGTATGCACACAAGTACATACGAGAGGTTAAAAAAACTACCCAACCTTGGCAGCAACACTTTCACTTACACATGCGGTACATACTGAGCAGTACACAGAATATGCAACTCCCACGACATACAAAGGGTCGAGTACATAAACAAACCAAAAAAAAACAAAATCAAAATAAATCCTGTGAAAAAACATGGTAAGGACGGAGAATACCAATAGAGACAACTTCTGCCTCATCAAGAAAATCTAAGCTATATTCGAAAAAAAGAAACGAATAGAAAAAGACGAAAGGTAAAAAAAACGTGTTCCCATACCTATTTGTGGATACGTGCTGAATATGTGAGTATGTTCACTCCTGTACATACGTGCAGCAAACGTGAGTATGTGCACTCCTGTACGCATGACCCGCGTACATATATGCCATGTCACCCAGCGACCAAATTTAGTCTTTTCCTTCAGAAATTGAAGTGTCCAAACATATTCTGAGACACCAGAAAATGATACAACAATAGATGCGAGTTTTAGGCGACCTCACACCATCCTCCTTCCACAGATTCCTCTCCTCATTGGCCAGATCAGGAAACCCGACCTGCACATTCGAACACAGACACAGACTGTAAAACCACATCTCCTATCAATACAGGAGTTCCTAAAAAAATGCGCTCAAGATGAAAACTCGCGGACATCTGCAGCTTGAAAGACAGGCCACAGAGTTTTTTCTTTTTTTCCGGAAGAATATTTGAATCAACTCAAATAAACCTGAACTCAGGACAGATCACCTGCTGCTTGGCAGTGAGTCAATCAAAGCCACTCAGACACGACCTCGGTCCACCATCCTGCTCTCTAATCAAACCGTATCTACCCTACCAGAGCGTACAAAATCCAAGGTTGCAACAATCACAATTAAAATCACTATCACAACAAAAACGTTTCACACGTCAACTGCACTTCCACACGTCCACAAGGCAAACCACCTACATCTTCACCCATCCATCCGGCCACCATGAAAGCCAACTTCTATTCCACTTTATTCCTGCCCAATGTAAGACCCCTCTGTGACAGAGTACCATGCTTCTTCTTCCATGTCCATGAGATAAACCAACTCTCACCCGCCCGGAATCCCACCAGCTCACTCCCAACTTCTCACAGGAGTTGTTACACAGCCGCTTGGTTCAACAGGCCATCCCAGTCCACTTTCTCGAGCTGAATCATGCACCCACCAGACAGGATCACCTTACGCTCTATATACCTATCTACCCATCAAAAATGGCCCTCTTACCAAGCTTCGACGGGCATCGGATGCTGTACGGTTGCAGGTTTATACAACCTCTCCCAAGAAATTTTCTGGCAAAACGATCTGCACATGAGCAAACGATAGTTTCTCCGGGTGAGCTCATAAACAGCACGATCACAGCTTGATGCCTACAAAAGAACAGTTAAAACAACGATTTTTTCCTTTCCATCTCTTCCACTTTTCCTTAAAACAGCTTCCACTGCTCAGCTTCACAGGAGGCGGAGCTGCATGACAGGAAACTGTCACACGTGGTTCTGAGGGTACGGGCCCAGTACCAGTTGGTTTAAGGAACTGTGAGCTGTTATTACCACATTCTAAGTTGATATGCGATGCCACGCCATCGGTGGCACATCGGTGGCAGACCCCTCACTGCAACTTTTAGATCCCGTAAACGTGACAAAGCTATTGAAGGCTCGTTGGTTAGACCATCAGTACTTCAATAGGAAAGCGTTTTTTGTTTTTTTTTTGTTTTTGTTTTTAAGTTTCTCAGTGTTCTCACCCTCAAAAGAGGAAAACCGTCAGATAAAGAGAGCTGGTTAACAGAGGCCTCAATTTTCAGACCACTTGTCAGGCTATTTATAACAAAACCCAAGCAGATAAAAGTCATAAAACTCCTTCGTGTGACGAGCCCATGGTATTCTTCTTTGGTAAAAGGCAAAAGAATAGCATGCCATATGAGCTGAACTCGACTTGTACACAACCGGAATTTTAGGATGAACAGTGCTAACAGACCTCAACATCAGCAGCAGGCCAAAAAATATAAATGCACACATGCTGGCTCGTCTCTGTCTTTGGAGTGCAGAGAGGAAATTTGCAACAGGAAAAAGAGGCTCGTAGGTACTAGGCTTCGCGTTGTCTACATGCCAGCAGCACTATTCATCCTGGTCCTTAGAAAACAATGAAAAAAATAAAAAATTCATGCTGGTCTTCGCAAAAGGAACGAAGTTCAAAGAACTCATATTCCGAAGCCTAGCAAGTCTCTCGTGAGCTTGAGATGCATTCACCACTCATCAACCTCCTTCGTAGAGCTGTGAAGCAGCCTTTGGACATCGCCAGACCTCTCTCGAAATGTGCAAAATGAGAATGAACTTCACATTCGAACATAGCCAGATGCACCCGCCACATGTGTCAACTCCACACTTCGAGAGAAGGTGTGGCAACAAACACCCTTTACCCTTGGAAAGGAGACGGCTCAGGGTCACTGTAACAATGCAAGGGCATTTCATTACTATACAAAACTGTCATTTGCTATGGTGCATCGAACAATTATACAAAATTGTCATTTGCTACAGCGCATCGAACAATTCAGTGATGTTTTGCTACAGTACAAAAACCATTTCAGAACAACTCACGTTTTCACAGAACCTTCTGCTTGACATGCATTCAAGCAAGCAAAGGATGCGAGACATGCAAAAACAATATGATATGGTCACATGCTGCACACCAACGTATATACAATACATGCAAGTAGTATTCAAACAAACGGAACAGAAGTCCACTGGCAGAGAGGCACACGTAGTTACTGATCAAACGTGAGTGAAAATGATAATGACGCTTCCAATTTCGCTCAGCATAGCGCACAAATTCCCATCTCCTCTGCATACTGCAAGAGTTGCAGCCTTTCTGAGTTAGAATCTAGATGACAGAGCAGGCAGATAAGAACACGCGTGTGTGAGGTGTTGTATAGGTCAAACAAACCTTCTCGCCAGGCTTGAAGGGAGGTAACCCACGGTAAGGACAGCCGCCACACCTGAACGCATCTCCGAGGCCACACTGCGAGCATGAAAACGAGACCAGAAAGTACGTCAACCAACAAAACCTGTCATGCGAACTTCAAAACCAGGCAAGAGAGAGGGTATGAACGAGTGTGAAGTACTTAAAACCACCATTCCAAAATCCGGCATGGCCAGCGTGGGGACCCACAGATCTGGAGCCATAACTCCAGGAAGATGACATTATACTGTTTGTGAACTTATGTTCTTGCTCAGAAGAGCATCTGAAGAGTGAAGTTTCCGAACACTATTTCACAACTTCGAAGGTTCATTTATCACCCAAGACACCAGTGCGCTTCAAGAGCTAGCTTATTTTGTAAGAGACGGCAAGGTATAAAAGCCCACAGCTATCCATGTGATTTCAGCCAACCCTGTGTCAGATACCACGCTCCTCCCCCATGCCGGCTATGAAGACCAGGATCGTTTTCCCAGAGCACCCTTCGCCAAACAAAACCAGCAGCTAATTTTTGACAAATGTTAAACCTGCGCTGTTTCCATGTTTCTGCAGAGAGACGTCCGCTCACAGGGCCGACGAGCCAATGGAAACGCCATCGAGCACTACTCAAAGGGTTTACGTGTTATCCGTCACTGTGGTTGGAAATCTGACAGTCACAAAAGACCAGAACAATACACAAAAGTCTATGCGACCTCAAATATTTGGGAAGCATACACGAGCACAAAGTGTCGGTCCAGGAAAAGCTGGGCAAACATGCATAATTCCACAGAGTCAGGGGGAGTGAGCTGCATGGTTTTGAACTCCTGATCGGGATAATCAGAGGTCTAAGTGATGGTAGTGGGCCAGTCATGGACTGGTGGCCATTCCAGCGCGTGGATCCTCGACTCATTGCCCTTGGCCACCAATCCATAAGCTCTACATAAACTCTAGTATGTAGAGTAGATAGAGAGTGAGAACCGGAACTGGAAAGCATATACACTCCCGGTATCCACCTCTGTCACAACTCGAGGCAAGTGGAAAGATGAAGAAGAGAACTGAAACACAAACCCCAAGAAAAGCTGCATGAGGTCACGCAGCTCTCCACCTATATCTCGAAGCCTTCGTTTCGTGTTTTAAACAACTTGAGCACGCGAGGATGACATGCCCAGCATTGGAACACAGAGGACAGTGAAGGAGATCAACAGGGTAACTCACATTGCCACAGTTTGACTGTGGGTTCTCCAACATATCCTTTGTGAGAACCGGTTTTACTCCCTTTGCTTCTTGCTCAGCTCGTCCGCAAGTACAGTTCTTGCATGCCTTCCGCACACCACCACTCCCGACCTCGCAATCGTCATTAGCAGGAGCTGCACATCCAGGCAACATCAGATCAGATACTGCGTCACTCTCCTCGTCATTCCACCTCTAATACCCCTCAACATGGCACAAGTCTAACGCCCTTACTCATCAAAAGGCAGCAGCAATAAAAGCTGAAATTGGTCACACAGTATCAGTTATAGACAACTCAATATTTGCAATCTCAGAGAGGTATATAGTAAAGAAACCAGGCTGAAAGCATAGCAGAAAGCGAAGAATACATAGAAAGACAAATAAAAAGTTGCAGAAGGAAGCCTATTGACACAGTACCTATAATTATAAAAATTTATAAGACAAAAAAAGGAACGAAGCTGCAGAAGGAAGCCGATTGACACAGCTACCTGTAATTATAAAAATTTATAAGACAAAAAAAAATTATAAGACAAAAGAAGGAACGAAGCTGCTGAAGGAAGCCTATTGACACAGCTACCTATAATTCTAAAAATTTATAAGACAAAAAGGTCACCAAATCAACACCAAAAATGGAGGGGTGTCTCAACATTCTCCACCAGAGTGCCTTGAAGTCCCAAACTGGAACTAGTCAACTAAACATCAAACCCAAAAGCTCAAGCCCAGATCATCATCATATACTCTCAAATGCCAAACACCCACTGACCACAGCTGAACACACACCATGTACATATCGAAGATAACCATTCCACCACCACTGCACCACTGTCAGAGCTGACAGCCAATGAGGTCAGAGGTCGACAGACGATGAGCCAGAAAAAAATAGACAACCACAGGTAGTCAAAGAACACAGTGGTGTACATACGATGACTGGACAAAGCATGCCATGAACCTCATCAAGCCCTCTACAGAGAGAGTCTTTATCCCTTCCATAGAAGGGCCGAATCTCAATCAGAGGGGAACTCGGTGACATTCACCACTACCATTCAGAATTCGAGAAAATTGTCGGATAACATCGAAAGTTAAGTTCCGAGTTCGGGAGAGTCGTGAATTAAAATCCTTGGGATTATCCAAAGAATTCTCTTCTAACAAAATGGGACTCGGAGATGGCTGCAAGGGCGAAAATAGAGCAAATTGCATGTTCAAGAATCAACTTGATTTGTTCATTCCCAGGCGGTGATCACAGGCCATCAGCTCCCGTACAAGTTTTCACCTACAACATCCATGCCAGGGATGGTCACCCAGGTCAGTGGTGGTGACAGCTTGCCCCACAGATTGCCACCCTTTGATAACACCAGGCATCCCCACTCCAGAGATCACACGCCCAGGGAGAGTACCAGCTAGCCAGTGACCGCTACCCCAGGGTGGAGCAGGGTGGCCTTTGGTACGAGGATGGACTGAAACGCGGTTGGGGTGGGACTGAGGGTGGGATGCGAATGGTGAGGTGAGTTGTGGTGTGGTGGAACCACCACTCCAGTGGGGTGGAACAGCCACGAGGTGAGGTGCAGTGATGACCAACCCCCCTAACACCTGTAACAACTCACCCCTACTGCTGTATGTGCATGCTACAAGAAGTAGGCTAGGAATGCAAGTGACCGTGAGGTTCTGGCGTGAGGTTGTCTTGTTCTGGCATTCCGTCCATTTACATGAGTG
This sequence comes from Chara braunii, assembly GCA_003427395.1. Taxonomy (NCBI): domain Eukaryota; kingdom Viridiplantae; phylum Streptophyta; class Charophyceae; order Charales; family Characeae; genus Chara; species Chara braunii. Next base: position 13,552,230 of record BFEA01000001.1, read on the forward strand.
AAAAAAACAATGGTGGAAATGCTCTAGCATGTTTTCAGTGCTACGCAGGTGGCTGATCGGATATACTGGTGGTTTAAGCACAAAGAACCAAGCACACAGATCTTTTTCGAAGTGTCCTCGGAACTGAACTCACATTGAGACTCCTACTCTTTAGTGACAAAGGCAACATACAGAGTATATGCATGAATATGTGTGTTCGTGCTTTTTCGTCTTTTTCTTTTTTTTTTTCCAGGCCAGAGCAAAAGCCCACGACACCCCAGGACAAGCTCAGTTAAATCCAGCGGACGATTGAAGTGCATAGCTAAGCAACCAACAAAAATGTGTTAACAGAACTTAAACATCCTTCATGACAACAACACTGGTGGAGCTATTACCCCTGCGCATGGATGCTCTTCGAGTATGTCATTCCAGCCAAAAAACACCCCTCCTCTCTGGTCAGGACAAAAATTTAGCTCGAGGCTTGAGATTCACACATGCTGGAGTGGTTGCAGCTCATAGATCTTCCATACCTTCAATGGAGGGCTGATCTGCTTCGTCATCGTCCAGGAGCTCATCTTCATCAATCAGTTCATCATCGTTGTTTTGCATTGAGATCTGGACAACAGATGACCCTCCTTTATGGGATCCATTCACTCCATTGGTACTAGGAGCAAGTTCGCTTAAATCATCAACACTGAGCTTCACCGGGCCAGCCACAGTGCCCTTCACTGGTCTTCGCAAAGAAAATGATGTCCCAGTTTCCCATTGGGGTTTGCGAGCCTTAACCTGCTTGAACAAAACACACGCGTTCAGGGTCCAGTCTCACATACTACTGCTCAAGTCTCAGAGGCCTTCAACTGGAAGTACTTACGCAAGCCATGGCATAAGTCAGTCTGCCAAAAACGCCCACATGGTCCAGTCTCACAGACTACTGCTCAAGTCCAGGGCCACATGATTCATAAGAAGTCGACCAAACACCCATTCTAAGGCATAACAGGCCAAGAGACCAATTTTGACCGGGCAATTGCGACGCACATGTCAAACACAATCAACGAGTCCGCAACTTCAAAACAGTGACCAAAGGGAAAAGGGGGGCTCAGAAGAAGCGAGGTTTCAACAGAGGATACAATGCAGCACTGACCGATGCTTGGGCTGAACCAGCAGTGTCAACCACTCATAACGAGAAGCTATCTTTCACAACGGAAGCACATTTTACTGTTGTGCAAAGCTTTACCAAAGCTCGCATATAACGGCATTCTGCAATGAGCCGCACAGGTCACTGCCTGAGATCCCTGCAGTTTCCAAGACAACGCTGTTCTTTTTGTCTGTTTTCTGAGAAATCGGTGTCCAAGTCTGTCCTGCTGTGATCCGAAGTGATTTCCAAAAGTGCATGTGCAGTGTGAACGTCTGGTCGAAGGCTGGATCCGTGTGCTAACTCTGTTGGCTCATGGCTGCGACCTACTACTAACATGCAAAGTGCTAACTCTGTTGGCTGTGTGTGCGTGGCTGCAACCTACTACTAACGTGCATGTGCAGTGCTAACTCTGTTGGCTGTGTGTGCATGGCCTCTGTCCTGCTGCGACCTACTAACGTGCATGTGCAGTGTGAACGTGTGGTCCGAGGCTGGGTCCATGTGCTAACTCTGTTGGCTCTGTGTGTGGCTGTGCCTCCGACAGAGATAGACGTCGAGAGGCAGGATGGAAATTAGCAGCAGGAGTAGGATATGCAGGGCGGGGTAGTCTGGAGCTCAGGGACAAAAGTAGAATTGGCAAAGACCTGGTAGGATTTTTTGACAACTTTCGTAGGCCCTGAGAACTGGTAAGGCTTAATGGGTACTTGTGGCATTCTGAGCCACACGGACCCCAGTTAGAGCCAACAAATAGGCAGGGTAGGCCTAAGGGACGACGGTTCAGATGAGGCCCAGATAGGCCAGGACCACGGCGGTTCAGGCAGGCCAGTGGTAGAGGCACAGGCCAACAGCCACAAGGCCGGTACCGCTCCAGCATAGGACCTACCGACGGCGCTGCAGAGGCTGCCGCATTTAGGCGCCAAATCCAGTTCGAATCTGGACCGTCGATTCAGATCAACCGTCCAGGCCGATAGGTACCAGCAGGTAGGAGGCCGGCCCAGCACTACAAAAGGCTGGGTACCAGCCTCAGTAGAGGTTAGAAGTTAGTACGGTTGGGTTAGTCTTCAGGATTAGCGCAGCGTTCCAGCGTTAGTACGATTAGCGCAGCGCTGCAGCATAGCGAGGAGCAGCGACGAGAGCAGGAGTTCAGCGGCAAGAGGATCAGCGCAGCGTTGGGCACAGCGCCAGTTGCCGGCCCAGCCCCCCTTGCAGCACCATAGCTACCGTGGCAGGTCTTCCTCCCTCTTCTTCCTCCACCGCTCTCTCTCTCTCTCTCTCTCTCCTCCTACCTTCTCAGTCTAAGGCTACTTCTGGGTTCTCGTACGGGACTACTATGAGTATGAAAGATGGTTACGAATCCTGACGACATTGGAGACAGCAACATTGGGACTATAGGTTGACTACTTGTGGGATCTGATTTCATCTGCCTCTGGAGATGTATTTGACATTGTGAGATCGATATCTGAGACATTGTGGGACACTGTATTCGCAACATTTCGGATTCTCACCATCTCTGGCATTTCAAGATACTATCTTGGAAACATCAAGTTGACGTCATCTTCCCTCTCCTCCTCCCTTCGTCTCTCTCCTCCCTCCATTCGTCCGTGGATGTTCTCAGACCCTGGCCTTTCGTCTGTGTCCAAGGCCAGGGCTTTCGCACCCCGATGAATGATTGAGAGTGTTCGATTGCAGTCCGAGTCAGGTCAGAGTCAGTCCATGTATCTCAAGACTTCCGCTGTGATTGTATTTACTCTGCATTATCTGGTTGGTTCTGGGAATCTGCGCCATACTTATGACTGTGTTTCACGCGTATGCAACAGCACTCCAGTAGTCGCCAAAACGAGACGTGATTGCCCGCACCTAGTAGGGTACTAGGCTAGATACAGACCCTGAGGCCAAGTTGCAGGCTGAAATGGTGTTCCCTCCAAGAGGGACCTGGCGGGCCTCGTGCACCTAAGAGAGGCCGGGTAGTGCTGGGTGGCACCCGGCCAGAAGGTACCAGAGGCCAGGCAGCCGAAGTACATGAGAGAGCGTAGCGTGTACAATAGTACACTTCGGTTCAAACTTGCGCTTTATGCCGCTCCAACCACAGGGTGATGTTGGCAGAATACTTGAGGTGAGCTGGGGGGTGATGGTGAAGACCTCCGTCGCTATGGAGAATTGATCGAGAAGTGGTAGAGGTAGGCCTACGGAGGTGAGGGTGATGGACCTCTAGCCGGCTATGGTGGACCATTAAAGGCAGGGGGAAGAAGGAGATGGGAACCGGGAAGGACACTAACCTTCAGACCATCTTCAGTCCCTTGCTTGGTGCTGCATCTAAAAGGCCCCTAACCAGGTACCAGCTAAGCTGGGACTTCATCCGAGAGTTTGGCAATGGCAGGTGGGGACTGGAGAGGCTGAGTAGAGTTTGCGTTGTCCTTTGACCATCCGTGATGCACATGGACGATCCGCCATTTACCTACCAAGGGCAGGCCAGTGAGGTTATGGCCGAAAGGAGGGCTCTTGTGTGTGCTGGCAGTAACGGGGAGTACTTGCTGTCTAAGACAATGATGATGATGAGGGGGACGAGGGAGAGATGACATTGTTTTCCACTTGTGTTTATCTTCCTCTTCTATTGTTCATTCCCTCTTGTCATACTTCTGCTCTCAATCACTTCCATTTAAGTTGCAACGGAATGGCATTCTCTTTGTGAGCTCTTGCACTGGGAGATGACCAAGGATCATAGCAATCGTTGCGACGATATCACTTACAGCGAGTGGAACAAGAAGAGGCCCGTATGACGAGCCAACCGATGCATCTGTCACCCCCACGAATCTTGAAGACAGACCAACTTCCAACAATGGGTCCAAAGCTTGACTTTGAATAAATCCACTCAAAGTCAATGCTCTCTCCAAACCCTCCTTCGATTGCAAGCTGCCAGCCAGTGTCCCTAATCTCTGACAACAGTCATATGGTAGAGCACACACGACCAGCAATACATACACAGCCACACCAATCATCAATAAGACTGCTGCAGTCAGAAAGTCCTTGTACAGTCATGTATATAACACACACGACCAGCAATACATACACAGCCACACCAATCATCAATAAGACTGCTGCAGTCAGAAAGTCCTTGTACAGTCATGTATATAAATACGTACATACTTGTATATCTAAAAATACGTCAAACAGAACTGACCGCTAAACCATTGGCAGAGAGGGAGAAGAGAACAACAAACGCAGGGCCATAACAGAACTGCCCGGTAAATAGTAGGCAGAGAGGGAAAAGAGGAGGACAACAAACGAGGGGCTGTGACAGACTGTTTCATCGGAGTTTCACCGACTCATCAGGATGTCGAACCCTCTGCAGTCTGCATAGTCCCCTAACCGGTGAGGCTGAACACACTACAGTCTGCAGTCCCCTAACTGATGATACTGATAAAAGCATCAACGACTGCCTGTCAATTGCCACCCTGAGGTGGGAACCAACCACTGCGCTACCCTAAGGTGGGCACCAACCACTACCCTCAAGGTACCTGAGACGGAAATCAAAGCAGACTATCGCTCACCGGCACCAGAAGGAAAACTCTACAGACTGCAGGTTCACACCCCATCATAACATAGCAAAACAGTGAAAACACCCACGAAACGGAGGTCAGTCACAGCCAGAAAATACACTCCAGACACACCGCTGGCACTAGATGCACAACACGACATGACCGCAGATTGATGGCCCCGATCGCTGCCGTTCCACCTGACCGGAGAAACCATAGCAGGGAGCTATCAAAGTCCAGAACTTTCTTCTTTCCGATCATCCATGTCCAAAGCAAGAAAGACGACTCACATCATGTCAACCACAAATCCAGGTCCATGAATATATTCACTTACCTAAAACTACAATCATCATAGAAGCACATCACCTAGACATATCCTCTCTATGGAAAGCAGCACTATATAATGATGGAAATGCTCTCCCAACTTACAAACAAGCCATCTTTATATCGCATTTTCCCATTACTTTTCTCAATTAAAAATTTGGACCATTTCTCGATTTATGTATGTCATCCTTGGCGCAGCGGCCATGCTGATCTTCTCTCTCTGTATCGTTCCGATTTTAACGGATTTACCCAAGGACAGTTTCCCATTACTATCTGTCCTGGTATCTGCTAATAACATATAGCCTGTTGCTTGCTATATTGCTGTTTTCCTTGTTTACTATCCTAGTTTGACTTCTCGTTGGCTGTTTTAGTCTTTTGGTATACTGTAGTTTTCCTCGTCCCTTGACATTCTAGTATGCTTTGGCACTGCCTTACTACTACCGTCTTCCCCCGAACATAACGCACCCTGATAATGAATGTACACGAAACGTTTTCGGTCTGGTACAGCCATAAAGAGGGTGCATTGTGGTCGGGGGAAGAAGGTAGATTCTGCAGCTTTGCCTTGGAGCTCACCTTAGCGCTCAGCTCAGCATACGGGTCCACGCCGTAATGCTGGACAATACTCTCGAGGAAACAGTCCTGATATCCGATTGCCACTTGCTACAAACCTCTCCGGGAACAGACTGAACAAGAGCAGCTGGGCATTGCTCGTCTTGGGGCCATTTTCTATGTCCAGCTGATGTCTTATAGACACGAGGCAAATTTCGGACGAGGGGACAGTTGGGGAAAGTGCACTGAGGATCACTTACGTGACAGGTGCTTCGATTGAAATTGGAAATTCCATCTTTTCTTGGGGTTCAGAGGGAGGGGGGAGGTTTGGGGGGGGGGAGGGGAGGGAGGAGGCGGGGAATGCAAGAAAAATGAAAGTGACGACATAGGCCAGAAACAGGTTGGAGATGGCTCTCATCCGGCCAGCAAGTCTCACGCTAAAGAAAAATTGCCTATTTTTGACAAATCTTCTCTCCCTTACAAATACGAAACGAGGTCATCCATCAAACATGCGTTCGTACTTTGGGTATTCACAAAAAAAACGAATTTTGCAAGACCATCACCGTCATTGTGTTAATGTGTGGATTCCCTAATTGGAGCCACAAAAGATGTCAACAGGAGCTAGTGCCAGTGCAAGCCATTCGAAGTAGGAATAACTCAGGGCATACTCACACGGGGACCAAATGAACCAAAATCCCAAAATTTGAGGCATTTTTGTGGTCACACGGGGTTGGCCCTGTACCCAAATGCCTCAAATCGTGACCAAATGTCAGCGGCCTGCGAGGCCGCGGGGGTACCCTTTTTGAGACCACCTCCAGAGGTGGTCTCAAATGACCAAACGCTTTTTTCGTTTCCTTTCCTCAATTTGTAGAAAATCGTAGAAGAATAAGACAACCAGCCGAAGTTGTTTTTCTTTTCTTTTTTCTTTTTTTTCTTCTTCTTTTCTTTGGTGTCCCCTCGTGTGACCACACGACCTTGCCCTGAGTGCAAAGTGTCAGGGCTTATACACATCTAGATGTGTATAAGAGACAGCATTAGCGACCGCTACAGTACAAAGCAGATGAATCCAGAAAACCAGAAGACCGACTGTAAAATTGGAAAGATACAGAGAAGATTAGCATGGCCCCTGCCCAAGGATGACACGCATAAATCGAGAAGGAAAGATTGAACCAACACGACAATTGAACCAACACGAAAACCAGAAAAGATCGACTGACGACAAATCCGAAGGAAATGATTGCGCCCGCTACAGTACAAAGGAGATGAATCGAGAAAACAAAAAGACCGACTAAAACGAAACCAGAAGGAAATCATTGAACCAACACGAAAACCAGAAAAGATCGACTGACGACAAATCAGAAGGAAATGATTGAACCAACACAATAATTGAACCGACGCCGAAAAGGAGATCGTTTGGCAAACCATGGTCGGAGCGTTTAACTAGATGAAAAAGACAAAGAGAAAAGGGTGGGGTGCTTGCATCGCGCCAGCTGATTGACCCAGTGGGCCTCAAGTCCATACATTATGCATGGCCCGCAGAAATTTCCGCCGGCCGCCCAGTGGATGAAAAATTCAGGGGCTCCAAAAAAAAAAAAAAAAAAAAAAACAATTCACGGGCAAGGCGCGCGCGATTCCATCGCAGGCCTGTCTCACGGTGCTACCGTCGACACCAGCCGATGCTGAGGCACGGAATGGGGAGGACATGAACGGCTGCAAGCCGCAGCTGGGCATTTTGTAGGGATAGCTGCGCCCCCAATCCACCCCTCTAGAAAACGGCTCCTCGGAGTCGCTACTTCCGCTGGGAGAGAAAGAAATCTCGAAGAATTTTCTCGTCCACTTGCGCACTTCCGCTTTTTTCTAAGGCCACTGGCCGGCGTGAGGGAAAAGTAGAGCAATCCGCCGCTTGATTAGGAGGATGGAACAAGGGACGTAGACTGGCAGGAAAGGAGAGGGGACGGGGAGAAGACCAATCCAAGCCAGTAATAGACGTGTATTACTAATTAAAAGGGAACTGCGACTGCACTTTACGCAGTGGAAGACAAATCAATGACAAAAAACTTAACCCAGTGTAAGACAAATCAATGACAGAGTGTTTCAACGATTGAGAAAGTGAAAAAGCGAGGAAACCCCATCAACGATCGACTGTTTTAAGGAGCTTCAGCGAACATCCGAAGGTGACTAATAAGGGATAATAATGGGAGTGAAAGAGAGCGATCAGTCGTCGCGATGATCTAACTGAGGGAGAATAAAAAAAGCCACCGAAAAGAAAAAGAACTCCCTGGGACCAAATCCATGATCGTGCTGTTTCAACGATAGATGAAGTGAACAACGTGGAAAGCTAGGCTACCAGAGTGGCCCGGGTCCACTTGCCCGGCCGGGCCAAAAAGCGAAAAAAAAAAAAACGATTTTTAAATTTAAATTTTTATTCAAAATTTCAACGATTGGTTGTTTTGAAAAGCATCAGCGAAGATCCGAAGGTGAAAAACAAGCGATAATAATGGGAGGGGAAGCGATGAGTCGCGATGACTCGACTGATGGAGACAAGAAAAAGCCACCCACCACTCCCTAGGAGGGATCGTTAGACCTTCACTCACTTTATCTTTATCAGATTACAGAAGCAAAATCAACGCGGAGAGGAGGACGCTAGAGAGTCCGAAACGAAAAACATCCGAAACTACACTCGAACGACGAACAGAAAGATAGAGGGATAATCGGACTCTGCCCATCAAAGCCATAATACTACTGTAATAATCGTGGCTTACTGGGCACAAAAACTTTCCACTCACCGTCGATTCCGCACCGACGGGACTTCGCCGACAACAGGGCTCTTGAATCGTAACCTCCCCTCCCGATCGAAGCACTCTGTTGAACTCGCTTAACAGGGGAGCAGTATGATGACCCGGAACCTCCGCAACGCTCAGAATCACATCCACGGACGACGATTCCAACGCGAGTTTCATGCCTGCGGCAGCAAGTCCACATACCGCCCAAAACCGCGCGCGCGAGCGCGCGGACACACAAACGCACATACCAGCCCGCACGTGAGCACCCAGAAACAATTGCAGATACAACGGCAAAGGCAGAGGGCTGGCGAGCGATACTCCGTAAGAGGGGAGGGGTCGTGGATGGGAAGAGAGGGGACACGCCAGAGTCAATCCAACATGCACCTGACAAAACTTGAATAAGCAGAAGCATGAAGAACGGTAAGTACTGCGGTCGCACAGGCGGTCACACATGCTATCGATGCTAAACAACAACAATCTACATGCGATGCGATTGTGTGCCTGCACGACCGGTTACTCTTCCGTTTCTTCCGTCTGCTGTCCTCTCGAGAAGAAAAAAATTTGCGAAAAAAAACACAGAGCTCGTGCGAACACGGGCTCATTAAGTAGTATAGCAGTTCCTCACTCGGAGCAAGATATCGTACATCACACGGCATTCCAACTTTGAGTAAAGAAAAGAGCAAGGCTGTCGGCAAAGGGCAGGAGTGGGTCGGAGCTCCTGCAACTCCTACCTTCGATACAACCATCCCAATCCTATTCAACATTCCAAATCATTGATCCATTCAAAGGACGCCTGCACGGCAAGGTTGGACGTCTCGGGATGATTTCAGACAAGCTCAACTCCTCCGCTAATCCTCCCGGACCAGCACCACCACCTCTGCTGTTGTCGCCCTCACCAACGAACCAAAACACCATAGCAAAAGACATCTCGCACATCATCGCCCCCCCCCCATTGTCAATTGCAACCCTTTTATATTTAGCAAGCAATCTTAGGACGCCCGCACGCACGCCATCGTCATCACCCGACCCCCCCCCCACACTTTCCTTACGGGAAAATCATCACCGCCCCCCCACACACTTTTCCTAACGAGAAATTTATTTCAAAAACTCAAGATCCGCCCACATTATAAACAAACATTCAACCCAACCCCTCACCTTGACTTTATCTCCCCTCTTCGCCCTTGATTTCCGAAAATCACGCGTTCTACGAGCTTCAGCGACCACTCTACAGACGGATGAGCTACCGCGCCAAACACTAAATCCGTCGAAGGAATTCAATTTGGATTACACACCAAACCCATTACGGCAAAGTACATGCGCGATTAGATCGATCACCATCTGACTGGGGCGACCACTGCTCGCTTGCTAATTGGCATCATTTCTTCAACCCCCCTCATAGTCGCTCTTCTTGGTCGATTGATTAGCAACTGATCGATCAGCACTCACTCCCATTGACTAATCAATCGTTCTGATCAGCACTCACTCCCATTGACTAATCAATCGTTTCGCTCACCTCGACATAGATCGATCCATCGCCAACTCCTTGGGCCCACTAAAGAAACCGAGCTGGTCAATCAGTTACTCGTCGTAATCAATTGCTCGCCGTAATCAATCCGACCGTCATCGCCCAATGGACTGCGTCCATTACTCGGTCGTCTTGAACGCCGTTTGATAATCGCTTGCTGAATTGACAGCTCGCCTAATCCATACGCGCCGTAATCTTTCATAAGACCCGCCGTTTGATAATCGCCTGCTGCATTTACTGCTCCCCTACGTCTGTCTATCGCGGACGTCGATTAAACTAATCCATTCGCACCATAACCTTTCATAAGATCCGTCGGACAACAGATACCCCGATCCTCCCCACCTCGTCAGTTAGTTAAACAACCAATCAGTCAAGCAATCATAGCCAATCGAGCTTCCATCAATCTGCGAAACAATCAAGCCGACCGACCACGTTCAGCATTTCAAATGACAGACTGTACAAGCATTCAGTTTGTCGTTCGTTTCCCAAGCCGATTAATCATCTTTCAGTTTTCGTAAAACCCCTACTCTAATCACAGCCGAAAGTAGAACAGGGTGAGGCCGCAAAGTCATCATACTCGAATCAAGAAATCACTACGGAGGTTTCATTGAAAACACCGAACGACCACACAGCCCAATCTACCACGAGTCATCGCCAAGAAAAGGCGACATCAAAAAAAAAAAAAAAAAAAAAAAAGAGCGACATCAATTTCAATGACTACCGTCATCGTCTTTTTTCCATATCTTCACTACGACATACAGTATTACACTGATTGGTTAAGAAACAGGTACCCTTCGCACTGATTGCAATAACTACCGGCATCGTCTTCTTTCCATATCTTCATTCATCAACTCTTTAAAATCGACGTATCCACTATGAAAAAAAAAAAAAAAAAAAAAAGAAGAGAAACTAGGAGCTACCTCGTCCGAAACCAACCACTCACGTATACAGGGCGATCAGTATACACAGACACTAACTCGAAGCCATCATCAACCCTCAAGTGTTGTTTTCAGCTCGACGTATAGCGCATGGTCGTTATGCAGTGGATTCAGGACAACTTCAACCCCCACTGGGAGTACGTGCCCATGCCTTCTATTCGCGGGTGAACGGCGTGTACTAAACGAGCCATTCGCCATGTGCTAAATTCAAATTGTCATATCGTACAGGAGCGCATTTGTTCGAACAGAAAAACAAACAAGAGGACAAAAGAAAAAAAAAAACAAAGCCGGAATGAACTATAGGACAAGAAAAAAAAAACAAAGGCGGAATGTATAGCAGAAGAAGCGCAAAACAACGAGGAATACAGAAAAACAAAACGAGGGGGCAGAATAAACTACAGGAAGAAGACAAAGGAGGACTGTATAGCAGAAGCAGCACAGAACGAGTACATCTTAAGCATAGACAACCGCAAATCATCGTTGATTTACGAATAACATCTCATATCGCGCAGATAACCCGTTAACAGCAATCGAATACCATGGATAGAAATTTGTAATACAGTGTTTCACTCATTTGCTTCCAGTGGAGTTCGGACTCGGATATGTACTTCAACAGTTAAGGTGCGTGTACCAACTGAGCTAGGCCAGTTGGTACCTTCAATTTTACGGTTCACGTGAAATTCAACCCCCCGCCAACACAGCTTCTTTTGACAAGTCCGCAAAGATACTGCCCTTCTCCATTCGTTCAATTTCAATTATCATGCCCACCTAATCTGCTATCCCTCCATGCCCTCACACTCGGGTTAGTCTGACCACTTAATCACACACTTAATCACACACAGGGAAAAATAAAACCGAAAAACGTGCCGCATCCGAGATACAAGTCACTGGACCATTCAATGCATCAACACGCACATGCATAACTACGCTCTTGCACAACTACATCTTCTTCGACTGGCAATTATACAGTCAATTACTCGTTCCACGAAGTTGCGCGCCATGACGGTCACCATCCGACCACCATCATCTCTATCACCACCATCATCATATCAACCATCCGACCACCATCATCTCTATCACCACCATCATCATATCATACAACTCGTCACCTCTACGACCATAACACGACAAGCTCAACAGCTCATACTCATCACCGATCCGTACATACAATCACTCTCTCACAACCTCCACCCCTTACGCCCGCCTTTTTCACGGACGTACACTGCGCGCATGCATACTAGCAACGAGTCCGAACCTCGTTGATTCACACCTTACACACCCGTGAATACATGCGCAAAATCCTCAACATCAACAAGTCAAAGGTAGATGCGAAGAGTAAGGCTTGTCGTTTTTTTCTGATGCCGGCTAACTTCGGAGAGACGGTCCTCTTCTCTCGCTTTCCTCCCCCCGCCCTCCCCCAAAGAAAGGAAGAGCGATCGCCCTCGTTCAATCAGATACGCAGCAGTTTCATTCTGTCTGCAAGCGGGCACCCCATGACATTCCTCTCCTCACACAACGATGGGCTTTCTACAGATGAAGGACAGCCCACTTGGGTGGCCTATAACAGAAGAACGAGATCAGGAAATCGCATGCCGCATGACAGGTGAACATCAAACTGATGACTGCCACAATCCATAAAACGAGGGATACATGGAAAAAGCTGGGAAAAAAATATGACCGCGCAAACGCTGGACGGAAAGCGTCCCACGGCTTCTTTCGCCCCTGGGCATAACAGACCAGATCTGTTCTCTCTCTCTCTCTCTCTCTCGAGCGAGCGAGCGAGCGAGCGAGCGAGCGAGCGAGATCACACACAAATCCACGCTCCTCGACTGAGATGCGACAAACGACACCCGACTACCACTAGGTAACCACTCCGCTGGAGTGGAAAGGGCGAGAAGACGCGAAACACAGAGACGGAAAGAAAACAGGATCCCGAACGAGACTGCGGTAACAAAGGTTTTCACACAACGAGAGACTTCACATATCGAACGTGACACTTCTCTCTTCCTTTTCTTTCCCACCTGGTGATTGAGAGGAGGGCTGAAGGAGGACCAGAGGACAGTAGTGAACGGCTGACCCAGACACACAGCCCAGTCTCAAAGGCCGCTTCCATCAGACACAGTTGCTTGCCTAAAACATTCTGAATTCTATTAAAAAAAATCCTTGGCACGCACAAGAAGATGTACGCACCCATTCCCTCCTCCCTTCCTCTTATTCGCATTGCAACCATTCCTCTTTACTCATCTACCAACAGCCCTCACCCCCCAGCCGCCCGCCCCCAAACACTCACACTACATACACACGCACACGCACGCACACGCACGCACACAAGCGTACACACACGCGCACACGTCCGTACACACTCCCACCCACGCACGTACATGCACCCGGACGCACACACCCCCCATGCACACACAAGGAAACATAGCGGATGCAGCGACCGTAGACCATACCTTGTTGAGAAGACGAATTCGTAACGACGGAGATGTCGTTCAACCCCACACGCGAATCAGCTTGGAAAGAGCTAACAATCCGCCCCGTCAAAACCTGTGCAGACGTCAGGACCAGGCCATGCCTTCTCGCGTCCTCCATTGCGATGATCAGGCCGATAAAAAGCCAGTCTCGCGCAAGACTTGCAAATTGCCGTGGCCAGAGAACAGCCGCCAACCGAGAGGAAAGTCACGATTACGGTGGCACTGAGATGTCAAACCTTATTGACGCTCACCGCTCACTACCTCGCCTCCTCGTAAATGGCGGCGACCGTCGTCCACCAGCGCCGAGAACGCACGACAGCAGGGCGGCAGCACGCCGATGGCTAGCAGTACCTGCCGAGACCTGACTTTTTAAGGGATCGAAGGCGCACGATGAGCGCGAGGTGTTTGAAAAAGGAACGACAGGAGGAACTGGCACCAACCACAAGAAAGTTCACTCGTCCGCTCGGAGCCGCAGGTTTGTCCGAACAACACGAAGGAATTGACACAACAGCCCGGCCGCGGACGCGCCTCAGTTGTTACGACAGAGAGAAATGGCAGAAACGGGCGCGCACGTGTGTGTGCGTGCTGCGCGCGTGCCTCTGCGTGTGCTGTGTGTGGTTAGAGTGTGTGTTGCTTTGTTGCTTTGTTGCTTCGGTTCCTGATTTGCGAAAAATGCTCCCGTGGTTAGAGTGCGTGTTGCTTTGGTTTCTGATTTGTGAAAAATGCTCGCGTTCCTATGCTGCGAGAAGACGAAGATGATAGGATATTCGCAGCCCTAAGGGCTGCAGTTCGTAGGCCTCGTATACTGGGGTAAGGGGGTTGCCGCGTCGGTGTCAAGGTGGCGCGAATTTTTGTGGTGGGCGACCGCTCAAAACGGAGTATAACCGGGGTGGAAGTTGTGGGTGAGCGGTCCTTCGCTGTTTTCTTTTTTTTTCCCTCGTTCAACAGTCCTTTCCCAACATGGGTGTGAGTGCGCCCATCAGTCAGGGTTGCGTTTTATTATGCCCTTGAGACCTTCAACGTCAATTCAATTGACTTACCATGAGGGCAGGGGTGCCCAGCCCGTAGTTTGTTCGGTGAAAAGAGAGAGAGAGAGAGAGAGAGAGAGAGAGAAAGAGAGCATTCGAGCCATGCACGCAGAGAGATATGGAGAGGCTACTTCCATCGACAGGACGAGCAAACTCATAATGAATCTATGGAAATATACACTGCTTTTCAGCCATCCGCGCAGAGAGATATGGAGACGCTACTTCCATCGATAGGATGAGCAAAATCAGAATGAATCTTCCGCTAGAGAAAGAGAGAGAGAGAGAGAGAGAGAGAGAGAGAGAGAGAGAGATCATTTGAATGAGCAGAATCGAATGAATCAACCGCTACAATATGGAAATATACACTACTACATGTGTGTGTGTGTGTGTGTGTGTGTGTGTGTGTGTGTGTGTGTGTGTGTGTGTGTGAGAGTGTGTGTGAGATAGAGAGAGAGAGTTACATCGATAGGATGAGCAACGCACCGGCCAACAGGTAAGTCTCCAACCCCGCAGCTGACCTCACGCTACTTCCATCGATAGAATGACCAAAACCGAATGAATCTTTCACTACAACATGGAAATATACACTACTGCACTTGTGTGTGTGTGTGAGAGAGAGAGAGAGAGGGAGAGAAAGAGAGAGAGAGGAGGGGAGGCAAAGCGCGGGTGCCGTTTCATCAATTTCCAATGACATGCGTCAAACATTTCGACCAATTTTTGCCTACGCACCGTTTCCAAAGGTATCGTTTCAACCATTACCATCTGCCTGCCGCCCAGCGACCCCGCCAACAGCGGTCCTACACGATCCCGCCCCTTGCTAGGCCCCAAATCTCAAAATGCCCACCCTCCCGAACGATCACCGACGTTGAAATTTAAAGTGATGTTGAAATGTCTAAGGGGGGGGGACGCAACCTTGACGGGCTGCAAACTTTCAACGTCGGTGGTCATTCGGAAGGATGGACAATATTGAGGTGAGGGTTTAGCAAGGGGCGGGGCGGGCGAAGGACCGGTAGATGCCCACAAGAGGCCGAGGATGCAGCGATCCTTGAGTTTGACATTTCAAAATCGGAACATCGTGGGAGGTCGGGGAGGCCGAGGAGGCTGCGGTCATTGAGTTTTGAACATTTCGAAATCAAAACGGTGTATGTCCACTTTTTCGAATAGAAAAGCACTTCAAATAGAAAACATGCGTTTTGTATTCGAATACAACGTATACCCTTTCTCTTCAAATTTTGAAAAAAAAAAAAATTGTATTCCAATAAAACAATACATTTTCTTTTTTTTTTTGCGCTTGCCCTTATACACCCCGTCACCGACATGTTGCATGCTGCAGGGTTCCTCTCTCTCTCTCTCTCTCTCTCTCTCTCTCTCTCTCTCTCTCTCTCTCTCTCTCTCTCTCTCACACACACACACACACACTCACTCTCACATACACACACATACACACACACATTTTTCTGCCTATTGATGGGGAGCAGTGTCGGGCACGACGATCCCACACCTTGCGGCAAGTATCGGACCTCACGGTTGTATCAACCAATTGTTCACTTTCATTCATATTACACTTATTGTCGCAGCCCTAAGGTAGTCTAATCAATGAGACTAAGAGCTAACACAAGAGAGAGAGAGAGAGAGAGAGAGAGAGAGAGAGAGAGAGAGAGAGAGAGAGAGAGAGAGACTGAATGGCAAAATTGAAATATGGGTCAAATTACGGCAGCGATCTATTTTGCAGTTGGAATAATTTTTTTTAATTTATTTAGCGTTTTTCCTAGAAAGAGCAAAACAAAATTTACGAGTACTCCAATTTTTAGATTTTTTCACGCATTCTTCTGAGCGTGAAAGCTTACTGAATTTGGAGCACGTTTTTAGTTGGCCCAGGCATGGCTGATTGGCAAAAATGGAAAATGTGTCGAATCGGCGCAGCGATTCTTTCGCACTGTAAATTTTTTTTTTTTAATGTTGTATTATTATTTATGGAAAGAACACGACCTCATCTATGGATTCTCAAAATTTCAGATTTTTGTGCATGTTCGTCCGAGCACAGAAAATCACCAAAGTTGCCTCTTGCAAAACGCGTATTTCGTTGTGTCTGACCTCCCTGTTTTGAGAAGATGGGGCTCAATGCCTGGGCCTGAGGGCCCTTTTGCAGTTCACATGCCCGCACTTCTTTTGGGGGTCCGCTTCTACCCGAGGACCGGTCCAACGCCCACCACTTCTTTTTGGGGTCCACTTCCACCTGAGGACCGGTCCTTCCTTTTTCCAAAAGTCCCGATTCTACCAGAGCTAGTTGTAGGTAGTCCGCAATTTTGCCAAGGACCGGTCCCCTAATTTTTTTTGCCCCTTGATAACCCACTTTACGTCCTGGTCGCCCGCTGCCAAAAATGCGACATCTTGACACAGACGCGGAAGCCCACTATACCGCAGCCTAAGGGTTGCGAACACTTTCAAATTTTTCAACCATACATTCTTTTTTTCGACTTAGTCATTTAGTCTGATCTGATTTCAGTGATTCAAGGACCATTTTGACCGAACACAGACCCTTTAGACAATGACAAAAAAATCATAAATTTATTTCAATATAAAGGTCGGTGCAAAGTGTGGGTGTCAAGGGTGAGTAAGGGTTGAGTTGGCGAACCAACCTGTTACCATAAGGCAACAGCATGTAGTCTTGCATAGACTCATAATGAGTCATTTTGAAAGTTAAGGTGACATGCAATCACATACATGTCAACAACTTGAAGGTTTTAACACCCCTCTCTATCGATAACACCCTGCATGAAGTTCAGTAATATATACTTCAAATCCAACGGGGGACAACTTCTTTTTAAAAAGTAGTTTCTTGGATTTTCTATCTGATTGTATCTAAGAGATAACTATTCAATTCAAGTAATTTAAGGAAGTTTAATATTTAATCAGACTAAATGTAAGTAAGCAGTATAAAGACCCTCACCGAAGTCTTCATCATACTACCTACTAGTCAATATGGATGCAGTCGAGCAACACGACGACTCACACTTGAGTCTTTATCATGCCGCTTTATGAACGCGACTAACCTATCATCGAAAAAACAACAGAAAAATTTGCATTGGTGCATCCATCTTGCCTTCTTTGATTTAGTTTTAGTTTGAGTATACGTGATTAGTAGATTGACTCGTACTGGAGTCTCCTACCACTTGTTCAACACCAGACAATCCATATTTGAATAAGTAGTTAAATAACTCATACTGGAGTATCTAACTACCATTTCAATACCAGTCAATCCACACGTATACAAATAGTAGGATAAACACAAGCGAAATAATATATATATGTGTGTTTTTCAGACAAGTAGTAGGATCACTCAGACTGGAGTATCCCACTACCTTTTTAAAGTAAACGAACAGTAAAACAACTCACACTCGAGTACCCCGCTATTTGTTTAGTTTCCAACAACTAAACCACATCACACAAATTAGTGTAGACTTCAAGGTAGTAATAGGATGACTATCACAAAAACTCCCTACTACTTCTTGAACACTGCGCAACTTAACTTCAAACAAGTAATAGGATGATAATTACATGAGTTTTCTACTTATTTTTTTAATATCGCACAGACTCACTTCAAACAAGTAATAAGATTATTTGAAGTTAGTAATAGGATTACTATCACATGGGCTCACTACTACCTCTTGAACACTACACAACTTAACTTCAAACAAGTAATAGGACGACCCTTACAAAAGTTTCCTACTACCTTTTGAATATCCAGCAGGCTAATTTCAAACGAGTAATAGGATGACCCCACAAGAGTCTCCTACTACCTGTTCGAGCGGATTATATGTAAGCAAGCATAAAATCAGAAGTAGGATGACTCACATAGGAGTATCCTAACCTTTTTTTCATAGTCAGTTAATTTAGATTCAAAACGACAATAGGTCGACCCTCACTAGAGTCACCTACTATCTTTTGAATATAGCATAGTCTGACTTAAACAAGTAATATGAGGACTCACACAAAAATATCTCACCACTCGTTCAGTCCAAATGATTTAGACTTAGACAAGCAATAGGATGACCCACACATGGGTCCTCCACATCCCGTCTGTCAATCTAGCAATCTAAGATATGTATACATGTACAAATGAGTAAGAGGATGTCCCTCTCACTGGAGCCTTATCCCATCACTCGTTACGTAGAGAGATGGTTAATGGAATGCATCGAAATTGAACATTGATATACCTTAAAGCACACACACACACATATATATATATATATATAAACAATTCGAAAAAATATGACAAAATATATATATATATATATATATATAAACAATTCGAAAAAATATGACAGTTTCAGTGAAAAATCCGTCGAAAATGACACCACCTATTAACCATAATCAGCATTCATACATTAACCTGATATAAAGCAATTGATGGTAGTACAAACGAGGTGCATAAGATAGGAATGAGAAAAAAATCGCCTACCTCAAGGTTCCCGGACTCCAGAGTTCCTTCTGAACTCTAGCAGAGCTCCCGCAATTGATGGGCAACATGAAGTCCCGCTAGATACAACCTTAGTATGGTTTGATCAGAGTGACATTCTGCCAATTATTTTTTCATCAGAGAAGCCTTACAGATAATTAAAGAGGTTTGAAGAATAATAAAATACAACTCTTAAAATGGGGGAGGGATCACTCAATAAATAACATAGGAGACATTTAACGTTTTTTGTCATGAGGGCGTAAAAATGACAGTCAACCGTTATTAGCGGCTCGAAACTTGCATTCTTCTTTACATCCCTTCCCCTTCTTTCCCTCTCCCTTCTTCCTCTGCATGGTCGCCATTCCTACCTCCACACCCTTTTTCCCTGATGCCCCTCGCTCACTTATCCATTCTTCCGTACTCGTATCCTTCAAGCCTGTACCATGCGCGTTCGTCTTCAATGTTAAAGAAAGGGGGAATAATGCCAGGAATACGAGTGAGAGCGACAGACAAAAATCCAAATTGCAAAAATCACGAAGTAGCCCAGATAATCATGTACCCAGCAGAGAGCTCAATGCACCAAGATACCATCCAAAGAAGAGCAATACAATAAACTCAAACATCAATGCGGACGACTCTGACCACACCAACATAGTATCCAATGTCGCTCCTCCCGATTGACGTTCAATGCCCACTCTACTCTACTCAACCTATCCACACTTATCTACGTTTATGCAACTGTATCACATTGAAGTTGAAGACCAATGCACGTGACGTCACCACTAATGCAGGTCGTCAACGTACACCATGTACATTCCTTTCTCCTCTATCCTTCACAAACACATACATACCTCTTCTTGTAAGAGGCTTATAAATGATAGTCTACTAAGATCGCAAGGTTTGCATGAGTAAAATCTACAACTTTTCTCAAAGGTATCTTTAGACTTTGGGCGACATAGTGAGTGGTGAGTCCTTATTCATCAGTCAAATGCATTCCTCGGCAGACTGTCTGTCCAGGTTCAACATCTGATATGTCAACGAAAATCCTATGAATCGTTCTGACACATTCATGTTTTTTTCTGTGGAGTTGTGTATAGTGGTCATGATAAGACACACACACATATACACGCACACAAACACTTACTAATGAGAATCTCATTGTCCCTACCTATCATCAGATTGGACCCATAAAAAAACAGAGGTAGAAAAAGGAATCGTGTCGAACTCGACTGTGATTTTATTTTCTGAAATGACGTGAGAGATGTACAATAAGTGAAAAACTTACGAAGCATGTACGTACTTTAGAACAACCAGGAGGATACGCACATGAAGCCAAGTTGGCCTCTCTCTCTTGTCTCTTCCTCCTCTTTCTTCCTTATTATGTGGATGCATTCTCTTTCTCCAACACGTGATCGTTTTTTCATTTTCTGTGCACATTGTTATTTTCTGTCTCCACTCGGTTATCCTCATCCTCAACACTTGCCTAACTGTACTTTTGTCTCTTTTCTCGTGATATTTCCTCCATTTTCAAGCTCGACTTCATTCTCCTCTTCGTGAGCCCATTTCTTTCAACCTCCATGTACATGCTCTCCTTTATCTCCTAAGTGTATGTCCTCTTGTTGTTTGCCCCTACGCTATCCTTTCTTATTATTTCTGCCCCACTTATCTCCTTCACTTACGTTCGTTGTTTTTTTCCCCCCTTTTCTTTGCCTTCATCATACTCGTTTTTTTCTTATTGGATCGACCAGCAATGATGGTCAAATTTCGTATGCATCTGACCACAATAACGTTCACATACTTGAGAAATAATAATAGTAAAAAATATAATAATAAAAAAATAAAATGAATAACAAAATCAGCATCACTCATGATAGGTATTGTGATCATGATCATACTCGGGTGAGGCCATAATTGGGATGACATCGATTTCGGTTTGGAACATAATCTATTTTGTCAGAGACTCGGATTATAACGAAGATAACTATGTCACCTAACAATATATAAACAACGCGAAAAATCAAATAATAAAAATGAATGTATACAAATTATATTTATGGTCCAATTCATTTATAATAAGGGTGTTATGTATTCAAAAACGGTGTCATTCACGAGTAAGTTTGCTCATTGATTTCCTCGAATTCGCTCCTACCTTTTTCTTCTTCTGTCTTTTGCCACCCTCGACATTTATTTTTCCTCTTCTTTTTCTTCACCGTTCGCTCTACCTTCGTCCCCCCTCTCCTTCTTTCTCCACTTCTTCCTCCTTTGCTCCTCGTGTTCAACATCGTTGTCCTCTTGTCGTTCGTCACTCACATCTCCTTTAGTGCATATTTTGTCTCATTGAATACTTCTTCTTCCCACATGCACTTTAATTCCCGATCATTTGCTTCTCCTCCTTTCGTGCCTTCATGCTCTCATACAAGAGGTGTTGTCGAGCGCATCGGTCCAGCACAGCACAAGCGGGGCGGGACCTTCTCGGTCGCGTCACGTAGGAGTTGGTTTATTCGTCATCGAGACATATACATGGAGTTTCTGCAAGTCGCTCAGACCGAGTGCGCCAACCATACCTCTCGCGAGCCCCTACGAGAGGATAGGGCCTACGCGAGGCACGACTTACCTCCACCTTACGGGAACTGTCACCTCCTTCGGTGGGCGTATCCCCGTCGAGCTACCAGTCTACAGTACGAAAGCTAATCAGCTGCAATCGCAGAGGTGGACCAGTCGAGGGCATTTCTCGTTCACTGTAGCATAGGGGGTACACACGGTTTCACACCTCTATTGGACTCACATGCGAACCGACACCTTGGGGGGCTGAGGTCCCAAGCTCGACCCGTCGCCCGTCGACTAGGACGCACGAACACGCCACTCTAAAGACATAAAAATTAAAACACACACACACACACGGACAACGACACAAACAAAAAATGCATACAATCCTAGTCCCTTCAGTACCTATCCCATAACTTTCCGATGCGAAAATCGGATAGGCCACGCGCGCGAGACTTAGTATAAAACCGAGCGGACGCAGGACTTTCCCATATCGACTAGCAATATATGAATATGCAATCAGCCACGATGATGAAGTATTATGTAGTACCCATAACCAAATAGTCCCTCGTGGGCTCGAGTAACGCTTATGACACTCAAGTCTCAAACTCGAAGTATCGTGAGGGTCTACCCCTTCACGATATTGCACGACTGAAGGAACAACCGTGCGGCCTCCGGGCCACCTCCGGCCTTTAGGCTGAGTGTCCCCGTGGGCAGGGGAAATAGACTCTGCGTGGGGGGGTGATCCCTTCCATGCAGAGTCTAGGACCTGGGATGTCCTGGACGAGGACCACGAATCCAGACCCATGACCAACGTCCGACTAAAAAATCTTTAAAAAGTAAACAATCGGTAAAGGAAGAGAATTCTCCTTTCTTTCTCAACCTTGATCTCAATTTAACCCTTAACCGTGGACTCCTTAGGCCACACGAAAACCCAAACATAGGTATATATATATATATATATATATATATATATATATATATATATATATATATATATATATATATATATATATATATACAGGGTAACCGACGTTCAGGACGGGCGGAACGCCCAAACCCGAACGCCCAAACGTATGGGACCCCTAGGGGATGCGTTCGGCCGCCCGGATGTTGGTGCGTGCATATGACCGTACTCGTCGTACTGAGACATCTGCTCCTATTCAACCAACTGACCCTTTTCCTCCTCCTCCGACAGAGGAGATCGCCGAGGACGAGTCTGCTCCCTCTGAGGTCGTTCTTCAGCAACAGACGGACGCCTCCGCACGTCCACAACGCACTCGTCGATGCCCTCGACGTCTTGACGATTGACACTTTGATCACCTACTATCTCCCTACTGACTCACACCATTAGATACTCCATCATCATCTTATTCCGGATGTCAGCGTTTTGTGGCTTTGCATCCATATCGACTCGACTTCTACTTCATCGACGTCATCGACTACTTCGACGACTTCAGCTACCTTATCGACTTCAGTCACCTTATCGGTTTTAACTACTTTGGACGTGACTCCCTGAGTCCCCCCCCCCACACCACCACCCTACCCTATATATTCCATGTATATTCACTTAGCTGGGTCTCCTTGAGTTGGGCTCTCCCTTGGTATCGCATAGGCATTGAGACCGTAGTGTTATCTTGGCTTCCCTGCTCCCAGATTTAGCTCCTCCCTTCCCCAGTCGGTGAGTTGTGTGCATGTTTCCCTCACCCACTTCCCTCATCACCCTAGTGTCGGCTCTTGCATGCCTTCAGTTAGGCATATCTCCACCATATTCCAGGCTCCCTTTTTCCATGGTCGACCCTGCATGGTGTCACCCTTTTGTCGAGCATTACCCGCCCTGATGGTCTATCTGTTAGGGTCATTGGTTTTGTTTCGCTACCACTCTCTCACCTTGAGCCTGATGACCTATCCTACTTGATGTGTGACTGCCCTTAGGAGTTTAAATTCTTAGGCTGCATTCACCCCCTTTGAGACCATCCCATTCTTAGTGGTTCAACGACATGATATTATCTTATGACATATTGTTTTTTTTCCTTTCAGCACTGAGGCTATTCAAGTTGTCTTCAGGACTTTAGGATTGTATATTGCTACATTTCATTTTCTGTTGTTAGCTACGATGTGTATACCAGACATTTGCTTTTCATTTGACATTATGTAGCTTAGACTGCATCGCATGGACTCCGCATGGAGCGTGCTCCACATCTTAGATTTCTTAGCTTTCTTTATTGCAAAGTTCTGCTGCTTTTGCGGATAACGTGTTTATGGCTCTTGCGATCCATTACAGGTCTGAGGATCGTGGAGCGGACCCCCATCTACCCTGGCCTACAACCAGGGTCTGTTTGGCCATTTGCCAGTTCGGCCTGCAGGACCAGGTCGTGGCCTGACCCCACACGCCGTGTACTATTCCAGTCTAGTCCAGTCTTGCCCGGTACCACTGTCGGTACGAGGCCATTCCAGTCCAGTCTAGTCAGTCCGCTGGGGGTATACCCCAACTGTTGTTTGTTTTTCATCATTTTTCACTTTTGCACATCTTGAAGTACGTGCGTGTTGAGTCTGCGTTGGGGTTGTGCTGTCCCTTCCAGCTCCATCTCTACCTCCTCCTTCGCCAACCCTTCTTCTCCATCCTGACGGACCGCCATCCCGGCGGGTCCGACACACATGCACAATATTTTTTGTTGATCCTGTCTACCATCTATAGATAAGGGAACGCGCTCGGGAGGATTAACGAGAAAGAAAACTCGCTCATGCTTGACTTCAGTTAAACTTTGTGGAATGACTTGAAAAATGTATTATAAATCGGAGTTTATCTGATGCACATGGTCGTTGCTCGATTACGAAGGAGTGCACGCGTCACCAGGTGAGCCTTTTCTCCCCCCTCTTTCTCCCTCTTATTCTTGTTCTTCTTTTTCTGCGGACGATCTTCATCCTTCGACGCGCTTTTTTTTCTTCTTGTTTTTTTTTTCGTTTCTTCGACTATGTGCACTTTTTTTTTTTCTTTGTCCCGCAATCGCCTTTTCCCTTTTCGCATCTTTGCCTCCTTCTAGAGCCTTCACACTCGTCTAACTTCTCGCGCTCTTTTCCTCTTTTTGTACTCGTCTTCTTCTTGATATGTGTGTTCCTCCACTCTCGTTTTCGCCTCCTTCCCGTTCATCGTTTTTTTTCTCTCGTTCGTCTCCTTCTCCTTAGTGTTCCCTCATCCCCCATTTTTCTTTTTTGTTTGTCCTCGGTTCCCATTCATACGTGCACTGTCAATAATTACAATTAAAAAATGGATGTATATGTTCGTAGTCACGTCCATATACGTTAAAGTAACATAAATTATACATAAAATATAAATAAAAATAAAAATACATCTAAATAAAAAGAATATAATATATATGTCAGGTGCAGTCTACTTTCGTCCACAATTATTTATGCAACAAGCGTAAAGCACAATACAATACCTTTGTACTTGCTTCGACAATGTACTATGAATGAACTGCACAAGGATTGAAAGTTTAAATTCACTTTTGCAGGCGAAACAAATCTAGCGGTGATGCTTGAAACGCCAATTTAGGCCTTGTAGTAGGTGTCGATTTAGGCCCTGTAGCCCGGTAGAGCTTAAGGTCGTTAGAAGTCTGGCAGACCCGGTACCAACCGGAAAAATATAAGTCTCATACTCTCAGTCTAATTTTAGCAGTAGCATCTTTGGAAAGTATGGTGAGGTTAAGAACGGGCAAAAGTTCAGTCAACAGGCCCTGGGATACCGTTACCGGTCCGGAGCCGACCAAAATGTCAATTGAGCCGTTACGAGGCTCCAAGGGAAAACACACATTATTCAAGACCCAACCATCTTCGAAGGCATGAATGGTGTCGTCGTTTACTTTTTTTAAGGGGAATCTCGTGTTATCCTTCAAGACGGAGACCATTATCTCCTTCAATCAATTTGGCTTTAATCTGTCCAACAACGTGTTTAACTTTAATTCAAATCCCCCTCCTTGTATGGCCATTTCTCTTGGATCCAGGTCCACAGGGTATATGCCATTGCCAAAGCATAACGCCAACAATGCCCAAAAGTAGTCTTCATCTTCTTAGTAGCCCCGTTGTTCCGCTTGTCCGGTGGGTGGGAACTGAGCACTGTTCCTATTGTTTACATCATCTTCCATCTCCTCCATTGATGTATGATATCCTACTTTCTTCTATGAAACTTCTCAACAGTTCTCTCTAGGTCTATCCACGACCCAGTATACAAAACTCTCCAATCCAAACTCTCCGCAGTGGCACGCGGGTAGGTTGTCACCCGAACTGTCAGCTATGGATGGTGAAGCTTGCCACCAGCACCAGTTTGCCCCGTCGACGGGAAAAGAGTCAAGAATCCTGAGGCACTATGTCGGCTATAGTGACTTGGTTGAGTGTAGGGTGCCGGGTAGCACCAGGGCAAAGAGCTTAGTGCCGGCTGGAGTGTTTCCTTGCAGTCCCCATCTTGGGCCTTGGGCGTACATTTCTTCCCCCCCCCCCCCCCCCCCCCCCAGAAAATGGGCAATGGCCTTGAGATTTCATCATTGAATTGACCAGCCACAGGTAAGTCAGAATTATCTCATTACCAACTACCAACTGCTGGCCTCAGTTGGTACATCCCTGAATTGTTCAAATACAGACTCAAGCAGATGAGTAGAATCGAACAGTACAATTCTGGATTACCTAGGGCAGGTCAGATCCATGATATCTCAAGAAGGCCTCATTCCGTCCATCTGGTTGCGTCTGGATTCGAACCTGGGTATAGCTACAGTGGCGTTGTTGGTCTTGGGTGTACCATTCAGCCCCACGGACTTGATCCCTCGTTCTACTGCGCATTTGTTCAGTCCCTGTTTCGCCCCCGGGAGATTGGGTGGTCCACAAAGTACGTGCTGGTTGTGCCGCAAGTTGGATGTCTGGGCGGGGTTTAGCGCAGGCTTGTGTCGCTTGCCAGTTTGGGTGGGGGTGTGCGCAGCGTTATGCCGCTGGCGTGTCGGAGGTCATCCATCATCTGCGTTCCATGAGCAGCGGCAGCTCAGCCCCTGGCCTTCTCCGTCGTCTTCGACCCCCCCTCCTCCACTTCTGCGTCAAGTGGCTACCTTAGTCATTCCTGACGGTAAGCTCATTCCTCTCCATCTCCTTTCTCCCTCCTATTACCCTTCCTTCGTTGTCGTGTGACCCTTTGGGCCTTTGGGCCTCGAAATGTGCGAAAAACGAGAGTTCACCGCCATGATTTTTGTCTTTTGTGCATGTCGAGAGCAGTGCAGCGAGGCCCTTTGGCGCCCCCGCCGCGCTCCCGTTCGGTATCTTCATCTTTGTCAGCATCTCCCTCGCCGCCTTCCTTTTCTTCGCCTGTCTCCATCTCCTCTGCTTCCGCTCACCGCTTTCCTTTTCTACCGGTAGTCGATTAGGCCCCAGTTGCACCACTCATCAGCGGTAAAGGTTTTGAACTCATCTGGACAAATTCGTGTCCAGGTGCATTCAAAAAATCCTGACGGAATCAGACGGATGGTGAGTGGTGCAACTAGGCCCTTAGTCTATGTGATGTTAGGTTGACGACGAGGACGAGCGGATGAATAGGGAAAATAACGAATGGCGACGGCGAGGACGACGGAGGGTAAGAGAGGGAGAAAATACTTATTTAGGTGGAGGGGCAGGAAATTTCTAGAGGGCTAGGCGAGGAGAGGTGGATGAGAAGACAAGGAGGGAGAGAAGGAGAGACGGAAGTAGAGAAATAGGTAATGTGTGGTAATTGGATATTTTGTGACAATATATATAAAAGAAAAAGAGACAAAAAGAAAAAAAGAAAAAAGAGAAAAAAAGAAAAAAAAAAAAAAGATACGTTGATCTGTGGGATGTGTTATTTGCTTTGTGATAATTGGATTATCTTTCTTTCCCTATCTTTCTTTCCCTGTCAGGTTTGGTTTCCTCCTCCCTTTCTTTACCTCTTTGCCTTTTGGCTGCGTGCAAGTGGGTCCTTGTGACACACGGGGATGGGGGCAGCCAGCGCTCAACCTGTCATCCACGTGGCTGGCCTTGTACGTAAGAGGTTATGAACAGGTGGAGCTTTCCTTACGTCTTCCCCTTCCCCTTTTTTTCCTTTTCTTTTTTTCTTTCCCCTTTTTTTCGCTTCTGCGCTCTGATTCACAATGTGACAATATATATATTTTTTTGGGAGTGTGTGGTAATTAGAGATGCTGGTTCCCTCCCTTTTGAGACTCCGCTCTGTTTATCCTGCGGGCGTTTCCGGCTGGGGTAGGAGGCTGGGAATCGAATCGGCAGCAGCGCCTGGCTCTGATGTGCGTGCGGCTTCTCACCCCCGTTTATCGTCGCGCCGGCCATAACTTTTTTTCGGGCTTATCGCCTTTGACGCTCGGAATCGTCCCCCTTGATCTTTCAGTCCATCCTCTGCTCCTCCCACTGCAGCAACCCGTTAGTTAATTCTTTTCTTACCTCCTTTTCGTGCTCCTCTCCTGTTGTCATTGTCCTTCTCTCCTCCTTCTCCTCCTCCTTCTCCTCCTCCTTGTTACTCCGTTGCTCTCCTCGTAGCCACCTCCTCCACCGCGGCTCTTGTCTTCATCTGCTTCCTCCCCCCCCCAACATCTCCTCATCCTCCCGTCTTCTCTTTCCTTGTCGCCTCCTCTTCCTCCGTGTGGTCCTTCTTCTACGTGATAGCTTGTTGCTGTTGAATATGAGAGGGCAAAGCGGAAAGATAACGTCGGCATGTTATGAAGTGTGGGGACGGCGTAGGGGATTGGTGGGAGAGTGAAGGTACACAAGCTAATGGGAGGACAAGAGGAGAGAGGACGACGCGATGGCTGTGAGGATGAGGAGGTGAAAAAATGACCGGAGGAGATATCGGTAGTTTTCGGTGAATGGTTACAGTATGTACGTATATCACCCTGCACGTTATTTATGGTGCTGCTTTGCGGGTCTGATGGTAGGTAGCATACTTACTCCCGCCAGCACTTTTGTCGACGTATCTGGACGCAATTACGTCTGGTTCTGCATGTATCTGGCTGCAAGTCCGTCCAGAAATCAACCGAGAAGCTTGTGTGAGTATCTGCCGTATTTATGACCGCTACTGGATGCACCTGACCGCGATTACGTCTAGTTTGTCCTCGGCGGCTGCATGACCAGCAGCAGAACTCGTCCTCCATGATTGCTCACCCTCACGTCTTCGTCCTTCACCTGCTCTCACTTCCTTCCCCCTCCGGTACCTTGTCGCTTTCAACGACTCCTACCTGGTCACTTCTCGTCGATTGGCAAGTAAAAAAATAGCCATCGTACGAGTAGAGTGCTGCTGCTCTTTCCTCCCTCCACCCCCTGTTCCGCATGTGTTCCCGTCTTCCTGTCCTCCTCACTTCTCCTAATCTTCTCCTTCCACGTGTCCACCTCTCGCCTCCTGTTCCTTGTGTTTGTCCCATCGTCTCTTTGTCACCGCCGTTCTTGTACGTCCATCCCTGTTTTACTTGGTTTCCCTTCATGGTCCTCATCCGTTCTCTCTCTTCCGCGCCCTCTCCTTGATCTGGCTCTATCGCGCCGCCTCCTTGATCTGGCTCTATCGTCCACTGCTTAACGTATCGTCCTTTCTCTCCATTGCATTCCCCCATCATCATCCCGCATTGCCCGTTCTGTATATCGCCACAACCATGCTATGCGCTGCCTCCTTGATCTTGGCACATCATACTGGATGTGGTGGCCCGTGGATAAATCGGTGGATAATCAGTTGTGCTGGATGAGAGCGGAGTGTGCGACTACTGCCTGTGTGGCGGATGCCTTGTGTAGTGTTGTGTGTGTGTGTGTGTGTGTGTGTGTGTGTGTGTGTGTGTGTGTGAAGGATACTACACCCTTGCAGGGGTGGGGTGGATATCAGGATCGGCATGGATCCAGTTTTTGTACGCCGTGCCATGGCTGTAGTGGTTAAGAGGCTCGGCTCTTGAGGCTGAGGGCGCCGGTTCGAAACCGTGCGTGCACGGAGGAGGTCCTGTGGCTGACAAAGTACAGACTTGGCTCTATCGCATAGCATGTGGTGACGATATACAGAATGGACAATGCGGGATGATGAGGGGGAATGCTATGGAGAGGAACGGCTATATATGTTACAAAAGGAGTTGCCTTATATGATTTGAATTGGCACAACTATACCTGAATGCGAGGAGAGAAGACGAGATGACGTTCGCTCTTCCGCGCCGCCTCCTTGATCTTGGCTCTATCGCATAGCATGTTGGTGACAATATACAGAATGGACAATTGGGGGATGATGATGGGGGAATGCTATGCAGAGGAGCGGCTATACGTTATGATGAAAGAGTTGCCTTATATGATTTGGGTTGGTGCAGCTATACGGATACGAGGAGAGAAGACGAGACGAAGGGGGAGGAGAGAGAGGTGGAAAAAGGAGGGAAGTCGGCGGGCAGTCGTCGATTTCCAGGCGGTCAGAAGAAGGAACAAGTAGAGAGAGGTGGTGCTCATCAGCGATGATGTATCTGGCGAGAGATCGTCGGGAAGGGTAGTCTTGTGGGGGGAAGAGGATGTAGTCAATCACAGCTGCTGTACCTCAGTACGCTTGGATCGCCACGTCCCTGGGAGATTGTCTCATGTGCTCACCCTCGTCGATCGCCTCCGTTCTTTCAGCTTGATCAACGTTCAGCACTTTTCAAACTTAGACTCTCTCTCTCTCTCTCTCCCTCCATCCCTCTCTCTTGTTCCTCCTATTCGCTGACGTGTGTCCCCGCCGCCTCCTCGTCTGCAAGGCTTTTTCGATCGACCCAACGTCTCTGTGCACATCCACCTTGTATGGAAAACTCCGGTGTACGTATCCTCCCCATTCTTCTACTTAGCCGCATTATGATGCATCGATTTCCGTCCCACAGATTCCCTTCTCTCTCCCTCTTTCCCTCCATCCCTCTCTGTTGTTCCTCCTATTCGCTGACGTGTTTCTCCGCCTCCTCCTCGTCTGCAAGGCTTTTTCCATCGACCCAACGTCTCTGTCCACGTCCGCCTCGTCTGGTCGATTCTGGTGTACGTATCCTCGCATTTTTCTACTTAGCCGCATTCTGATGCTTTGATTTTCGTCCCACAAATCCCCGTCTCTCTCCGCGATTTCCCTTTCCGACCGACCTTGTCCTTGTATTACTGTGATACTCTTGTCTTGCTCACTCTTGTCTTGCGCACTCTTGTCTTGCTCACTGATAAAAGTATGTTATGTTTGCCAAGACCCAAATCCGTGGCCTCACGGATTCGAACCGGTGATCTCAGCCATAACAGCTGGATGTCTTAACCAGACTCCTTGTGTTACTTCTCTCTCTCTCTCTCTCTCTCTCTCTCTCTCACTGCACACTCCTGAATCTCTTATCTCCCGCTTGCACGTCCTGGGGCTGCGAGTCGTCTCGGTCATCAGCGTGCCTTCTCCCTCTCTCTTTCTCTGTGTCCCTTTTTATTCGCTCCTCCCGTACGTTCCCCCATCCTGAATCTCTCTCCTTATAGATCTTAGCACAGAAAGGAAGTTTGGAGGACACTGAAAGAAATCATTCCGGTGTAAGGGGTATGTATGATAAACGTGCGAGAACGGCTCAGAAATACTAAGGGGTGAATAAAAAAGACGGACGTTAATGACCTCTGCCTGTTACCGATCCTGGAGAACAGGCAATCACGCAAGTCCGTGAAAACATCACGTCTTGCAAAGTTGGAACGTGCGATCCAAATGGTTTAAAGTTTGTCAAAGACGTTGGAAAACAAAGGGTGAAGATTGAAACCGGGTTTTGGCGAATTCCAGGAAAAAAAAACCGAAATGACAGCGATTCGGTAGTGGGTAGGTCATGAGAAGAGCAGCAGTGATAGGTCATGAGAAGAAGAATTGAACTGAATTAAATCAAATTGAATTGAATTGAATCAAATCAAATTGAATTGAATTAAATCAAATCAAATCAAATTGAATTGAATGGAATGGAATGGAATGGAATTGAATGGAATGGAATTGAAAAGAATCCTACATTAAAAAAAACAAAAAACAAAAAAAGAATCCTACGTCACGAGCCGATCTCAAGGATCGAACACGCGACCGCTCAGATGGGAGTTGGACGGTCAACCCCACCTCGGCACGGAATACTCTGTGTCCTCGTCCGCACCCAGTTACGGTCACACCCAGCTACGTGCTGGCACCCTCCTCCTCCTCCTCCTCTTCTTCTTCTTCTTGTTCTTCTTAAGTATAGGGGCTTAACTTATACCCCAGTCAGCTTAGCCGTTTGGTTGAGCGTCCAACCCCCATGTGGGAGGTCGCGTGTTCGATCCTTCATGTCAATTCCGCGTCGATTCATGTGGGAGGTCCTTGTATAGCAGGCTGTCTGCGTCCACGAGTCGGAGACTTCCCACCTACCGGCAAAGAGGAAGCAGCCTAAATCGACGTACTTGAACCGCGGAATTCACATGAATCGATGCAGAATTGACATGAATCGAACACGCGACCTCCCACATGGGAGTTGGACGCTCAACCAAACGGCTAAGCTGACTGGGGTATAAATTAAGCCCCTACAGTCTTCCCCCGAATACAACGTACGGTCATTATAGCTGAATTTAGACTGAAAAGATACACCAAATTCAGCTATAATGACCGTACATTGTATTCCGGGGCAGACTGTAGAATTAAAAGAAGAGGAGGAGGAGGAGGAGGAGGGTGCCAGCACTGCTTTTCGTACATCCTTCTAATGAACAAGCATTACACTTCCCCATGCATTACTACCGTCTTCCCCCGAACATAACGCACCCTAAAAATGAATGTACACAAGCTAAATTTCCGGCCAGATACAGCCAAAATAAGGGTGCGTTGTGTTCGGGGAAAACGTGCACATTGCCCGACGCCGCTTTTCGGCCAGGAAGTGCATCTGGCACTCAGGGGCTTTCTCCCAAGATCCGCATCACGGCACCCACCTCGCATTTCAACCACTGAAGAAGAAGAGGAAGAAGAAGAAGAAGTAGAAGAGGAAGAAGAAGAAGAAGAAGAAGACGAAATGACAACGTTTTAAGAATGAAACAGCACCAGTTAGAATACCATCCTAAACTGTTGAAATACAGACCTGAGTTCAAACTACAGTGAGAGCAGATGACTAACATACTACATGCAATTCTGAAGTACATAGGGCCTGCCAGCTCGATAATGATATCTCAAGGCTGCGGCCCTTATTAAAAAAGGAAAGAGAAATTAAAAACAAAGGGGGGGGGGGGGAGAAGAATACCATCCTAAATGGACGGGATGCAACGAACGTGCATTTCATAAGGAGCACTGATCAAGTACATCCGACTCTTTGAATGTCTAGGAGAGCACATAGCAGCGTTTTTAAGTCGTTATTGAAAAGATGCAGCCAGAGATTTCGGGATTCTACTGCTGATGACGCTATGCATGCGCTTGACCCATGACCGGACGCAAAGAAGGGAGTGCAATCAGTGGAAAGGAAGTAAGCAGCAGCAGCAGCAGCAGGAGGAGGAGGAGGAGGAGATGGAAATGTGAAGAAGAAAATGATTGTCGATTGACATGTAGATGTCGTCGATCGGTCATGGTGAACATGGAGATCGAGGAGAGTTGGTGCAAGTGCAAAGGGAGGGCTACGTGTATAAGATGAGGGCAAGGCCAGATGGCCCCTAAATGCTCAGTGGGTGGTCGAGTTCCGGTGGCCGAAAGGCAATATCAGGAGCATGCGATTATCCTCCTGATGATGCCGAAGAGCACCCGGTGGAAACATGTAGAGGACGTGTGCACGGTATTGGAGTGTGAAAACACGGTTGTATGATCGGACTTGTTATACTAGTAATACATTTGCAATTGCCTGTGCAGAGCAAAGAGCAATTGGCCATTGCTTGTCATTCTTCTTCCTTCTGCGTTATTGCCGTGTCACTCTTGTTCCTTTCTGCATTATTGCAGTGTGTCTATTGCCGTCTCTCTGTATCACTCGATTCTGTACTTCACCCTTCAGGAGAAGGCAGGCCCGACACGGCAAGCCTGTATCCAATGGCCGTTCAAACCATCAGTACACGGCCCCAGCCTTGTGGAAAGAACTCGTCGCCACGGAATTCAAATTTCGGGCCCGTCCAGGCCACGGAATTCAAATTCCGGGCCCGTGCGGGACGGGGCGCGGCTTGGTGGGGCAGGGCTTGGTGGGGCGGGGCAGGCGAGGCACCGTAGATAATCAAATTGGCGTCCCCCCGAAGCGGCACCGGCATCAGCCTGACACCCACGGCCGATGTATGGGTGTGGGTGTACTGCCGGTTTTACGGACTTCCTCTCCTCTGCGTCTGCAGCGGCGACGGATTCCTACCTCCTTACCTTTTTCATGGATCGCATGTGCAGTTCCACCTTGGAAAAAACTGCAGCATTGACATCCTGTGCCCGTCGAGTCTGTGTTTGATTGACATACAGACACTCTTGGCTGTGAATGCCGTTGTCTTTCTTTTCCGATATTGTTATGACTGGATTGTATCATCATCGTGGCGCGTGTTGTGTTTCCTCACTGTTTGCATCCTGACCATATTTAGTGGCAGGTCCGGTTTGGCATGCAGGATTTTATAGAACGTCATGGCCCATTGTTGGACTCTGTTGTTCTCAACTGCGAACAACATGCACTTCGGTAATTGCTCTTCGCTGGCATGGGTAATCATGAAGTGGGTTGGAACGGCGATTCAGTACGATTTTGAATAAAAACTCTCTCTCGCTCTCTCATATACGTACATCATGTCGTTTGTCCTTCGGGACGTCCGTTAAAATTGGAACGATACAGAGAAGGAAGATTCGCATGACCAAGAAATGGTGTTCTTCTTCTTCTTCTTCTCTTTTTTTTTTTTTTTTTTTTTTTTTTTCCCTTTCAAGGTAMATTWTTWTKTGGTCATYTTWCGGCTGWTTTTYTWTTTWGTTACACCATTCTCACGGCTCCTTTCCTATCCACATTAGTCTTTCATCGCCTTCCCACCTTTTTTTTTTTTCTCTTTTTTTTTTTGGTCCTCCTTTCTTTTTGATTTCCTATAAAAATGGGCGACAGCCTTGAGATATCATTGTGGGAACTGCCCTGCTTTCCCAATTCACGCATTTCTGGTTGGTTCCATCTGGATTCGAACTCCGGTCTGCACTGCAAAAGTTCATGGGTGTACAACTAAGCTAAACCTGTTGGTGTCTCCTTTCCACTTCTGGCTTTTATACAATCGATCTTCCTTCCCTTTTGGTTGGTTTTACTCCACATGCGACAGTGGTGACCCCTTGAGAGTTTTAGATAGCATATCACCCTTTGCTGAGATACCCACTTGCAATATTGGACAACACGTGCGAGGCTTTACTTTCACAGAATACATGTCCTGTCCATGGCATGCGACCGAAACAGCCGCGATTACCCTTCTACCTCTCTGCTGAGAGACACACATGCAAGGAGCTGGTGAAAGTCCCTTGTTTTGGGGATAGAGGCGAACCCTTGAGAGCTTCTTTTGGATATCATGACCCCCCTTCACTGAGACAACTGACCGTAGGATGGTACTACAAGGCATCAAACGTAAGCTCTCGGTTTTGCGTTTTGCTGCCAGCAAAAGAGCACTGATTACACGATTTCCTTGGTCTCATGTAAGTCCCATCTGTTGTGATCCTCTGCAGGCATAACCTGTCAGGTGGACTGCAGGGAAGGAAACCTTAATGTGTTCATGAAGTCCCCCGAAAGCTGTTCGTGATCACCATCAGGTAAGTGGGTTCGTCCCTGAGATTTGTGGCTTGTTGTAGAAACTCTGGGGATGATAGATTGTCGCGGACATATGCGTAACACGCAAGGCACCCATTCTTCAAGACAGGGTTCTAGCCTGTGTGCCCTCATATTTGCTGAACACACTATTACGTAAATATCCATGGGCGTGGTGAATCGTCACAGCGAACGCTCAGCCTGTGTGTCTCAACTTGAGCAAAAGGTCAGCTCCGAAGCCGGTAGGAGGAGAGAGCAGAAGTGCTAAATTTGTTTGTTATCCGTCTGTATGTATATGTTGATTGCAGATGCTGAGTACGCACGTTCATTACCACGGCTGGTGAAGCTTCAGACAGTGTCGTAGCTGGGACGTCTTTGCTACACTATCTGTTGCTGTCGACTAGCGGGAGGCCTGTTTTGGGTATCAGCTCAAAGTGCAGTGAAGGCGGAGATCAGGTGCAAGTAGGCTGGTGCGAATTTACCTGGTGAAAAAGGTACTGGTCGCCCCTCTGCGCGTCCATCATGCCGTACAGTGGAAAGAGCACGCTTGCTTTGGTGTGTCGTGTCTCTGCCACTGTCGCAGGGGTGTCATATGGATTTGTCAAGCTTCAGGCGCTCAAGGCCATGGCTCCAGCGAAGAAGAAGGTTAAGTCTGAATCATCTAAACACTAACGCTTATGTCTCTTGGGGAGGTGCTGCAGCAGTGGAAACAGTGATTGCATGAGAGCTATGGAGGAGATTTGTACGGCTATGATGTGGACTGTGGCTCAAGTGCAGGTGGCAGCGGATGGTGGAAGGGAGGGGATTATATGGAGAGAGATTTTTGAGTGTGAGAAACTCGGGGGTTGACTGGCTTTTATGTAAGAATTTACCTCTGGATTCTTTTGTTGCTTTTGTGATGCTCTCATGGATTTGTGGTTTGACCCCTTTTCAAGGGAGTGGGTAGGGTTTGGGCAGGGGGGGAAAGGGGGGGGGGGGGGGGGGGGGGGGGGGGGGGGGGGTGCGTGGGAGAGGGGAAAGGATGGCTTCCAAGGAAGAAGATGTGTCGTATGTGAATGCCATGGACTATTCACATGGTCACATAGGCATCATTATCATTTCCATTTTGCGAGGTGCAGGCAGGCAAATGGCGCTCCTTGAACAAAGACGAGAAAATGATTTGCAATGAAGTTTGCTCTGTTCCCACCACACTTCGAATTCCCACTTGCTAACCTGAGCTTGTCTCAGTACGTTCTCACTACTTTCTGGGATCGATGATTTTATTTCAGTTGGAAAGGAAAAACATTTCAAAATAAGCCAATGGAAGTTTGTCAAGACTCTCTCTCTCTCTCTCTCTCTCTCTCTCTCTCTCTCTCTCTCTCTCTCTCTCTCTCTCTCTCTCTCTCTCTCNTCTCTCTCTCTCTCTCTCTCTCTCTCTCTCTCTCTCTCTCTCTCTCTCTCTCTCTCTCTCTCTCTCTCTCTCTCTCTTGCATCCACCTTCCTTCCTCTTGCTGCTTCCTTCGGTCAGCGGATTACTGTTTTGTCTTTTATTAACTGCTACTTCCTCTCTCCCTCTCTCCTCTTGCCAATTGCATGGCTATTGGCAGTGCCATTCAAGGAGCAACTCTCTGGTGCTGCTTTTCTCTGGTGCTCCCTTCCTCTCTCCCTCTCTCCCTCTCTCCTCTCACTGATGGCTGTGCCATTCAGTCAATCAGCCCCAGAAGAAGCCCTTCGGGGCTGCCAGAATGTTCCACATACCAATACTGCAAGCTGCGGGCAGGCATCACCTTCTGTTCAAATGTGCAGAACGCAGCTGACGGATAAGAGGTGTGTGGATAGTCTTCAGCAAGCCTGAAAGAGGGTGGGGAATGGGGATGGAGAGGAAGGAAGGTTAGAAAGGTCCTCACCTGAATTCTCTCATCTCATTGTACAGGTACGACTTGCATATGATGACAACTCTAGAAGAAGGTTTTGTTATGCCATTGCCTCTTAAGGACATTTCTCACATCTTGATGTAGAGAGAATTGAACACCATTGCGAAACCGGCAATGTAGTGATGCACAGCTTATCTCCAAAGGTATACTGGCGGGGCTGGTGTATATGATCAGAGTGCAATGTTGCACAGATTTGCAGTCCATATCAGAAAAAGATTCAGAATCACTGAGCTTGGCTCCAAACCGAGCCCTTTTTTTGTCTTTTTTCCCCCCCCAAACTGAGCCCTTAAAGCACCACCTCACACGAATTTCAGTAGAGTGCTCTCACCGGTTTACGCGGTAAGAGCATTTCGAGTTGGGGCCGGGCTGGTAGCGAAACCGGTACGCCACTTTGAGAAGGCGCAGTTGCAGGTTCGCAAGAGTGGGAAGGTAGGTTTGTCAACTAGGTTTGTTGTGTGAACTGGTGGTTCAGACCACTCATGGTGCCAATCTGACCAATTGTCATTTGATTTGGAAAGACTGGTTGAGTGCATCGAATTCGTGCAGAAAAGGACGAGTTTCGGATATCTATTAAGACTGCATGTAAACAGAGACATTTCTCAGACCTCGGTGATTCAGCTGGACTTCGCATGCTCTGTATGCGTTCTGCACCTTCTTTTAAAATTGAAGGGTAAATTGCAGGTTTGGTATTTTACTTATCATTATGCTTGTTATGTGAAAAATTGTGAGTGTGCATTGAAATAGGTGCTGTCAAGGTATTCACATTTGGCAAGTGGCGGAATGAGGTTCACACTTCCTAACACAACTCGGCAGTAGACAGAAAACCCCAATGAGTAGAAGGGCGTGCATCTGGAACTTGAAACATGACAAAGGACGTCTGGAAATGGATTACCCTGTGGCATATGTGGTAGTGACGGACGACATAGTGAAGGCGGCTATTCTCAGACCCAACGTAGTCAGGGCGGCTATTCTCAGGCCCAGCACCCTCACTGGCCAAGACATTCTCAAGTCAGATATGTTCCCAGATTGCTTTCCCCCAAGCAGGATTCCACTCGGCACTTGCGTCTGAGAGCAGATGCCGAGCATACGGCTGCGCATTCTGCTGTGCACATACTGGGAGTAGCCTTAGTCCAGGCACCCCATCAGAGTTCCATACCCTTAATCCAGGGATCTCCGTTGCACCTCCGTATTGCCAGTGTTGCAGCCGAGCTCAAGGTCACTAGTGAATGACAACCGCAGGGATTCCCTTTTCCGCTCAGCTCGCAGACCATGGAGAAAGGACACCACCTCCAGGATGAAGTACCGACGATAAGGCCCACAGGTTTCGACAGATCAGCTTTGAAAGCTTGTCGGGTCCTCGAGGGCAGTCGAGAACAAGAGAACCACACCTCCAGGATAAACGTCTGATCTTAAGGCCCACAGGTTGCTACAGGTCAGCTCGGAAAGTTCGTTTGATGCTCAAGGTCAAGTATGAACGAGAGAACCCGGGATGGGGTGGCTCACTCACCCTGAAATCACCACAATAGGAGGGAGTACCCGTGCAGGATAAGTTGGCCGTCGTGCCCAAACTCGTGCCGCTAAAACGAAGCTTCTTGCGGTACGAGTCAAGCATGCTTCCGTGAAGCTATTATGCAAGCTTCGACGGCCTGGGAATCGGAAATCATTGTCAACAACAGTTCCAGCCCCTGGGCGAAAAGGCAATGCTCACCCGAGCAGCAGTTCCCTTTTCAGCACCAGCACACACACCAATTACCAGATACTCAAAGAACAAGCAAGCAGTTCGAGTTTTTGTTATAGGCTTACCCTGCCTCCTGGACCTTGCTCAACATGGACTCTGGGCAAGTTCACTAAGTACCAGACCATCAAGGAAACATACAATGCAACTTGAGCTTTGTTTCAAGTGTAACAGGGTTCTTGACTTCGATATCCTCGCACTAGAGCAAGCGCACTACTCGACAGAGCTCCATGAGATTTGACAGAGTAGCTCGACCTTTGTTACAGGCACACCCCGACCTCCGGGCATATGCAACACAAGCTTCAGACAGGCTCACCGAGTGTCAGAACCTTGAGGAAACAGGCAATGCAGTTTAAGCTTTGTTCCACGCTTAAAGATTTCTCAAGTTTAACATACACTCGCTTGAGTGAGCACACCAGTCAGAAGAGCTTCAAGAGATTCGAAAGAGTTGCTCGAAGTCTTTATCACAGACACACCCTGTCCATAGGGCATACCTAGAGCGTTGGGCAGGTCAGCCCGTTCCCGAAACCTCGAAGAAAAGGGCAGTGCAGCACACCAGACCCGTTGGTCAGCCTTAGCTAAAACTTGGAAATGACACCAATGACTATCGGTTTGTCATGAAACATTTACGGGTAAGCTCGCCAAGTAACAGGGACAGACAATGCAGCTTGAGACTCACTGACTCGCCTTAGCACAGACTCGACAAAGGCAGCAACATCTATCAGCCTCGTAAAGAGAGTGCTTAGTTCGCTAGTAACCAGCCCTTCTAAGAAACCCACAGCTGGTGACCTGTCAACTCACCTCGGCACGAGCTCAGTGACTGCACCAATGGGTGCCGGATTCCAGCACCCAGTGCTCGGGTAAGTGTACTAATTAC
Organism: Chara braunii; assembly: GCA_003427395.1. Classification (NCBI taxonomy): domain Eukaryota; kingdom Viridiplantae; phylum Streptophyta; class Charophyceae; order Charales; family Characeae; genus Chara; species Chara braunii. The sequence goes on from BFEA01000001.1 coordinate 13,591,723, forward strand.
TTGACTCCAACGCTGCAAGCCATCCTACCCTGAGGCGGGCTTTGACTGTAGTGTCAAGCTGAGCTCCTGGGGGCGGTAATATTGAACAGAGAGCTCGACCTGATTAACCAATGATGCGAAGTTTCAGAATTGGTAATGGCATGCTAGCTTTGAGCAAAGTTCTCGAATCGATGTTGGTGAGTGAAGATGCAGCCGACTTTAGAATAGCAGGGTGCTCCATCGACCCTTGACCATTCCACCTTCGTCCGTGCTCTGGGCACTCCAGGCATTGTCGCAAGTGCTTCGCTGCTCCGTACTCACTATCTCCCAGCCACGCGCTATGACCCCATTCCCACTTGCCCCCAGCTCGTGTTCGCTCCCTGTCCATCTTCGGTCTCCAAGCCTCCTATGCCATAGCCTCCTTGAACAAACTCCCCATACTCGAACTGAGGGTCGTTCCACTCCTTCGCTCCCTTAACCTCCACCCGCTTCTCCCTCCTACAACCCTTCTCCCCATGTATGGTCGCTGTAGCGCATGCTGACTTTGAAATACACTTGTGCTCCCTTGTGCCCGTCTCTTCGATGGTTGTGCCTTTCTCACATATGCGCTATCCCCCTCGCTGTCCTCGTAAGCTCATGCTGAAGTCGATGCAGGTGGGGGGTGGAAAGCCCTCTCAGCCCCCATAGCAAAAAAACTTCCCCCGCCCTCAAGAAAATCAGGGCTCAACCACCTCCCCACCCCGCCGCCCTCGTTCGAAGAACAGCAAAAACTCAATCAATCAACCAATCAGCCCATCAATCATCCAATTAAACCACCACTACCCCCGATGTTGAAACTTCGGCTTTCCTGGCCGTGCGGACCGGGTTTTACTGGGGGGAGGGCGACCGGCAGGTGCAGGTGGGTCCCGTCCTGCAAATTTCAAATCGCCAACTTTGGCGGGTTTTCGCGCTCAGAAGAATTTACAAAACTGAGATTCTGTAGATTAGGTCTTGATCTTTCCAGAAAACAATGACAGAAAAATGAAGAAAAAACATCTAGATTCTAGACCGTGAAATAAATGTCATGCCAATTAGTTGCATTTTCCATGTTTGCCACTGTACCACGTGTGGGTCAACGGAAAAAGTACCCTGACTTATCTCCGGCTTGGTTTCCGGCTTTGCTTTAAGAAAACAAGTGGACCTGCCGCAGCTACGCTGCGGCCGAAGTGGGGGGGGGAGAGGAGACGGAGGAGATCGTCGCAGAATGTTGACTTTTTTTTTTTTTT
>BFEA01000001.1:13594541-13604651 GCA_003427395.1 Chara braunii
CCCGCCCCTAAACCGTGTCTCGGCCCACGATCCGATCGTGCCCCCCCCGAGGTGCCACACCAGAGAACCGGGTCTCGCGGGACCGTCATGCGAGACCCGCGTTTTGCTTTAGAGTATTAGAGAAAAAAGAAGGTACCCCAACTTCCGCATTTTTTTGTACTCGGAAGAATTCCTGAAAATCTCTGAAAATTTGGAGGGTCTGTTTTTTTTTTTTTTTTTTTTTTGAAATGGGTCTGTAAATTTGGTTGTGATGTATCCAAGAAAAATATATATTAAAAAAAAACGTATTTGAGACCGTGAAATATATGCCACACGGATTCGTATCATTTTTTATTTTCGCCACTCTACAATGTGTGGGTCAACGGGAAAAGTACAACTTTCGTGATTATACGTCGAGAAATTTGAAAATTGGAGGGTCTGTAGATTTCGTCATGATCTTTCCCGAAAAAAAGAAAAAAAAAAATTGTTTCAACACCAAGGCTACCAGCCGGGCCGCCCGGGTCACCCTATTTTCTCGGGCGCCCCGGCCGTGCAAGGACTAGGGAAGGTCCTAGCCAAAAAAAAAAAAAAAAAAAAAAAATCCGAAAAAAAACTATGTTATGCAGAACAACTTTTGCCTCAGGGTTATATGGAAATTCTTTGCCAGATTTAAAATAAAACAAGGAGGATGCCCGTCGCGACTGCGGCGGGGACTAAGAGCAGAGGAAAAAAAAAAAAAAAAAAAAAAAAAAAAAAAAAAAAAAAAAAAAAAAAAAAAAAAAAAAAAAATTGAAAAAAATTTGTTTTTTCTGCGGGGGGGGAAAAAAAAAAAAAAAAAAAAAAAAAAAAAAAAAAAAAAAAAAAAAAAAAAAGGCTACGCCCATGGCATGCAACGCAGCCCCGTGGAAATCAACTCTTTAAGTATGCTCACCATGGCCATGCCCACGGCAGACCTACTCTTCGCCCACTGCTCCCTCTGCGGTGCCTCCCTTCTGCTCCCCTCCCCTCCCCCCCCCTCTTCTCATCCCGCTCCTCCTCCTCTGTAGCGGACCTCTGGTTGGTTGGCCTGTGAGACCAGCCCCTTGGCCTGTTCTCACAGGCCTGTGTTCTATTCGGGGGCAGTCCAGTCCAGTCCAGGCTGGTACCTCTGTCGGTACCAGCCAGTCCAGTCCAGTCCGTCAGTCCGCTGGGGTATACCGCAGTCATTGTCTGTTTTCGGGATCATTCTTCACTTGCACATTTTGGAGTACGTGCGTTGGAGTCTTGCGTGGGGAGCTGCGTTGTGCCATCTCGCTCCCCCCTTCTTCCTCCATCTCCATCTCTATCACCAGCGGAGCACCACACCTAGTGGGTCCGCTACATTGGTATCAGAGCGGGAACGGTCCCCGCTCCCACCCACCACCCCGTACAGGTTGCCAACACACAAGGCCGCCGCACGCGCGCGCGCGCCACGCGCCCACGTTGCCCCGCCCCGCTCCCCTCCCAAATTTATATTATCAAGATCCGGGAGTTTTGCTGCTGCTGGGGTTTGAACCCAGGCGCCTGCCGGGCCATGCGCGTAAGCAGCCTCATAACACACTCGCCACAGAGTGTCTATGGCCTTCTAGCATGGCACACTCGTGTTGAAGAGGTGCCGTGCTGGCTATTTACCCCCCCCCCCCCCCCCCCCCAGCAGCGAGCAGCGGCCAGCAAGGCTTGCCTGTGCACGCGGCCACCTGCAGTGCCACGTGGCACTTTGCTATGGACTTGAAGACCCCCTGTGTTTCAGGGGCTGCTCTACACTGGTGAGGGTATGCTCCCACAACATACCCTAGATCTGCAGATTTGCAGTAGGGGCTGATCAAGATCTCAGCCCCCTCCCTCCTCCAGCTGGCTGCTGCAGCGAAGGCCAAGACCCTCCTGGTCTTGGTGTACCTTGTGCCCTTGGAGACACCAAGGGCCAGGTATCTTTTCTCTCTCCCCCCCTTCCTCTACTAACCCACTCTCCATACCTCTCTCTCTCTCTCCTCTTACTCATACCCCTCCCCCCACCTTTTTTCCCACCTCCCATTCTTTTACTCTATTTACTTCATCTCTTCTCTTCCTCCTTGTCTCCTTGCTTCTTGATCCCTCTCCACCTTTCCCCAACCCTCCTCTCCCCCAACTACCACCACATCATCCCCCCACCTCCCACTTCATCTTTTTCTCTCCCCTATCTATTTCTTTCTCTTCTCCTTTACTATTTCATTCCCATTCCCCCCCTACTTCGATTTTATTTTATTTTTTATTTTTCTTCTTTCTATCTCTCTTTTGATTATCTTTTCTCCCTTTTTTCCAAAAATTTGAATCGTCTTTTCCCCACCCTCTTTTCTGATTTTCTTATTTATTTTATTTATTTTTTATTTTTTATTTATTCTGAAAATCCGACTTTCTTGGCGGCAACCCTAATTCTGATTAGGTGTTAGCCTTTCTTGCTTTCGGCACACGTTTTGACCCCGTGGGGGTAACGAAGTGCTGCCGAAATTTTCTGATTTTCTCTTAGTCTTTTCGGCACACTTCGACCCCATGGGGGTAACAAAATGCTGCCAAAATTTTTGACAAATTAGATACTTCATTCCTCCCCACCTCCTCATCCACTTATTTACTTCTTTATTTATTTCTTTATTTATTTATCATTTTTTATTTTTTATTTTTTTTTTATATTTTTTTTGCGGCATCTTGACACCTAGTGTGCTCACCTTGGTCTCTCCCTTCCCCTTGGCACATTCTTGACCCCGTGGGGGGTAGGGAAATGCTGCCGAAAAATTTCAAAAAATAAATATTGTTTTCCCTTCACATCTTTTTACTTATTTCTTTAATTATTTTTATTATTTATTTATTTTCTTATTTATTTTTATTTTCTCTCGAAATCTCGCTGTTTATTTATTTTTCTCCCGCCTTCGCCCCCCTATGCTTGCTCTTTTACTTTCTTGATTAGGTCACCGGTACCCTACCCTAACCACTTAAACCTCGGTTAGGGTTTTCTTAGGGTTTTTGTGAGGTTTAGGGTTCTTCAAAACCCCCCTACTTCCCCGTCCTCTTCGGGCACCCTGGACCCGAACCACCCCTCCCCCTTTGACGGCACCCGTGCTAGCCTTGCTAGCGCTGGTCGCCGCTTTCTACCGCGGACTTTCCCCTACGCCCTCCGCTCAAGCGGACCTCTTCTGGCCCCCTCCAGCCCGGTCCGTCATCTCCCCATGGCCGACGGTGTGTCACACGCCGCCGACATGGCGATGACCACGGCATCGGGCTCCACACCCGTGCCGGCGGAACAGGGCCATCAGCCCCAGGGGGATCTGCACACCCTCCTCACCTCCCTCCTTGCGCCCATCCAGGCGCAACTCGCGACCCTTGCGCCCTTACAGGCGCAGGTGGCGACCCTTGCCGCCGGCGTGCAGCAACTCCAGGACGCTGGTCGTCCTTCCTCTCCTCACCCTACCTCTTCTCCTGGCTCCCAGTCCGGGTTCCCCGTCCTCCCACAGGGTGGCCACGGTGGAGCTTCCTCCTCTGCTGCCTCCGACCCGGCCATCTTGGTGACCGTCCATGCCCCTAGCACGACGGCCGCCACGAGTCAGGTCCTCCCTCAGTCTACGGGCGCAGCCGCCCAGACCCCGGTCACTACGGCCACGGTACCACAACCTGCTACCATGGTCGAAGCTTTTCAGGGTGCCCCACTTCTCCCTCCTCTTCGCATGACCACAACGCTACCTGGCTCTACCCCTTGTGGGATGCCTTGTGCCGCTCGTGCGTCTCCCCCTGCCACACCTCGCTCGACCTACGTTCGAGGTCTCGAGGACGAGATCGCCCAGCTCCGGAACGACCTCGCCCTCTCACGCCTTCAGCCACCCCCACCGTCACAGGTGGTCGCGCCTTCCGGCGCACCCCCTTCTTCCTCTATTCTTCCTTCCATGCAGGCTCGCTTCCCTCGCCCTTCTCCCTACCCATCTCCATCCTACCTCCTTCCCATCCCCTCGGTTGCTGCGTCCTCTTCTACCGCAGCTCCTGCGCAGCCTGCCGCTGTTTCTCCCGCCGCTCCACCATGCGGCCCGGGCGTACAGTCAGCTGCGCCTCCTCCTCCAGGACCTGCGCCGACTTATTCCGCCGTAGCGCAATCCCCTGCTCCCCGTTCCCCTCGCCGTCAAAACGTTGGCGCACCACTCATCCGCTTGTCGGGCATTCCCTTGTATGACGGTACAGGCATACGCATGTCTAGGTGGCTACAGTCTGCCACCCGCACGCTCCAGCTCATGGGCGCCACACCCGACAAGTGGGTGGGTCACCTCTCCACGCGCCTGCGTGGTGCTCCTTTCGACGCCTGGGAGGATTTCTATGCTTACTCTCTGCGTGAGGGTCGGACTCCGACCTTCATGGATTTCCAGGCATTCCTCGAGGATCGCTTCGGAACCCGACATGACGTGACTAAGGCCTTCGAGCGTGTCGTAACTACACGCTGATCCGGCTCTGGTGGCGCTGCCGGCCTGGATCACCACATCCAGGTCTTTCAAGACGCCCTCCTCGTTTGTGACGTGGCATTCCTTCCCGAGGCTGCCCTTATTGATCGTTTTTTTGCCAGCCTCCCGCTCGAGTACCGCTCCGAGCTATGGCGGTACGAGTTCACATCGGCCCCGCAGGCTTACGAGGCCGCCAGGAACCATGAGTGGATGCGAGCCCGTCTTCACCCCGCCTCCTCCTCCCAGCCTCAGTGCACGGGTTACGCCTCCTCCTCCTCTCACGGCACTTCCCAACGCCGTTCCCCTTTCCGCGGTCGCCCTCGCCGTCCCACGTAGCAGGGCCGCCACTTCTCGCGCCGCTTCAACGCGCTCGAGTATGGGGCGCAGGACGCTGGTGCCCCGCTGTCACCAGAGGGTGACCATAGCGCCGACCTCGACCTCGGCGAGGCCGTCCACCACCACCTGGAGGACCCCACTCTCCCTATGGCTGAGCGCCTCCAACTCATCCTCTCCACCCTTTCCCACGCACGCAGCCGCCCTGGTCACGCTGGCGCATCGCCCCCCGAGGTCCCTCAGGAGGACCTCCCTCAGGGCTTTGTCCCTCCTCGCGGTGTCCTTTCCGCTGAGGAGCGCGCGGCTATTTTGGGTCAGCGTGGATGTTTGTGCTGCCGCTTGGACGGTCATACCTCCTCGCGGTGCCCTTATACCACCGCCCTCGACCGCCACTACGCTGACCTTTCCCGTCAGCGTCGAGCTCAATCCCCCCCCGGCGCCTTACGTCCCCGCGGCGCCTCCTAGCCACGGTGCAGTGTACACCTGCGCCCTCCTCAGTAGTGGGCTTCCCGATATCTCCGTCGCGGTTCTCCCCTCTCGCTACTGGAGCTGAGGTATCGTAGGACTCGACAAGGTATACTCAGCCCTCTGTCGCAGTACCGTCTGCGCCTCCGCAGACCACCGTCTCCCCTCCTTCCCCGCCACGACTACAGACGCGTCGAGCCATTCGCTCAGCCCGTTGCAGCGAGCAGCTCGATACTCGCGAGGACGTTCCGTCCTCTCTTCTGGACTTGAGCATGCTCCAGGCTCGTCAGGAGCGACTCACCCTCCATGTCGCTGCCCTGCGTTGCCTTCTCACCATCCTCTCTGACCCTGATCACACCCTCCCGATCATCCCAGTACGATTGGGGACCTCCACGAGGGTGTACTCAACGCTGTGGGATTCCGGTTCTCAGGGCGACTTCATTCACCCTCGTGTGGTGAAAGAAGCCCGCTTACCTGCGACCGAGTCTCCATCTCCCATCTCTGTCACCCTAGGGGATGACAAGACCCAACGCTTCTTCGATTAGACGGTCACCGACCTCCCTTTCTTGCTCACTCTCGAGCCGACTGATCGTTCCCCGGCGTCTCGTCGCCACCGCTCCTCTGCACATTTCGATGTGATGGAGATGGGGTACGACTTCATTCTCGGCACTCCGTGGTCTCGTCGGTTCCGCAACACCGAGGCCGATTGGGCGACCAACACTTTCACTCTCAAAACGAAGTGTGGACAGACGTATCGCGTACCTTTCATAGGTACCACCGCGACACCACGGCCCAATCCTCCTCCCCCGGAGCCTTCCGTGCCCACACCACCTCCTTCTATCACTGTCACCTCGCCTCGGCAGTTCGCCCACTTCATCCGATAGGACGACGTCACCTTCTTTATGGTGAACGTTACGGATCTCTTACACTATGATCCACCCTGTCCCAACGCCGAGCGCATCCCTCTGGAGCCAGATCCTCCTCCTATCTCTATGACTTCCATCTCTACTTCCGCCCCTCCGCCGTCCGTCGAGTCCACCCCGCCGTCGCTCACTAACGCTGACGCTGAGGAACTCGCACGCTATACGGCTGACCTGGAGCCCGCAGTTTGTGACCTCATCCGAGAGTACCATGACGTTTTTCCATCGTCGTTCTCGTATGCCGGCATCCCACCGATGAGTGACGTCGAACACTCCATTCAGCTTGTGCCTGACTTTCGTGTTCACCACCAGGCACCCTACAGACTCCCGATCCCCGAGGCCACCGAACTCAAGCGTCAGCTTGAGGAGCTCCTGAGACAAGGTTTCATTAAACCCATCAACTCCCCGTGGGGTGCACCGTCCTCTTTGCTCGCAAAGTGGATGGAACTTTTCGTCTCTGCATCGACTACCACGGTCTCAACCGCTACACGGTTAAGAACAACTACCCCATGCCTCGTTCCGATGAGTTGTTCGATCGCCTAACAGGCAACCGCTTCTTAACGGAGATCGATCTTTGTAGCGGTTACCATCAGATCCGCGTCGCTGCAGCCGACCAGCCGAAGACCGCGTTCCGATCGCGCTTCGGCCACTACGAGTTTACGGTGATGCCATTCGGCCTCACCAACGCACCCGCTACCTTTCACAGGGCGATGAACGACATCTTCAGGGACATCCTGGAGCAGTACATTCTCGTCTACCTCGACGATATCCTGGTCTACAGTCGTACCCTTGAGGAGCACCTCAGACACCTCCGCGACGTCCTTCACAGCTTGCGCAGACATGGCTTCTGCGCCAAGCTGAGCAAGTGTCGCTTTGCCCAGCACAAAGTGGATTTCTTAGGACACTACGTGTCTGACCAGGGTCTCCACATGGACGACGCGAAGATCACTGCTATTGCGGAGTGGCCCGCTCCCACATCCGCCAAGCAGCTTCGCAGCTTCCTAGGCCTGACCAGCTACTATAATAATTTCATCCGGGGATACGCTAGGTATTCCTACGTCCTTACCTCCACCCTCCTCCGGAAGAACCCACCCTGGGCTTGGACACCCCTCCACGAGGACGCCTTCCACGCCCTCAAGAAGGTGGTGACATGCGCACCGCTTCTTCACCTACCCGATTTTGACCGCCCTTTTAGCCTTACCACCGATGCGTCAGACTTTGCTGTAGGAGCAGTGCTTTCTCAGGTCTTCCCCTCCTCTCCTGATTCCTCTCATCCTCGTATCCCTCGCTTCTCACCACCTACCCCTACCACTGCTTCCCGACTGACGCCTACTCGTCCAGCTACTGACGAACCTTCTTTTGACTATTCTCCTACCATCGTCGAGGACGGCACTGTCGAGTTTTGCTCAGGTGATTGTCCGATAGCCTTCTACTCCCGTCAGCTTCTGCCCGCCGAGATAAACTACATTGCTGATGAACGTGAGGTTCTCGCAGTAGTTTATGTCGCTCGGCACTGGCGTCACTACCTGCACGGGGCACCGTTCAAAGTGCGCACGGACAACTCTGTTGTCCAGGCTTTTCTGATAAAGCTGAAACTCACTCCTCGACAGGCTCGCTGGTGGCGTGACCTATCCGAGTTTAGTTTCACCACTGAGCACATCAAGGGTGAGACTAATCGGGTCGCAGATGCCYTATCCTGACGCCCTGACCACGACCAGGAGCAGATCCAGCTCTCTTCCATCTCGGTCACCAGGGTCCACCACTCGGTGATCGACGAGTTTCGCACTCAGTACCGCCACTGCCCCGACTATCGCGACATCCACGCGACCCTTCGGAGTGGCAAAACCGTCTCGAACTACTCTCTCGGGGACAATGGTCTTGTGTACTGGCACGGTTCACAGGGCACCAGAGAGCCCCGTATTTGCGTTCCCTCCACTGGACAGCTACGTGTCCGAGCAGTAGTAGAGTTCCATGACCAAGCAGCCGCCGGTCATATGGGCTTCCACAAGACGTTGGCTCGTGTGAGCCGCCTGTACGTCTGGCCAAAGCGCAAGGACTTTGTGAAGGACTACGCCGCAGAGTGTTCCACCTGTCAGGAGGTGAACAGTGCGAACCACCTTCATTATGGTTTGCTCCAGCCTCTTCCTATCCCTGAGGGTCGTTGGCAGTCCATCTCGATGGACTTTATCGGTCCTCTTCGTCCTCCGACCCCCCGCGGTCATGATGCTATCCTGGTCGTCGTCGACCGCTTCACGAAGCGTGCACGCTTTGTTCCGTGCCGCTATGCCATCAGTGCACGTGAGGTCGCCGACATCGTGTTTGACCGAGTCGTGCGTGACCACGGCTTACCTCTGAGCATCATATATGACCGTGACCCGGGCTTTACCAACCGATTCTGGCGACGACTCCATGAGGTATATGGCACTCATCTCCGCTTCTCCTCGTCTTACCATCTATAGACTGATGGTCAGACCGAGATCACGAACAGGACTCTCGGAGATATCCTCCGAAAGATTGTTCGTGATGACCAGCAGTGGGATTTCCATCTTGCCCATGCGGAGATAGCCTACAACCACGCCGTCTCGCCAGCCACGGGGATGTCACCTTACTATTGCGACCTCGGCTATCACCCTCGTGTTCCCGCGGACTTCCTTCGACCGTCACAAATGCACCCCGACATGAGTTGTCCCGCTCTGGATGATTGGGTTGCACACATGACGTCGATCATGAAGACCGCACATGAGCACATAGCCGCTTCCTAGACTCGCATGGCAGCACGTGCGAACCGATCGATGATGGATCATCCATTCAAAGTCGGTGATGACGTGCTTATCGACGCCCGCCACTTACAGCTCGAAGCGGACATGCTTCGCAAGTTTCGGAGTCGCTTCTTTGGCCCATGCCGCATCGTCCAGACCGTCGGTTCTGATACGGCTTCTAGCTCGGTCAACTTTCGTGTGAAGCTACCCGACTACCTACGCCAGGCTCGTGTGCACGATGTCTACCACGTCTCGTTACTGCGTCCTTACTGCAGACCGTCTGAGCGTTTTGCTGGACGACCATACAAGCGCCCTCCACCCATCATGGTGGACGGTCACGAGGAGTTCCTCGTTTCAGACGTCATTGGTCGTCGAGTCACCGACGACAATCCTCCCCACGTCGAGTATCTCGTACGTTGGAAGGGTTACCTTGATGAGGAGGCTACTTGGGAGCCCCTCGAACACTTGCAGCACGCTCGCATGTTGGTGCGTGCCTATGACCGTGCTCGTCGTGCTGGGTTCACTGCTCCTCCTCAGCCCACTGACCCTCCTCCTTCTCCCCCGGCTGAGGAGACCGCTGAAGTCGAGCCTGCTCCATCTAAGGCAGACCTTCAGCAGCAGTCGGATGCTTCTGAGCGTCCACAGCGCACTCGTCGTCGTCCTGCTCGATACGACGATTGACTTTGACTTACCTTCCCACATCTTTGACTTCTCAGTACTCCATCCACTCCAGTTTTGTTACTTCAGCTCGTCGACGTTGCAACTCTTCCTCGACGACATTCCGGACTTCTCATTGCGGACGTCATCGGCAGCTTCATGGACTTCGTCATGATCAGCTCTGCCTACTTCAGACGTCATCACTCCCTTACCACTTTACCCTGTATAGTACCCTGCTTCTATGAAACACGCGTCCGCGGGGTCGTGCTCGGATCGCGGACTCAAATAGGTCCGCATCCGCGGCCTACCTGGTCCGCACCGCGGACCCGATTTTACACGAATTTTCCTGAATTAAATAATAGGTAAAATATATATATATATATATATATGGGGTTGTAGGGAATTTTAAGCCCTACAACCCCATTTTTTTTTTTTTGAATCCAACTTTATTTAGGATTTAAAAAAAATCAAAAACGAAATTGGATTTAAAGAAAATAAAAAAATATACTGTTGAGGGTTCAGCCTCTT
>BFEA01000001.1:13605305-13622743 GCA_003427395.1 Chara braunii
GTTTGTGTGTGCGCATGTGTGCCGCGCGATTGTGTGTGTGCGTTTGGTGGTGTGTGTGTGTGTGTGTGTGTGTGTGTGTGTGTGTGTGTGTGTGTGCGCCCATGGTCGCGGGGGTGGGGCGACCCATCCCCCGGGAATCAATCAATCAATCAATCAATCAATCAATCAATCAATCAATCAATCAATCAATCAATCAACCAATAAAAAAAATAAAAGCAAAATCGAATAAATCAATCAATCAATCAATCAATCAACCAATCAATCAATCAATCAATCAATCAATCAAAAAGGCGCGGGGCGACCCCGCCCCAACCAATCAATCAATCAACGGAAAAAAAAAAAACAAAAAAAAAACGCGTTTTTTTTCCCTATTTTCTTCGATTTCGCCCTTACCCCCCTTACCAAAAATTAAATTTTTTTCGTTTTTTTTTGCCTGATGGGGTGGGGCTGGGGTTGTGCCGCCACGTGGCGCTTCCCGTTTCTCAAACCCCCTTCCCCAGCGGCCGCCACGCGTCGGCGAAGACGCGCGGACGCGTCCGCGTGGTCGCGGACTCGGCCGCGGCCGTGGACTTGTCCGCGCCTGTCCGCCGCCGAGGGGGATTCATAGCCCTGCTTGTGTCGCACGATGGTCTCCCTTTAGCCGGGTTCCTCTGAGTTGGGCTCTCCCTTGGTATACACATAGGCATCGGGACCGTAGCGTTGCCCTGGCTTTCCATCTTACGGATCTAGCTCCGACTTCCCTCACTTAGGAGTCATTTGCATGATTCCCTTACCCATCACCTTTCTACCCTTTGCCGGCCCTCACGCCCTAGTTAGGAAGCCCCGCATGCTTCATCTAAGTGCGTCCAGTATACCAGGCTCCCTTGTTTCCTTGCATGGTCGACCCTCCATAGCGGTCACCCCTTTAGTCGAGCATTACCCGCCCTGATGGTCTATCTGTTAGGGTCATTGGTTCTGTTCGCTCCCAGTTCCCTACCCTCATTGAGCCTGATGACATGTGTCTCCCTGTCACTATGTGTGGATGCCCTTAGGAGTTTTTGACCCCTAGGCTGCATTCGCCACCCTCAGAGACCATCCCACCCATTGGTTTGCGACACACTCCTCATGTGACATATGGTTGTTTTGTTGTTGTTTGTTGCTCTCAGACTGAGGCTACTGCCTTTGACATTTCTAGGATCTAGTTGTTCTGCTTTTGCTGTTCTTAGGACTTGTACACTAGTCAGTTGTTCCCAGATTGAGGCTACTGCCTCCAACATTCTAGGATCTAGTTGTCACTACTTTCTGCTTTCCTAGGACATGTATGGTAGTTAGTTGCTTCTGCTTTCAGTTAGGCTGTTAGTTGTGACATTGCTGTTTTGTGACATTTTCTAGCCTAGGTTGCATCACATGGACTCAGCATGGAGCTTGCTCCGCAGCCTAGACTACTCAGGTTTTCTTTTTCTTTGGTAGAGTTCCGCTTCTTGGCGGAAGCATGTTTGTATCTAGGAGATCCATCACAGGTCGAGGATCGTGTAGCGGACCTCTGGTTGGTTGGCCTGTGAGACCAGCCCCTTGGCCTGTTCTCACAGGCCTGTGTTCTATTCGGGGACAGTCCAGTCCAGTCCAGGCTGGTACCTCTGTCGGTACCAGCCAGTCCAATCCAGTCCGTCAGTCCGTTGGGGTATACCCCAACCATTGTCTGTTTTCCGGGATCATTCTTCACTTGCACATTTTGTAGTACGTGCGTTGGAGTCTTGCGTGGGGAGCTGCGTTGTGCCATCTCGCTCCCTCCTTCTTCCTCCATCTCCATCTCTATCACCAGCGGAGCACCACAGCTGGTGGGTCCGCTACATCCTCCTGCTGGTCCCTCTCTTGCTCCTCGTGTTGCCCCTCCCCCCGTTCACTGCCCTGGTCCTCACCCTCCCATCCCCCCCCTCCCGCTCATCCCGTTCATCCTCACCGCCTTTGTCGGACACGAAAAAGTAACACGCGCGCCGCAGGTGCCGTGCATGAACTCGCAGTTGTGCGACGTCCCCCTCGATTTGCAAATGTGATCCTTGCGCAGGAGCCATGTTAAACAAACCTCCCCGATGGAGGGCCCGCAAAACACCAAAAAACGAAAAAATGCTTGATATTATCCACGTGCGCAAAAGACAAAAAATATGGCAATGTATTTCTCCGTGTTCTAGGAGCGGATTCAGTCTCATTTGCACATTAGAAGAGCAGTGCAGCGAGGCCCTCATGCCAAAACGAAAACAACGGGCGGGACAAAAGCAAACCCGCAAAACGAAAGAAAAAAGAAAGAAAAGGAAAGAAACGAACAAAGAGAAACTGGCAAAACGACAAAAAAAAAAAGAGACAAAACAAATGAATAAAAGGGAACCTGTGTATCTCCCCATGTTCCGGAGCAGAGTTCAGTTTCATACGAACGACCGGTGTATCTCCCCACGTCGCGGCGCTGGAAGTGAGAAACTTTTGGAGCCATGCTACAGATCCGACCACGCCACGCGCAAGGCAAAAGAGGGAAAAAAAAAACGACGGCCCGGGTGTCTGCCGAGCTCATCCCTGGTGTCCCCGACTCGTTCCCAAGAGTGGCAGACGAGCGTGGCGGGAGCGTGACGCCAGACCCGCTATTCCCTTGAAGATAGTAAGGGATTTTAAATTAAAACTTTTTTTTTTTTTTTTTTCTTTTTGCCCGGTCGGGCAAGTGGACCTGGGCCACTCTGGTAGCCTAGTTCAACACCGAAGTAAATTGTGGCGGCGATTTGACGCATTTTTCACTTTTTCACTTTGTCGATTTTCCCTACAGTGATACCGGTAGCCCTCATGAACCTGTGCTACCTATCCCTCTAAATTTATGATGGGGGGGGGGGTCGTGGTTAATCAATCAATCAATAAATCAACCACACACACACATACACACACACACACACACACACATACACACACTGCTCCATTACCACCACCACCACCACCACCACGGCCGCCACCACTGTCGGCTCCCCCGATGACATCTTCTAATACATTCTCTCACTCATTTATGTTCTCTTTTTCCTCCTTTACCCTTTTCCCTTTTCCTCCTCCTCTTCCCTTCTCCCTCTTCTTCCTCCTCCTCCACCTTGCAGGGGGTTGTGTCATCCTCATTCGCTTACTCTTTTCGCTTGCTTCTTTATATTTGTTGTTCACCTCACTGTCAAGTGCATCATCCTCCAAGTGTGCGTGCATAAGCGCCTTCCTGGTTGCATTACAGAGGATGCATAATGAATATATGAGGAGCGAGGTGTCACTCCGTCAGAGTATGCCAACCATGTCCCTGACGACCCCCCACAACAGGATAGGGTGTCGTGAGGTACAACTTACCTCCACCTAAGGAGTTGTCACCATTTTTAGGTGGACATATCCCTACTAAGTTTCTAATGTATATGTCGCGTTGTTTCTTGGGCATTTCTTGTGGCTGTAATATAGGCGTACGCACATTAGAATGCCTAATACTGAACCATAAATACATCAACCTCAGGTTGCTGATATCCCAAACCGACTTGCAATCAGGTCGACTTCAACCGACGAATTTTCGCATATGCGACTTTTATATTTTTATCTTCAGTGATAGTCACATCGTTTATATATGTATATATATATAACTATTGTAGAAAGAATCGGGTCGTGTAAGATGCTCCCTCTTGGCCCAGCAAAAACAAGGGGCCTATGTGGTCGTTACATGGGACACGTGTCCGACGGAGTGGTACGAAGTTGTGTTTGTTTTTGTTTTTTTTGCAACTCTCATGGGTTCGAGAGCAAAAGAACATCTTTAGTTGCTTTATTTTTTATGCTCCATGTGAAGAATCTATAAATCTGGTATTTTCATCATTTTGTGGAGTCTCCCTTCACATCTTCGAATACAAATACGGAGTTAGCCCGTTTGTTGTTTTTGCTCAACTCTCTAACCAACAGATCGTGAGTGCAAGCCCCCTCACCCCAAAAGCAGAAGTCATCTTACCCGAAAAATATAAAAGTATCATATTCTAACAAAAGATTGATTTGGATTTTTTTTTTTTTTTTTTATGTAGTTGTCACGGGTTCGAGGTCACAGTTGTCCCGCTCCATATATTCGAATATAAGTACATAGTAAATTTTTTTCACAATTATTGGGTCTTTTTGGGTTTGTTGTATAGCCTCGTGTTATTGCGAAAACTTCCTTGGGAGTCATGTTGTTGAGCGCATTGGCTCTCGCCGTTCTTGCAAAAGGCGAGAGCCATCACGACCATATCGGCCTCGTGGCTTACATGGCCCAATGGCCACGAAGTATCAAAATACATAGCAGAGTTCGAATCCTTATGGATTCGATAAAATTAAATTTAGTATTATTTTTTTTTGCGTGTCATCCTAATGGTGCGACCACTTCACGTCCGCGCATCCGGCACGATTTTATCGATCGCACGGCCAAAACCGGTCGCGCCGGATTGCCTCCTCCCTTCGACACAAGCTGGTTTTGATCTCTGGTTCTCTAGGGTGGAACTCCGATGATATATCCTATTGCGCTAGCTCCTTCTACGAGTGTAGAGCGGGCTGCTCTTCCTTAAGAAGAGCGCATGCCCACTGCTTGCCCTACCTATGGCTCTGGAAACCCTACCGGTTATGTCTAGCCCTTGGATTACCCTTCCTTGCTATACCATAGTCGCACACCGACCACAACTATCCTTACAAGCCGCACAAACTTTGAATCGCGTGGTTTAGTAGTCACGCGTCAATATTTAAAGTAAAACAAACCTTTAAACTTAGTGTCCCAACGATCGCACACCTCAACGAACCCGCCAAAAATACGAATGCAGGATCGGTTACGCTACAAGTCGTAATCAATATTTTTTAAACTTAGGTCTAAAACAATTTATAACCTTTGGTCATAGGTAGGTCTGAAAATTTTTTTGGCAAACACCAGCCTCATCGAGTCAAAAATTTCCACAAATGTTGGACATTGTCCGACGTTCAAAAGACCTAGCAGATACCCTTATAAGGGTTTCTGCTGCGACAACGGGCTGAAGGTATCTCAACTTTTTTTCCATATTGTACCGGAAGATTCATTTGAATTTTTATTTTTTGTTTTTCTGACTCAATTGTCCGTCCAACACATCGTGAGTTCAAGTCCTCTCACCCTAAAAAAAAAAAACACTAAAGAAAAGAACATATTATTACTATTATTTTTTTTTCCCCCAATGATATCATGTTTTATTGCAAGAATCAGTTCCATTTTGCTAATTTGGTGAGTAGTGAAGGGCTACATAGCACCGTTTTCATGTTCGTCGACGAACGCGAACATGTTCGTCTGAACGCGAAAAAGCGCCCAAAACCCTCCGAACGGGAACGTAAATTAAAAAAAATATATATTTTCAAAAAAATCTGAAAACAATATATGTTATGTAAGTTATTAATACAAGCAAGTGTTGCCCTGGAGTCATGTTCAAATTCGTAGCCAATCATGAGTTAAAAATCAAAAACCAATTTTTTTTTTTTTTTTTTTTTACGAAAACAAATACGTTCGCCCGAACATGTTCGGCGCTGTTCGCATGAACGCGCGAACACGTTCGCGCGAATGTGAAGGGGTGCGAACACGTTCGCGCGAACGTGAAGGGGTGCGAACACGTTCGTCGTGCTACGCAGGTGAAGAAATTTTTTTTTTGTTTTGTTTTTTTTAGACAAATTTTGCATTTCTTGCATGTGCTTGACCGCATTTACGGGCGGACAGCTCCTTAGGTCATACTCACACTCAAACAATTGACCGCAGTTATGGAAGAACAACTCTTTAACTGACACGGGGCTTTTTGGGACATATTCACACTCAGACGGCCACACTCACACTCTTCAAGTTTTTACTTATGTTGCTACTTACGCACACTCACAATCACAATCTTTTTAAAGTATGTGACCGTAATTAGCAGAAAATGGCTTGTTTGATCATAAAATTCTCCTTCGCTCAAACGAAACTGCTGTCATTTCGAACGACCCTGTCTCCAAGGCAGTGTTTGGTTGTTTCTTCGTTTTTTGTGTTTTTGTTTTGTCTTATCTTTTAGGAGGCCGTTCGTACCGTCGAGCTACATGACATCGCCCGATCTGCCATGCCATCTCTGCGGCGCGCCAGTAACTTGTATCCATAAATTTGATCATACGACATTTGTGTTAAGCAGTGCAATTTCGTACATATGTAAACTTATGTATTTACATTACTACAACTTTCGAACATATGAAACATCGTGATTGACTATTATCGACACATTACGTGGTGCCCATAGGCATGCGACCGCTAGTGAATTTAGAGGTTGCTATATGATGCCCAAATGTTAGCTGAAAATAATCACGAGGATCTCATTCTCATGATCTAGAACGGATGAAGAAAACCAAAGGTCGCAACCCTATGGCTCAAAACGACCAGAAAATAGTTGTTCTACTCATAGGCAAATCACGACAATTGGTAGCGACCTGGAGCTCCTCACTCTTAGAGTGATCTCATAGGTTGGACAAGGAGCTTGGATTCCGGTCACGAACACACCCGTCCAACTAATATTCATAATAAGGAATTTCATATTAATACTTTCTACTTGCAAATGAGGTTGACCTTCTCTGGGATAACGATTCCCTCAATATGGTTCACATACTTACCATGACGTTTTGGGCCATGGCAACCCCAAATATGTAGTCAGATTAGTATAAGAGTTAGTTGGAATAGAGATAGGAAAGAAAGAAGACTGCGCGGAGGTAACGGGGTAAGAGTAAAAAAAAAAAAAAAGGGKGAATGAATTTGGACGGGCCACAGCGCCAGGTGCATGCGCAGAAGTAGGAAAGTAGATTATGGATCTTTCCCGTTTCTTGACGAAAACGGGCAGAAAAAGACTTGAATCCGGGGTTTTCAGGGCGGGCGACCAGGATTCTGTAGCCGAAATTAGTTATAAGTCAGTAAAAAGAGAGTTAGTAGAAGAATGTACTGCGCGAGGATGAGACATGGGGGAAGGAAAAATGACGGAGAAAAAGAGTCGAAATTTCCCTCGATTCTCGATGGAATCGAGTGGAAGAAGATAATGGGGTAAGGTTCTGGGATATTGCGAGCTCGATGATGATGTTAGATTCAGGAGTTAGTAGGTAGATTTGGGGTTACGAGGGCTACAGATTGCGTGTGGGGTAGATTTCGAAAAGACCATGTATCTTTCCGTGCTCTAGTGTACGGTTCATTTTGCCTTCGCGCACCTTATCGGCGGAGTAAAGAACTGCCAGTTCGAGGGAAGAGGAAAAGACGAGAGTGGTAGGAGAGTAAGCCAGTAGTTGGAAGGGCAGGTGAAGAATAGAAGGGAAGAACCGAGGCACGAAGTGGGGCCAGGAGCGTGCAAAGTAAAAGGAAAGGGCAGCGCCAGGCAACGGTAGGCAGGAAGCACAGTGGGGGTGATGGACAGGGACGGATGAACCCAGACGGGATCAGCACTGTGTGCGTATGCAGGGGGAAGACAGACAGCGCAGCAGAGGCAGCGGGCAGCAATCGCAAGGGGGGAGCCACTGCTGATCGGTGGGCTATCTGGCTTGGCTGAGTTAGCGGGTTGCCGAGGCTGCGCAGTCTCCCCGCTGGCCGGTGCGCTGGCCACCCTGCGGGGCGACAGAGCAACAAAACGGGTGAAAGGGGAAGTGAGGGTCAAACTTGTCTCGGCTGTTGTTCGTGACCATTTGTACTGAGTTTCAGCCAC
The DNA here is from genome assembly GCA_003427395.1 of Chara braunii. Lineage (NCBI taxonomy): Eukaryota > Viridiplantae > Streptophyta > Charophyceae > Charales > Characeae > Chara > Chara braunii. The sequence goes on from BFEA01000001.1 coordinate 13,613,006, forward strand.
TTATGGAAACAAGTGCGGTAGGCTGCATCAGATCCGGCGATTGGCCTGCACTTGGCCATTCACTTGGCAGGTCGTACTGGCCGCGGAGGGGAGGCGTGCCAGAACGGGAACGAATCAGTGGAGACGGGCGGAGGCTAGTACTGTTCCATCAAGCCACCGGCTGCCGGACCATTGCCCACTTCGACTGTGCCTGTTTATTGTTGCAGTATATTGCGGCCGTACCGTTCTATGGGGTGGCTGCTGGCCGTCCCTACCGCATGGACTTATTATGACCACACTCGAATGCAGCGCGATGAAGGTGCTCTGATTCGAAGCGTAATTGTTTGACTATCTAACTGCGGCCTAGACGGGAAGGCGGCACCGGGGCTGGCGGTAGTGGTCACGTATCTGTGGGGGAGGTTATTGCTGTAGGCTAAGGGTATTGCTGAAACATCAAACGGTTGACGGAGGGCTAATGGCTAGCACCCCGACTTCGGATCGGCCAAGCGGGCGACGAACTTGGCCACCATTGCGGGGCCCTCAGGCGATTGAAGGTATCGAGGCCCTCTCATGCGAGTTTGAGCGCACCATCCTTGGATCTGAGAGACTGAAACCTTCTCCTTCTATTCTTCTTGCTCTAAGTCTAGTCCTCTGGTTCTGAGAGGAAGGCGGCAGGCGGGATTGCAACTCGTAGGACCGCAGCAAGACTCTGTGGGGAGTCATCCCACCGATTGCGGGAGCTCTGCCGGAACTCAGGAGGAGTTCTGGAGGCAGGGAACTGAAAGGTAACCATTGCTTTCCTTCTATAAACCCAGGTATAACCTCTATTTGTATTTCCCGTTGCATCGCTGACTGGATATATGAAGTGCAACCCTACTCTGACTTTTGTTTGACTTTCGGGACACTGGATCAGACCAAGTAAAGGAATGACTGTTCAAGTTCAGTTTCAGCTTTGTTGTTTGACTGAAATCAGATTGTTAAAAGAAACGGCATCTGGGGAAGGCAGGATGGAGGGCTGTTTGATTGAGGGTTTGACTGGGTCATTAAGGCTGGGAAGTCCCCATAAGTTTGGGGAGACTAAGTGCTTTGTTTATTTTGGTTTGCATAGAGCGTCAGACCCTTCTATAAGTTTAGGGGGTCTGATTGCTCTGGAGGCTGGGATGTCGCCATAAGTTTGGGGAGACCCAGTGCTATGGCTTGAATGGAGGGTCAGGCTGTTCTGTAAGTTCAGGTGGCCTGACTGCTCTGACTTATGAAGGGTCTGATTGTGCCTGATTTTCAGGGACTTGGGGCATTCAATAAGTTTTGGTGTCTTGGGTTACCTTGTTTTCGCTGGGATTTCATCTGTTTATTTGGTTTCTGAAACAAGGAGGTCTAAGCTGTTCTATAAGCGTAGGTGGCTCAGCCTCTTCCTGCTCTTTATTCTGAAGAAATAACCTTGACAAAGAGGCAGATCCTTTTGTAAGTTCAGGGGGTCTGACTCGATGCCACACACATGATGGCTCAGATAGAAACGAATATGGCAGAGAGTTAGATCCTTCTGTAAGTTCAGGGGGTCTGGCTCAAAGCCTCGCACATGCCGGAACCCAATGGTTATAACTTGGCTATATCTTATTACTATCTTATCTATGAACGAGCTAATTAGACTGTTCTATAAGTTTAGGTGGTCTGACTATAGCCGTATCACAACTTGAAGTTAGTTCAGTCATATGCAGCCTTAAAAGACAAAGTTGAAGATAAGTATATACAACTTGGATACTTTAAACAGTTTAGGGCGACTAGAGTGGTCTAGTCATGTGCCCAAAGAAGAAAAAAGTAGTTGTGTCATTTGTTTGTGTATACTTGGCCAAGTCAGAACGCTCTATAAGTTTAGGTATTCTGACTCTAGGCCTGGCTAAGTTGGGTGCGCTCTGTAAGTTCAGGCGGCCTGACCTATGCCTTATGTAAGCTGGGTATAAAGGGTTAAATTACTGAAAGATCATGAACTATTGTTGTCTAGATAAACTTGGGATGGTGAGAGTACTTACCTTTGTGGTTTGGCCTGCATGTGGCTGAGTGAGGTTACTACTTGGTCTGAGTTTCAGTTAAAAGGTAGTTACTTTAATCGCTCGCCAAGTGCTAGAGCTATAGGAGTTAGTTTTCAATTCCTGCATTTAGTTAGTTTTCAAATCCTGCATTTTCTGAGCTAAGTTTTTTTTTACTTAGATCAATTCTCGCATTTTCTTGGATCATTTTTTTTACTTGGCTTTGTATAAATCTTGGCAAGCTACTTTCTCTACGGGAAGCGCTGCCAAAATTTATATAAATCCAAGGAGTTAGTCAATTGTTGACTTGTTAAAGTTCAATTTGTTTTTTCTTTATATCTGACCTAGTAAAATCTGGAAAGTCTCCTTTTCTAAAAGGAGTGCTGCCCAATTTTTTGTTAATTTAGGGAGTTAGACAAAATTGAATTTTGAGAAGTCAAAGTTATTTTTAAGTTCTGGACTTAGCTTTGTATAAATTTTGGAATAACACTTTTCTAAAGGGAGTGCTGCCGAAATTTCTGCAAAACTAAGGAGTTCGTTAAATTTTGTCTAAGTTGAACTCAAAGTTGTCTTTTGAGTTCATATCTGGCTTAGTATAAATCTGAGAAGTCTCCTTTTCTAAAGGGAGTGCTGCCCAATTTTTTGTTGATTCTGGAAGTTGGACAAAATTTGACCTTCCAAAGTTAAAGATTATTTCTGCTTTCATATTTGGACTTATATAAATTATGAAAAGACATTTTTCCTACGGGAAGCGCTGCCGAAATTTTCTTAGTTTAAAGGAGATAGATTATATTTTGACAAGTGGCGATTCTTGCGATCCACCCTGAATAGGGGAGATTCTGCCATTAGTCTACCTTTGTTTTGGGCACTGGTTTAGAGGTAGGTTTATGCTCAGTTAATTGAGATGCTTGAGTAAGATCGTGATATGGGGATTATTCTTCATGGACTTATAGGTTTAGCCTGGGGCATTGATCTGTCATGTGTCACAGGTCCTCTTGATCGTCTGAGTCAAGTTCAGGACTAGATTCAGCTTGACCCCTTGAGGGTATTTTTCTGTTATCACTGATAACAGGTCGGTTGCCGATTCGTCGGTTTATGATTCAACTCCAATTCACTCCTGCCACTCAACCTAAAGGCTTTAGCCTTGTGATTTAAACTGTTTTGTTGTGTTTTTACCCGGACTTTATTGAATGGCCATCCAACCAAAGTACTGAGTATTTATTTAAGAGTTGCACGAGTGAGGCTTGTATGGCTAAGGAGAGGGGTGTGAGTGAAGAGAATGGTTGAAGTTGACCCCGTGTAGTGCTTGAACTCTGGTTGAATCTCTGATGTGATTGCAGGTATGCTTGGTGATTCGGACTTGGGATTTGACTGTCTGCGCTCACATAAATACATATACGGTTGAGAGGAGCCCCACTGTGACTGTGGGAAATGATCGTCCTTTATAACTAACCCTTATATATTTATAAGTGCCCTGAGTATTTGAGAGGCCTACTCTGAGTGTGAACAAGGGTTAACTGGATTATGTCTTGAGAGGGAAGGGAGACTCCCTTTTTGCCCTTGCTTTTTAGAATTTGTATGGTTGGACGTTGTAGTCCGTGGCAGCCGTCAAAGTCAAACCCCTTGACTTTTGCCCAGGCCCGGAGTAGGGTTCATCTCCGGGGCAATAAGAAACGACTGCCACCACAGGTATGGACCTGTGTACCACCCACTGTGCACAGAGTGCGGAAGAGGGTGTGTGGTCATCAACCGCGCATGGCAGTTGTTCAGCGTCGAGAGATTAACCCTCAAGGCGCTTGTCAGCCGACACTTGAGTGACGGATGCGACCCTCGAGATTAACGAGGACAGCATGAGTATGGGTACTACATAGTACGCCATCATTGCGACCGCTTGCGTACGCTTGCATTGCAAGTCGATATGAGTAGCCTTGCGTTTGCGCACACCACTTTACGAACCGATATGACTCTAGTGTCTCGATAAGAGTCAAGCTTTGTCAAAACGGATCGATTAGCCGTGATATCGGTTTGACAAAGCTTGACTCTTATCGAGACACTAGAGTCATATCGGTTCGATTAATCCCCCCCATATCAGCCCCCCAAGATGTCGGTTCGCGTGCGGGTCCGATAGAGGCGTATTACTGCGCGTGCCCCCTATGCTACAGCGAACGAGAAACACCCTCGGCTGGTCCACCTCTGCGATTGCAACTGATTAGCTTTCGTACTGTGGACTGGTAGCTCGGCGGGGATACGGCCACCGAAGGGAGGTGACAGCTCTCGTAAGGTGGAGGTAAGTCGTGCCTTGCGTAGGCCCTATCCTGTCGTAGGGGCTCGCGAGAGGTATGGCTGGCGCACTCGGCCGGAGCGGCTTGCGGAAGCTCCACATGTATATTTGCGACGAAGGATTTTAAATCCAACCTCTGCGTGACGTGGCCGGGAGGTTCCCTCGCTGCCCTGGTGCGGTGCCGGACCAATGTGCACGACAACGCCCATCATCTTATGGGGGGGATTAATCGAACCGATATGACTCTAGTGTCTCGATAAGAGTCGAGCTTTGTCACTCAACATAATCATCATACTTAATGTCAATAGATGTTATATATTTTACACAAGCAAATATCGCAAAGAAATGCATAGGTTTTTAGCCTCCCTATCGTATATTAAAATAAGAGGCTTTGGTCGATTTAATAAACATTAAAAGCAACAACCGCGTGCATTTCTTTCATTTATCCTACATCAGGTTTAAAAATCCAAAATAGAAATAAAGTACTACAAACATTACATTTTGTCGAGGTGTTATGGTCAAAGCCCTGAATGAGCTATCTTATTGATACAAGTTTTTTCATATAACAGACATAAGTCATATCTTTATTTTTTGTTTTTCGCATGTGATGAGAACCATACCCAACGTCCAAGATGAGAATCTTACAAAAGTTTACAAAACAATTGAAGTCGCAAGGTGATAACCCGTCCTCAACTGCGAAAACCACATTTTATGAATTAAGTTGTCAGGCTCATTGCTCGACTTCGTTTGACAAAAATAGATAATGGTGAAAACTACGCAAATATGTAGAAAAATCATAGAAAGCTATGAATACCCATAAGCCATGGGGTTGTTCAACATAGCAAACCAAATCCTCAAAGGCTATCTTATTCCATGTTAGGCTAGGCTACTAGAGTTATCTGGGGCAACTTTCCCGATTGGGGCAAAACAAATCATAAAAAAATGATAAAGAATTTTGATATGATCGTGCGACATAAGTTATTCAGATTATTTTTTACATCATACTTTTTTTTTTTTTTTTTTTTTTTTTTTTGCTTGGCCATCCTCTCGCCCTTACGAGGTCGTGTCGTCCAGTCAAACAAGGAGACCCAGACAGCCCGATTGGTAGCTTAGATGTTAGACTTTTTTTGGCCTCTCATCCCCAGCCTTTTAGGTTACAAGGCGACACGACTCACCCCATGTTCGACCAACGTCGTCTCGGCTGCGGTCCCAATTATCCCTTGAAATGCGAAGGCTATCTTGTGTTTTGCTAGGCTTATTTTGGCCTCTCAGCCCGAACCTGCTAGGTTGCAAGGGAACGACTCGCCCCAATTTCGGCCAACATCGTCTTCACAACAACCTTGGTTGTCCCTCGGAATGTCACCCAAAAACATTCTTGTATCTCTCTACTAGACCTCTTGTATGTGCTAACAACAACTTACAAGGCAACGCCCCAGTGTCGGTAAGCGTCGTTCTAGAATCAAACAACCATAGATTCCTGAACATAACAGTTTTATCGTAGGCCTGCGTCGTTCTCACATTAAATAACCACAAATTCTTGAGCATAAAAACTTTATAGTAGGCTAGTGTCGTTTTGGCATCAAACAACCACAAATCCCTGCATATAACAACTTCATTGTAGTCCCAAGTGAGCGGCCAGGAGCCATTTGAACCCCACAGGTTTCTTAGCTAATTGAGGATTACTTCTAAGGATCATTGGGACTGTCCAGGAGATGAACTACCTAAGTATTATCGAATATATCGTTTAAAACCAACCTCATCCTACATATCCAGACCAGGACTTTATGAGGCCTCAACCCCTTCCTTGTTAATATAAAGCGGAGCACGACCCACCACATCTCTGACCAACGTCGTTCTATCCGTAGCTGACATATGGCCACTATAATTGTCTTCCACCGTTGACAAATTTCTAAATCTCTCTACCAAGCCTCATGCACCCACCCGACTCAGGTTACAGGGCAGCACGACCAAACCCTAACACCGGTTAGTGTCGTTCTGACATCAACCGATGTGCACTAAGGCATAACAACATCAGCACTACATCGAACCAACCACCAAACACCAACGAGGTAGTCCAACCTTCCGTTCAACTCCGTCAATGAGAATATGTTTAAGAGATTTAAAAAAACGTTATAAAACTTAATTCAAAAAAAAAATCAAGAAAAACCATAATTTGGTAAAACGAAGTAGAGAAGTAAAAGTAAAATCTCACTGACTTGTAACCACAATCTTAACTCATTACAAGATGCTAACAAAGTTAAAGTTTTATTAACTCTGAACTATTGCTCGACACTCCTCCAAACCTCAGAGTTAGATTGTTTTTGTCCTTAGTCATTCAATGATTCTTGAAATTAATACAAACCTTCTAAATGACAATCCGAAAAATAGAAATGTCATTCCATGTAGGGTTATCTATAGGATATGATTGACGATGTATCGACTATATTTTGAGTGCACAACTGGATGTTGAGTGCATCCGTCCTCCCAACTTGAAGCGGGAGCCTCTTCCGACCATATTGTACGTGATTTTTTAATAAGTCTCTTTCGAACACGCCGTTTCAGCCGAATGTGCCAGCTATACCTCTCATAGGACAGGATATGGTCCCATGAGGTACAATTTACATTGGCTTAAGGAGTTTTCGCCATCCTAGGGCGGACATATTCCTGTTGCATTGCACACCTACATGTGACGACTTGTATTTATTATGTCAAAGATTAGCCAATAGAGGGTATTTCTCATATGTTGTGGCATAGGCATACGAGTGGCAGAACGCTTAAGACTGATACGTGAATGCGTGTACATCAAGGTGCTGATATCCCAGCCGATTAGGGAATCGGGTCGAAATAATATGATGCACTTTCGTGCCTACGACATTTCAATATTATACACTAAGTGTGATCACATGTTGTCCAATAACTTCTTTATATAGCGACTAATAACAATTTGCGTGTAAGTGGTATAATAAAGTTTAAAATATGCATGACGCAACATGGAAATAACTGAACTATTGAAAGGGAGTCGAATCTATGTCAATCGTGATACAGGAAGTTAGTTTGTGCATATACCTTAAGTAAATAGGCTAGTGGAATAAATACGAGTATTTCGTGAATATGTCCTTACTCTCACTATCACTTGTCTGATTCGCTCAATGACCTTTAGTACGCCTAACCAATTTCAACCACATCCGATTCTTTCAATACATAGTTACAAACATATTTAGACAAAATGTCATTACTAGCGAGGTTTACTATTTTATTCACATTTACCTTGTCCATTACAACCAAACCACGTTTAGCTCGATATTTCTTAGCTCAACCATTGTCCAATCTTATTGTAGTGGATCGAGATCCCTATACCAATTTATGACCTTTTAGATGGAAATTGTTTTAAAAAAAATGTATTTTGTTTTTAGGGTTTCACTTACTTGTTTGTGTCAATGAGGGTGACGGTAGAGTTGGCAAACCCAATATGTTACTGATTTGTAGCAGAGATGTTGGTATGAATTTGTTGGAAGTACCTCGCACACCTCCAACCTATCAACAATCTTCGTTACAAACACATTAAAAAACCGTACACCATATAAACTATTAGCAGAAAAAAATCTTTGTTTTACGGTCCGATCTTATTTCATAGCTTACTACTCGACTAGTCGACAACAGAGGTTCACCAGAATTTCGACAACATCCACCCTCAACAAGTGGGCTCCTCAAATTTTCACAAACTCAAATATAAAAGAATATATATTAAAACTTCATAGTAACTCAAAGATTCACTGACTCTTTTGATTTAGCATAAATTTTAGGTAGCACCTTCTCTAGGCAAAAATAAACTCCAAAATTCTTAGAGAATCAAATTGAAATTTAACTTTTTAAACCACCATTACCACCGAGCCTGTTTTTGTCGACCCTGATTTCACAGCGCACCAAGTGTTGTCGAGTCTGGGTTGCATTTTTTATTTTTTTTGCACTTTTACTATATTAAAAATGACCCACTAGCAGCAAAAAAAAAAAAAAAAAAAAAACACCCTTTTGGACGTGATATATAATAGATACCTGGCCCAAAGTCGTTGTATGAGTATGGCCTTAGTGAGGGCATTACAACAAAAATGTTAGCTTCACAAAAGAAGGAAGAGGGAAAAAAATATTGAAACAGCGGGAAAGCAGGTTCGTACGTTTTGCAAAGTAATAGCGTGGGCATGCCCTCCTCCACAAAGTGTAAGAATTATGTGGACTGCGCCGTGCCTCCCTGACGGGGCAAAAAAAAAAATGGAAATAAAAAACACAAACAATCAAATTCTGTCACTACAGCGGTTAGATACAAACGTGTGAGTTTTGGTGTGAGTACAACTTTGTGCATGAAATTCCCCGACATGATCTTTTGTTTTTCGAAGGGGCTCTCAAGGCCCAACTACTAAGTCTCATCCAACCCCCCAAAAGTTCGAAAAAAGTGGGAAAACAATCAGTTTTTCTTTTTTTTTTCATCCAAACCCCAAAAGGTTCGAAAAAAGTGGAAAAACAATCAATCTTCCAATTTTTCTCAAGAGTGACAAAGGTAGTGGTGGTTTAAACTTAGAATCTATCTGGATACCTGATTAACTCCCTGATCGAATAGGAATTGCGACAATACTGTCCTTAAAAATGTACTACCATAAAATTTATACTAACATGGACATAGGTCAGATGCCTTAACTTAATCCAAAGCTTCTTAAATTTATTTATCTCATTTACTAAAATTATGGTTAGGACTCCCACACTTGCCGACCATAATTGTGACTGCCTATCCAAAATACAACCCCAAGATTACCCCTATAACCAAATATATAACATTTATATGTAGCTATGTATAGGATTATCGACGTTCGATTCGGGCCAAACCCCCGAAGTCGAACGATAAAAAATTTGGACCATCTTTGAGGCGCGTTCGACCGAACCTGAATGCAAAAAATAAAAAATTAAAAAAACAACTATGTTATGTAGATAAATAAAATAAACAATGTTTGTCTCGGGTCACATCGAAATTATTTATCAATTTTAAAATTTAATTTGATTTGCTTTGATTTTTTATTATTTTGGGGTTTGGTCGGGCAAAAGATCTCGGACCACTCTGGTAACCTAGCATTACTTTTTTTCTACTTTGGATCATCGGCCACTTAATTGATTGACAGATTGATTGATCATTGATTCATTATTAGATTTACAAAAGAAACTAAACACATTAGTGTGAGTGGATTTTTTTTTTCCCCCTCTTTCTGTCTCTCTCTATCTTTCTCTATCTCTCTCCGTCTCTTTTTTTTTTTTTTTTTTTTTTTTTTTTTTTCTTTTCCTCTCTCTCTACCTCTCTCTCTTTCTCTCTCTCTCTCTCTCTCTCTCTCTCTCTCTCTCTCTCTCGATCTCGTCCCATCTCTAGCGGTTTATCGCACGTCAAAATTCGGGTTTTTTCGCCCAATCGCTATA
>BFEA01000001.1:13627020-13637389 GCA_003427395.1 Chara braunii
AAATAGCCGTATTGTTCTTTTTCGCACTGCTGCTTCCCTTTTTTCTTCTTGTCTCTCTCCGTCTCATTTTTTCCCTAAATTTTTTTTCTCTCCTTACTTCTCTTTCAATTTATCTCCCTCTCGCTTTTATTTTTTATGAATGTTTCTCGTCATCTTTCTTATGTCTTACCTTTGTTTTCCTTTTTCTCATTTGCTCTCTCCGTTTGGCTTCACTTAGCTCTTCGTTCATCCTTGTATTCAGTCTTAAATCAACCCTCTTTCTCTCTCGATTTTCTTCCCTCTTTTATCCAGTTGACTTTTTCGTTTCGGTGTTATGCTTTATCCAGTCACTCTCTTATTCTTTGTTTTGTGTTTTTTTACCGATCTTTGTCTTTTTCTATGGCCTTCTACCTCCCTATATGTACCCTACCTTTCCCACTCCTCTTCGAAAGGTGTTCTCCCTTGTCCACATTTTCGTGTATGGATGTGAAACGCGACTCTCTCTTCCATTGAAAGTTTTATTATTTTCTGTGTAATTGGAGGAATCAATTGATTCATATTTGGTCAGTTTATTAATTAATTGATTGATTACATCGACTTATTAACTCAGTGGTTGATTGTCCGTGTTGACCATGAGCGGAAGGAGAGCCACTGCGTTCTGTTAGTTTGCTCTCTCTCTCACTGATCGTAACACATCTAGGTAGGTTTTGCAAAATAACGTGAAAGGAATGGGAACAATGAGAAGTGTGGTAAAGGCTAGGATTGATGTAGTCTTTTATGATAGTAATGTTCTATATGTGTGCGTGCGCATGTGTGTGTATCTGTGTGTGTGTGTGTGTGTGTGTGTGTGTGTGTGTGTGTGTGTGTGTGTGTGTGTGTGTTTGCGTGAGTGAGAGAGAGAGACATCGAACTTTTTGCATGATCATGGCCGCTATTTTCATCATATACTTTATATCTCATTGTTTTTCATTGTGGTAAGTCCTTTCCAATGACCTATCTAACGGTTCGGCAACTTAATGGACTGCAACTCTTTGTTAGGCCCTCACCACGTTAAAGAGATATATTCTCATTTTGCACATTGGGTGGGTAGTGCAGTGATGCACGTAGAGCCTCACTCTATTGCTCAACATTTTATACACATCTGCACTGCTGATGAACCAGATATATTCCGACTGATGTAACATTTTGAATATATTGGGACCATTACCTGCTCGAGGTACACATAACTTATTGTGTTGTGGAGTTTGGCCCTTAGTCAAAGGTTAAAAATAGTTGCATACATTGACAATAACTATAATACATTTTTTTCTTGTTGAAAAGTCAATATTCATAATTTCCCCGCCCTTCAAATGTCATTATCCACCATTTCATGATTTATTTTGTACTCGTATTTCCCCCCCCCCGAAAATCTTATAATCGTATCTAGAGCAAGCCCAAGAGCAACGAAACTGTCTGGATGGGGGTCCCACTAGCTAAAAAGAGGATTGGATTAAGATCCGGAATCTGGATGTGTTTTATGTAGAGAGGCAGAAAAACACTTCAATCTTGATATTTTGCACCTCTCCACAAACACATTCGGATTTAGGGATTCAATCCAATAGTCTTGCTAGTGAGACATTGCCTCTGGTTTAAGGTGTCGAACGCATAATAGGGGGTGGGTTATAACACACTGTTTTCTGTTTGTTTTGGTTTGTATGATAAACAATAGCAAGATCTTTCAATTATTGAAAGTCAATTGAAACCTATGTCATTATATGTCGAACCATATGCAAGAAAAATTTATGGTCGTTGTTTTTACGATTTTTTTTTTTTTTTTTTTTTTTTTTTCCCCCCCTTAACCAAGGTGCATCTTCTCGATGCCGCGATGCGAGGAGTGGCATGACTGAGATCAGAGAGGCGAAACGACTAGTAAAATTGACGATGATGTTGACGATTACGAAAATACATGATCAATCTTTCCACTTTTGTATCTCTCTCCTCCTCCTCTTATTTATCTGACATGTATTCTTGATTCTCTTCGAGAAACTTCACCTCCTCTTATTCTTGTGGCATGTGTTCGTGATCCCCTTTAAGGAGTTTCATCTCCTCCCTTGCGGTTCCATTTTTATCTCCCCATTTGTATCATTGTTTCCATCTCAATGTCCGTTTGCGTTTTTGTATTCGTCTTCGTCTCAGTCTTCGTCTTCGTCTCTATCTCTGTCCCCGTCCCCGTCTCTATTCCCGTCCCTGTCTCCGTCCCCGTCTCCGTCTCGGTCTTCATCTCCGTCTCCGTCTCCGTCTCTGTCTCCGTCTCCGTCTCCGTCTCCGTCTCCGTCTCTGTCTCTGTCTCCGTCTCCATCTCCGTCTCCATCTCCGTCTCCGTCTCCGTTTTGGTCTTTGCCTCCGTCTCTGTCTCTGTCTCCGTCGCCGTCGTTGTCTTCAAGTTCGTCTTCGTCTGTATCTTTATTTCCATTTTCATCTCCATCTCCGTCTCCACCTGCATCTCCCCACTTTGTCTATCGTGTGATTAATTCTGATAATTTTCGTATGATGTTGAGAATGACAAGGATAATGCCGTTCATGTTGACGATGATGCGTGTATCTTGCAGCGAGGTTAGGCTCGTTCAGAGTATAACCTCGTTTCTCTCTCTCTCCTATATACAAATAAATATATACATATATATACATATATATACATGTATATATATATATACATATATACACACACACACATATATATATATACCCATCCATCTTCCTCCACTCCACGACCATCAACTTCAGTTCAGTTGTCTCCCAAATCTTCTCCCTTCTTCCACATACAATCGTGCCTATAGCAGTCTTCTGTCCATCATCACTCTCACTCCATCGCCGCCCTCCACAGCCACCATGCTTCCAAAGTGTTTGACAATCATATTATCGCCCCCTTCAGTTTCTATTTAATGTTTTTTCCTCCTAACGCAAGAACTTTCGTCTCTCTCTCTCTCTCTCTATCTATCTATCTATCTATCTATCTATCTATCTATCTATCTCTATCTATCTATCTATCTATCTATCTATCTATCTATCTATCTATCTATATGCATATATATATATATATATTTGACTACAAAAAGCCATTGATGTAATTACTGTTCAGCCTGCTCTCTCTCTGCCCCTGCATCCCTTTGTTGTTTTTTCTTATTTTTTCTTCTTTCTTTTTCTTTGTCCCCCTCCCTCTTTGCCCTTGGTAGCCTCCCTCCCCCCCCACCCTCCTCCCCCAACAAAAATAGATGACGGATTCACAATTAGATTCAAACTGAGGTATATACTTAAACCTCTCCGTTTCATAAACATTAACCATAGTAATTAGATGCAAATACAAACAAACAAAAGTTCCTCAAAGGACAATAATAAAATGTTATGACAATGTACACAACAAACAAAGACAAACAAGATATAAATTTACATAATCGACTGCAAAAATCGACACAAATTACATATTTAACAAAATAAGTTTTGGAATGGATCCACTTGACTTCAATACAGGTACGGTGTTGACCACAGTCCCTGAAAGTTAAGTGTTCATTCTTTTGAATTATTTCTAATGAGTTGGTTTTCGTTGCATACACAACATTATGCATGCTCAATATATATTGTGCCCGAACTTTCATGTCAACTACTTTCTCCCTTTCTATCTATCCATCTTTATCACTCTTTTTCTTTTAGTACACACACATAATGCTCCACGTTTCCGTATTCGGTGTAAATTTGTATGTTGTGTGAACTTTTGTTAAAACCTCAGTTCATCTACCTAATCTTAATCTTTTTCTCTCCCTCTCTTGACATACATATAGATAATGTCATACATTTCAGTCTTCAGTATAAGTGCACAATATTATATCTGAGTTCATCTACCACCTAATCTTAATCTCTTTCTCTCCCTCTCTTGACATACATATAGATAATGTCATACATTTCAGTTTTCAGTATAAGTGCACAATATTATATATGAGTTCATCTACCTAACCATATGATTCTCTTTCTCTCCCTCTCTTGACATACATATAGATAATGTCATACATTTCAGTTTTCAGTATAAGTGCACAATATTATATATGAGTTCATCTACCTAACCATATGTTAAATATTTGAATACAAAACTAGTTATATGTTGAGATATGTGGTCTATACCTTGGTTTGAGTCAAAGTCTACGTCCAAATATGAGTTAAACTCTAATGTATAATCCTCTCGACATGATAACTTCAATAGTTATACACTTTTTTTTTTTTTTTCCCTCTTTCTCTCAATAGATAGCATCATCGAACTTAAACATGAGTTATGCTTTCATACACAATTATGAATGTTTTTTGTCGTCTACCTAAGCACACATTGTCGAACTTGGATATGAGTTATGCTTTCATACGCAATTGCAAATGTCGTTTGTCGTCTTCCTAAGCAATTATGCGGCAATTTGGACATGAGCTATGCTTTCGTACACAACTGTGAATGCCATATAAATAAATACGTGTTTTTTTTTTTTTTTTCCTCCCTCTGTCTCTCTCTCTCCCCCCCCCCCCTCTCTTTCTCTCTCTCGTAATACACGTATACATAATGCCTCTGAGTCATGTCTCAGTCTACAAATTATATCAATATTTTAGGTCGTGTACCTAAACACATCTAATATCTGAGTATAAAATTAGTTACGCGTTGAAGTCTAAGATCTATGTTCTTGTTTTAGTCAGAGTCTACGTTATAATATGAGTTGAAATTTAATGTTTAAATTTATTGTCATAAATTATAAATACGGATGCCCAACTCCTTCCTCTACTATACATTGATATGTTGTCGTTTTCTAATTACAGACAATCATAAATATACATTGAACCTCACAGTCTATGTATCAGTCCGAGTCTAAATCTGAACCTTTGGTCTTTTCCCGAATCTAAATATCGGTCAACAAAGCAGTCAAATAATTCAGAAAATGCCAACGGGAACATACATCATGAATGGATTGCGGCTTCAGGAAGAGTGTAGACATGGCTTCCTCCTCCCCCACACATGAGATACGTCTATGTTATAGTTTTTTATTTTATTTGTTATAACCATTATATAAATCACATGAGTTGAGGTGATAGGGGGGGATTAGACCCCTCATCCCCCACATAAACATAGATAGCATACCAAAACTTGCACATACATGTCTGTCATAAGTAAATATGCGTCATTCTCGACATGTTTATATCAAATCGATATGCCAGTCCATAAATTATGTTGGATCGTAATGCGCATATATTTTCGACGTCACTGTATGAGGGTCAAAATATTTCCTACAACTGGTTGGTCCTAAGGGTTCGGTCGTTCGCTGGCATAAGTGATTTTTTTTCGATAACCGTTCATGGTGCGTAAACCAATTCTAACACTTATTTTTTTTAAGTTATCGACCGACAAAGACTTGTCAAAGTTAGTTGCGAAAGTTCGTTGTGCTAATGACCCTATAATATTTCAACACCTTACATGATGAAAAAAAAAACTTTTCGTACCTCTTGTTGAGACCCTTTGACCATTTATGGCATATTCGTGCTACGACATACATGCCACAAAACCTCATATATATCATTACTAGGACGATTTACTGCACATTTGTGGTACTTTTTCGAATCCGTTATTTACATAATAAAAGTCACGCATATTTAAAATAATGCTACTGTACATACAGCGAGCGAATAAGGTAAGACAAACAAGTGTCCACTCCGCACAATATTGTTACTAGACAACACATGACAGCATGTCCAAACTTGTACATGCATATGTCATCACTACACAACACAAAAGATGTGAACTTAATACTATAGTTTCTTCGACTTGACCCTGGGTACCATAAAAGCCATACATATTTAAGATATAGTTAAGATAAACAAATATATGTTTTACTTTATTCACTATTACACTATTGCTATACTACCTTTGCGATCTTTATATCTAAGTCTCTCTTTATACTTTTCATGTTTATGACGGACAATCAAATCAATTATCATGTCTTTATAGCTTACGGTCTATCATATACATCATACAATGAGCTACCAAAGTTATGGCGTATTGGTTAGACAATAATTATCCTAAGCCCGCTAGTTTGCAGATTAACATTTTCACTGAGGCCTATAAACCTGCCCTTAATAAACCCCACGTTATTTGTTCACGCCTATGAGGAAAATTATAGTTCCTACTAACATATAGAATCCCGCAAGACTGTCGCTTCATCGATTCGACCTCTACCAAGAACCTTGAAACCGATGTCTGCAAGCCCTCATATCTTAGAATATCCTGCATATTGACATTTTCGCTACGTCTCACAAACATGACTCTAAGGAACCCCTTGTTTTTCTTCACGCCCATGTGAAAAGTTACGGTTCCTGCCAACATGCAAGCCCTCTTATGAATTTTCAAGTCGAAGTTGCTGTGTCATCGACGTAACATACAACCTCGCTAGACTTGTGCTCCTTCAGCTTAACCCTTGCTAGGACTACCTGAACCAATGCCTTTACATTATTGCATTTTTATATCCTCCGGGGAGAGAAGGTTAAGAGAGACCCTAATTTTCAGACCACTTGCCATGCCATTTATATGAAAACCAAAAGGTCATTTTAATCAAACTTGCCACCCATTCGTAGAGTGGAGACCATACGAACTACCTGCAAAACAAAATCCAAAAAAATAAAATAAAAAACATATAAAACAGCAAGGCAAAAATGCATTTTCATAAAATTTCGCTAACATCTCAATTTCAGAAATCTTGAGAAATTTCAGAAATCTTAACAGAGGAAATTCCAATTCTCCAAATGACACAAAATTTGGCACACACCAACCTTGAACCAAAACAAAAACAGGCAGGAAAAAAAAAAAAAAAAAAAAAAAAAAAAAAAAAAAAAAAAAAAAAAAAAAAAAAAAAAACCCGAAACCTTAATTTCAATTTTAGACTCGTTATGAGGGCCTGAAAATGGGGGTCCCCGTTAACCATTTGTGCCTCCGGGCTGTGCTACCGTGTTTTAGCACGAGATTGAGGTTTATGAAGCGAAAGAATTTGAGAATCGACGAGCATATCCTGCATCACTGTATTATATGTGGTGGACACCCACGTGCTACGTTTGCCGACCTCTATCATCCAACATTCGTTGATTCATCTATGAGACGTGAGATCAGATCCCATATTATCAAATTGATTGATAGATAAACAAACATCGAGAGTTTGCCCAACCCCAGGTATATTATGCCTTGCTTTACTTCTCAAATGGTGTTCCAGTTACAGTAAGTCCTTCCCTCTTTCCCGATACTTGATTCGTGAGATTTGTATATGAAATTGTGTTATTGTTGCAAACTCTCTCTCTCTCTCTCTCTCTCTCTCTCTCTCTCTCTCTCTCTCTCTCTCTCTCTCTCTCTCTCTCTATGAGATTATCATATCTCTTTTACACCCGACAAACCTTGTTTATGTCAATAACATAAACTGATGTTAGATATTCGAACTTTATCTTTCCTACAGTGCTCTTCTTCCTAATGAATAGAAAACTCAACATTAAGCTTGACATTGCAACGAGGGGAATAAAGACTACACATTTGAACATTGAAAACAAATTATAATTCGGGTTTATACTTCAAAACAATTCAACTGTATACTCGCTGAAGCGTGCTCATACTGTGGTTTTCCTTGATGTATCCAAACGCATTTAGGGCCCGACTTGGTGAATCCGACTCTAACTGTGACCGTCTCCAAAAGTTGGCAAAAAGTCCTTAAGTAAGTATGCCATGACCTCTAGGACGGATGAGAATTCGCACATGTACTCCAACATTTCCTAGGCGTATTCACATACTACGATTTTCTTTAAAAAAATGTGTTTGACCACTGATATAGCCAAGCATTATGAATCTAATATGTTGACCCCACAATACGTAAAAAATGAATAAAACTAAAAGTCCCTAAAAAGATGGGAACGGGTTGGACGGGGTGGAAAAGTAAAGTCGAACCCCACACACCTGGGTTCTGTGGGACTATCCCAATAAGCACTATTGTTTTTTTTTGCCGCCTATAGGAGGTGGACGTTCCTGTATACCGTACGACAGATGGGGCAAGGGTGAGGCCTTGCGGAAACAGTCCCGCTCGCCTTGGAGATTGCACAATCCTCTGTTCCGTGCACGTACCTGCTGACGGAGGGCGGGGATTGAAAAGGACGACCCATCACTACAAACTTTTTCGGTAGGGGTAGGGGTCCTCGCGCTTTCCATTTTCGGTAGTGCAGATGCACTGTTCATCGTGGGCCACACGTGACGTACAGAAAACGAAAAAGTGAACCCTTAAACCACCAGTACTTCGCCCAACTTTCGATGCCGAGCCTGAATATTCCCCGCGCGCCGTTTCGTACTGACCCGGTAGCGAAACAAAAAACAATTGTTTTGGATGGCAGCGTCAGCCTTTCAGGTCCGGGACCCCGAGCCTCCGAAACTTGTGGGGCGTTAACGACAACGCCCCGCGACCGACATATGGGCCAAGTACTGATGGTCACGCCCGCAACTTCGGAAAGTTGTGGGGTCTGCGTTTTTCACCGAAGTTACCTAAGTTTGGAGTTGTCGGATCAGAAGCCAATTGTAATCACCTGCAAATATTGGAGGCATACTCATACTCTGGTTTTCCTAAATGTATCTGAACACAATTTACAGCCCGACCTGATGAATCTAAGGGCATACTCAAACGAGGACCTATAATCCCAAAATCGCCAAAAAAAGGGGAAAATGCCTATCACACGGATCTACCAAATTCACAAATGTACTATTCCAGTGCCCATTTGTCAGCGGTCTGGGAAGCTGCGGGGCAAGGGATTTCGAGGTGACCGCAAATGCCTTTTTTTTTTTTTTTTTTTGCATTTTCTTCAAAAATTGGCAAAAATCCGTTCACAAAAGTTCTTGCACAATTTGTGGATAGCGTGGTGTGACCAGCCAAGTACCAAATCCCCATTTCTCCAGACGGGCGCGACGTTGTCCCATCTGAAAAGGTACAGCAGTGTGACGTGAACATGTCCAAAACCTCAAATCCGCCTTTCCCAAATCCACATATTTTGCAGATTTGGGGTCGCCGTGTGAGTATGCCCTAACTGTTGGCAGAAAAAGTTCGCAGCCATAGGCTTCGCTTTACCCCATCGCCTTTTGTCGTTTAGCAAAAACTTTCCCTTTCGGGAAAGTCGACGACCGTCAACCGGGGTCTATAGGGCGTGAACAGGGGTGCTGGAAGGGTGCRGTCGRCAAYRTTAAAACGACCGGTAGGCCTATCGGTCGTCCCAGAGCTCARAGGCTCAACGACCGGTGCTGGGTTGGGGAGGTCGTTGAGGCAACCAGCTTGGTCGGCGTCCGCGTTTCCCGTTTGGGTAAAAGGGGGGGTGTGCAGAACGAGAGTGAATCTTCCGCAAGAACATGGAAAGATACCCCACTTAGATTTTTGTAGCACACTCACGGCGGTGCATCTTTCCATGTTCTAAGGGAAGATTTGCTAGTGGAGCGACGGAGCTGAGAAACCAACGACGATTCATTGGACGTTTCTGTTTTTTTTCTTCCTTTTTTTTTCATTTTTTTTTCTTTTTTCCGTTCAAAATGCGTGGCATTCTTCTCTCAAATGAGCGGGGAGAATGGGCCTCGCTCCACTATCTCGACGAGACGTGTGCAGAACAAGAGTGAATCGTTCGCAAGAACATGGAAAGATACACCGCCAAGATTTTTGTCTTTTATGTATGTAGAGTGTGCAGCCTAGGCCGAGTTTTTTTGTTGCTTGGATCGATGCACCATTCTTCGGGTCGATGCAAAGCGGACCGTGGCGCGGACGTAAGGTGGGAAAAGGCACCGCGAGCGTGGAGAAGGCAGGTTTTGTCGATTTCGTTCGATTTCGAAGATTTGCAGTGCAGACTGGTTTGTCGACGGTCGGGCTGGGGTGGGTGAAGAGTGGAGGGAGGGTCGGACGTAGAGGGTAGGGGCGAGGCGATTTTCTTTTTGCCGCACCACTCACCAAATGCAAAAGACACGAAAAAGGGTCTCGCCACACCACTCTCGAAATGTGAAAAAAAAAACAAAAAAGTGGCGGGTGCATCTGGCCATGTTCTAGCAGGAAGGTCGTTCTCATTTTGCGCATTTCGAGAGTGGTGTGGCGAAGCCTAAATTATCGCGGGCGATGCATCTTTTCATGTTCTAGCGGGAGATTCATTCTCAGGCTAGGAATTCATTTTGGACTGCTGCATAGCGCTCCCGGGCCTCGACTTTACTCCGTCGCCGCCTCTCTACCTTGTCGCGACTGTGTCGTCATCAGAGGTTGGCGGTCTCGGTGTTTCACATGCTCTCTCTCTCTCTCTCTCTCTCACACACACACACACACACACACACACACATCGAGAGGTTGGC
>BFEA01000001.1:13656661-13672208 GCA_003427395.1 Chara braunii
CTTGCCCCCCTCCAAAAAAAAAAAAAAAGAGCACAGCACAAGTACCACTCACTCGACAAAAAATAAAAGAAAACAAGCCTTCGTTGCTTGTTCATTCTGTCTGTGGGGGTGGGGTAGTGACCGATCCTCCCCTTTATTTCCATAATTTTTGAGGATGTATACGTATGGTGTATTTCCAGAAAAGGAAGCAAAAGTGAAGGCGAGGGCAGTGGGGGGGGTAAATGTAGACGCTTCTGAAGTGAGTGAGAAGAGAAGGAAGGATGGACGACGGCCAGCCTTGTGGCTGAATGGCACATGCATGCAGACATGCAGACAGCTGTGGGAAAAAAGGTTATGGGTTTGAATCACCTGATGGGCAGCAAAATGTTAGGGGCTATAAGTCCCTTTGTGGGAAAAAGAAGAAAAAGAAAGAGGCACAAGGAGGACAAAGGGTAGAGAGAAGTTTGGGCGGGTTATAATTGGGACCAACTCGGTGGGGACCACCGCATGTTGGAAAAGAGTTGTAGATGTGCTGTGCTCGGATTGTAAATGGGGAAAAAGGAGAAGCTTGTTGCCAGATGCTGGTGTGGGAAGTACGATCTCGAATGCTGATGTCAACAAGTTTTACTCACTTACATATCCAACAACAGAATGACAACTCAACTCAGTCGAAAAGTGTGTATGCATGCGTCTACGCGGGTCACCAAAACCCATCCATCACTAACAAGAGCGCGCTCAGATAAATCGCGAAACGAAGAGAAGGGTTCTTCAAGAGCTCGTTTCACATTCTGCTATCTATCCATTGGATAAGACTGACCGATGGATGATTAGGAGCTTTGTGGAATATTCCAAGGCCTGATTGAAAGTGCTACCGTGTTCCTCTTATCATAACGCACTTTGGTTACATTAAAATGCATACAGGTTAACTTTTTCGGTCCGATACAGTGATGGTGAGGGTGCATTGTGCTCGTGTGAAGACGGTAAAGTGTAGTACTGTGGTCCTGAATCGATGACAGAGATTCATTAAAATGTATACAGACAATCTTTCCGGTCCAATACAGTGATGGTGAGGGTGCATTGTGCTCGTGTGAAGACGATAAAGTGTAGTACTGTGGTCCTGAATCGATGACAGAGCTTCATCTGGAATAGATGTAATTACTCAAATAAAAACAGCTTCGCTGGTTGTCGACCAAAGAATGTCATAATTAATTACGACTGGCGTCATTGTTTTTTTTGGTGATCGCGCCTGACGGCAGCTTCCTGGAAGCGGGAATTCTTTGTCAAATTAAATAAAGTGAAGCTTATGGAAACTTCGCAAAGCTCTGAGAAGGCCTGGCTAACCTACACGCACCCTTCTTCCCCGGAGCAAAACAACACCTGGTATTATCTGTATCTGGCCTGAAACTTGCACGGATTACCCGGCTATAACGACCGGGTGCTGTGCTCGGGGGAAGGAAGGCAGCCAGCGCACCCCTAACTCGTAAATGCCTGCAATAGAAGAGGGATTCGGACATTGATTCTGGTTCAGCCATTCAACATTATTATTATTATTTCTTGTTTGAATAAGAGGGGAGGAGATAAGGAGGAGAGTGGTTGGCGAAGAAAAAGGGAATTCTCATTGGTCTTTGCTGGTGTGCATCTTCTTCTTCTTCTTCTTCTTCTTCTTCTTCTTCTTCTTCTTCTTTCCCTCTCTCTCCTCTCAAGTTCATTCATTTCTTTTTGGACGGCATTGTACTTTTTGATGAATGTGTACTTTGAAATTGGCCAGGATCATAACAGATGTATATAATCACATCAAGAATCAGCTTCACCTAGCTGCTTCTGGTTTGGCTGGCCAATCCTCCAGCCAATCCAATCATGCAGGTGTTTGCGAACATCTGCGAACTGTTCTGGTGTGTTGGCAGACATGGAGTGCACCATTGCACCTTATTAGCTGTGGACTTGACCGTTTGTTTTTTGGTTTTGAATCTTTTGATTACATTTTTTCGAGTAATGGCGATTGCAGAATTTTAGGCACAGTATGAGGCATTCAGTTCTTCCCTCATTTCTATCTAGAGTGATCAGTGAAAACAGTAGCACTTCTTGCCTTCGGGTTTTGGTCTCTGCTTGCATGGGCGTGCACAGTTGTGAACGGGATAGCGAGTTGAAAAGAAAACATGCTGAAAATTTTTGTGTATTAATTGCTGTTGATTTGTCTTTGTTTGGCCTTTGCAGAGAGGGCATCAGAACTCCCTTGAAATTCTTCCCCAGTTCTTCGTGCTCTTCTT
The DNA here is from genome assembly GCA_003427395.1 of Chara braunii. Taxonomy (NCBI): domain Eukaryota; kingdom Viridiplantae; phylum Streptophyta; class Charophyceae; order Charales; family Characeae; genus Chara; species Chara braunii. Next base: position 13,658,908 of record BFEA01000001.1, read on the forward strand.
CATCGCCAGCCTTCAGGTGAGAGCACGGATACCAGATAAAACACAATTTGGGTGGATGCTTTCATTTACCGTCGTATGATTCCAGATGTCTGTGCTTGTTCTGTTCCTCAAATATCACACATCAACCGTCCCCTGCGCCTCCCCCTCCCCTTGCACCCTTTGGGAACACACACACTCGTGCATGCTTTTTATTTGGAAATCGAGCGGCTAGGGTTGGGAAGTATGAGATCCTTTTGGGGCAGTAGACGTGATTATTGACCCCTGAAGCTGGAGTTGACCAAAATTTGCAATCCTGGATTATGTCTGCATGGACTTTGAAGTTTGAACTGAGAGTTCTTTGCAATGGTATATTGTTTCTCAATTGCCCACCTTGATCAAAGTCGCTGTGACCCGATCGACATACTTGCCATTTCAGGCTGCGCATGTCAGCGTCAGCAGTTCGTTTTGGTTTTGGTAAATAGTGGTTTGCCCAAGAAGACAGTAGCTCCTCTACAGCCTAGCGGTCGGCGTTCCAACCTGCCTAAGCTTTGTCTGCAGACGAGCTTCTGCCGAAAGACCTCTATCCTTTGGCACAACCAAGTCTGTGAGCAGTATGAGAGCATCCTAGCACAAATCCAAACGAAAACCCGTACAAAGTACCAGCAGCGCCACGTATAAAAGGTATAGAAAAGAGGTCAAACCCACGAGAAAGAAGCGGTTACACATTCCAATGTCGGCGGGAACAAAGAAGATCCGTAACCCATGTCAGAAGATAGATAGATACACACTCCCACAAAATGAGAAAAAAGCAACCAACATGCTCACCACACAACAGGAATATGCATCCTTACCCGATTCCCAAAAAATAACACGGGTGAACAAGTACAGGGTCAAGGGTCAAAAGGGGGAGCTTGTGTCCCTACACGGTGGTGGTGGACTTCAGGGAAATCAGGAGTTAGGCCCAGCTCAGGAAAAACAGATCAAGAGTCGGAGATTCTCAGAAGTCAACGATGGCCGCAGATCTGATGCACGATCGGAAGGTTGTCTGTACCGTTCCAGAAGTTTCCATGGCCTACGGGGAAGAGGCACACGCCGGTCGACAGCAAATCGGGGTCATCCAGAATTGGAAATCTCAGCTGCACATGGAGGCAAACTGAGGCAGGCCAAGACTGGTGAGGACTACAAAAGTATTGCATGACGCAGTTGGCTCATTCATTCTGCCTTGTGCTGCTGGAGGCTGGAGTGCTGGCTTTCATTCAGCGGTGGAGGCGGCACCAGGGGGGAAGAAGACAGCGCCAGCCAGGAGAAAGGAGAGAGACAGCAGCTATAGCTAGGAAGGGTGCCTGAGCGCCATGGCTGTGGGATAGAGGTGGGGCAAGGAAGAGGGTGATCGGGACTTGTGAGGAGGGAGAGAAAGAGTGAGGGAAGCTTACCTTTACGTACCTGTTGATGATGGTGGTACTGAAGCAGCGGTCTGCACTTGAAGACTGGACGTGGCGGGCACTGACCTCCATATCTAAGCTTGCTTGCCGGAGGTTGGATTCCTGGGTAGGCACAGCTGCAAGATGGCTTCATCAGTACAGTCAGGGTGATGGTGCATTCTGAGGTGGCGAGTTGTGGGAAGGAGGTCCTGAAGGATAATGGGCAACTACAGAGATGGAACGATTGTTAACTTCGATTATCAATGAAGCTATCCTCCTCCTTTCTATTGCTTCTCTACCTTTGTCTTACTTCTTGTTCCTCGCTGCTGAGGCTGGGATGAGTATTTCGTGACTTGTTTTACATTGCAATCGGTTCCATATCGACATGCTCATGTTGTTGAAGCTTCTCATGATTTCGAGGTTCATTACAGTTTTGTATCAGATTAGATACCTCTTACCTTGCCATTTGATTTTGCTGGAGTAGAAATCTGAGGTGAAGAAGTGCAGGATTGCTGGTTGCTGCTGGAATAAATACTTCCTGAGAGAATAGTTGGAGGTGAAATACTGGGTTGACATGTGCTATGAGGAGGAAGTGATTGATTGATTGGTTGGAAGGTTGATTGCTTGATCGATCCAGTGGATCACAACATAAAACCATGGGGCATCTCCGCATAGCACGCACACGCGTGTCTATCTGTCACTAATCTCTGTGTGTGTGTGTGTGTGTGCGTGTGCGTGTGTGTGTGTGTGTGTGCGTGTGTGTGTGTGTGTGCGTGTGCGTGTGTGTGTGTGTGTGTGTGTGTGTGTGCGCGCGTCTTTGTTTTGTGCGTGTGTGTCTTTGTGTGTTGCTGCGTGCGAGCATGTCTCTGTGTGAGTGTGTGTTGTGCGTCATAGTAGGCGATTGTGCATTTGCCTGGACATGTGTGTGTTATGTGTGTGTATGTGTGTGTATGTGTGTGTATGTGTGTGGGTATGTGTGTCTCTGTTATTGATTGGTTGATTCGTATTGATTGATTGATAGGTGGATTATATTCATTGATTGATTGATTGACGAGATTTGATTGATTGGTTGATTGACTGATAAACTGATTGATTTTTTTAAGAAGATGAAATCAAAATGGAAATAAAGAAACGGAAATAATACCGAAATATATCATAAAAAATGAAAAGAGGAGGGAGAGCACTGAATATAGTTGGCCTCCGTTTGTTCCGTGCTTTTTTGTTTTTGTTTATGTTCGTGAAAATGACAGGAGATTTGGTAGCCATCACCCGGGCAATGACCGGAAAAAAAAAAAGGCACAGAGAAAAAAAAAGATTGCTAAGCCCCTATAGTATGTTGTCAGTCGGGCTAGGAGCCGCGAAAGTCAGCGGCTCCAGAAGGGCCGGAAGTTCATGGCTCCTTTGGAGGAGCAGTGGGGGGGCGGGTATACAACCCGGGAACGTACTCGCCTTGATGACTCTGTTCAATGGATAGGGATAACCCTATTGTAGTGTATGACACTGTATGTGCCATTTTTTGGACAACTGAGTGTCAGTGTGTGTTATAGTTAGGCGATGAGAGACTGACCTACTATGTCATGCGGGCGAAGCCACCGCACTGGCCCGTCTTGTAATCCACATAAAAACATAGATGCACATCTGCATCATGCGTTGAATAATACATTGAATAACAAACAACCCACGAGCACCCCCTATAGCTGAGTTCCCCCTCAGGACCACCACCAGCAACATTTGTATACTGCGATCGGTACATGAAGTCTATGTCTGATCAGGACGGACCGTGAGATGACTGGGATCGACACAATAGAATGTGGTGTGTGTGATGTACTGAAAACCCAATCTCGTTGTTGTGCCATTTGCTTCTGCTGGCAGTTCCCGCGGACAGCTGCGGTGTTGGGTGCAGTCTTTGTCGTTGGGCGCATCGTGTATTTCCTTGGTTACTCCACTGGCAACCCCAAAGCTCGAGTGTATGGAGGGTAAGTTGGTTCAGGACAAGTATTTGAGTATGCATGTACATGGTTGAAATGAATTGGAATTTGGAATGGATTTTTCTCTCCATCTGCATTTGATTTGATCTGGTAGAGACACATGCCTCTCTTAGCACCGATACGTGCGTACTATGTTTGTGAATGCGTACTATGTTTGTGAATGCGTACTATGTTTGTGAATGCGTACTATGTTTGTGATGTGAGGTAGTAATCGCTCAGTGACAGAGAATTGCTACGGTTCCTCAGTCACCTTTGAAATAATTGCAGCAGCAAAGAATCTTTTAAATAATTGCACCAGCAAAGAAAAGGAGGACCTGGATGTAGTGGTACCCTGCCAGTTAGGGATAGGGCAGTCAGGCTGGTCCAGTTTCAGGCTGCTGACCTGATGCTGGCCAGGTAGGACCATCGTCTGGGTAGTCCCCCTTGCCACTGGAATATTTCAGTGGGCTGTGCTCTGTTTCGTCGGGGCATTTCCGTCATACGAGCGGTCCATTGAGCCGGACTCTCAGCTGCTGCCTTGTGTGTGTCCATCTCCTTTATGTTCATTCCAAATTTCGTTTTTGTTTCCTCGCTATGAGAAAAAAATGTGGCTTGTATACTGGTGCAACTTCTGAGGCTCGGTGGAGCAAAATGACTGGCAGCGCTGGCCAAAGGAAGGCCGCGCCGTCTCATTTTCTTTGGCTCGCAGTGCGTTTTCTGCCCCAGAGAAAAGTGCCTTGGAAGTACTGGTGGCTTAAGGGAATTTCCATTTCATCTTTAATTCATTGTCCTCAGACGTCTAACTCTTTTCTGTAACTACCTGAATTAAAAAAAAAACAAATCTCGAAATGTTTGAAATTTTTGAATTAAAAAAACTTAAAAATTCCGAGTTTATGCTCCAATAATTTAGGGATTTCAATTTGACTTCGCATTTATCTTTTGCATGCTTCCCTCCATACCCCAGCCTTCAACTCTGTTGATATAATTTAGTGTTTTGTTGCCTCATTCTCTTTCCTTTGCTTCCACCCATGGTTCCCACAAGGCACTACCCGCGAGGAACAACGTGGCACTCGCGACACTCTTGCTGCGAATCGGTCCCACTTTCCCATGGAACTGCCCGTTCCTCCGTTTGCCAGACGCCCTCCTCCTCGTTGTCCCCGACCGTCTTCTCCCTCTTCCTTTTCCCTCCCTCTTATCCATCTTCTCCCTCTTCCTTTTCCTCCCCTCCCACCCACTCCACCGGATTGCTACTCGTTCTTGCAGGCTATTTGTTCCCCAGCCACATGGCTTCTGGCAAAGTGGCCACCTCGTTTGCTATGGCATCTGGCTCTGCTGCACCCTCCTTGCAGGACCAGATCCTTTCTCTAAGGGCAGATTTCCAGACTGAGCAGGCCACATTGCAGCACCAGTTCACTTAGCTGTCGGCTCGCATTGCAATCGACCTCGAGGACCGGGTTACCCAGATGTTTTACCTTTTCACTCGCTTGGAGCCAGTTGCTACACAGGTGGGCTCCCCTTGTCAGGCTGGTCCCACATCCGGATCCTGGGGATGTCCGAGTCGATTCCTGCCTCTGCTGCTGCCTGTTCTGCCCTACCCTCATTTGCATCTTTACCCACCTCTTCTGAGGAAACCACAATCGTCATCATCCCATCATCCTCTGCCATTGCTTCTTCATCTTTCCTTCTGTCATCTCCTTCACTTCCCACCCACCCTCCTCACGGCTCCTCCATCCCTGCCTCCCCCCCCCCCCCCCCCCCCCCCCCCTTCCCCCCCCCCCCCCCCCCCCCCCCTCCACCCTCCCCTACACATGCATTGCTCACCTCGAGCTCCATTTGCCCGCGGCTCGTGGCATCCCTCAGCCCACACTTTCCCGTCCGGCCTCCGGTTACCAGCATGGCCAAGGACTCCACCATCCCAATGCCTAGGAACTCGAGCACCAACTTGGGGAGCTTCTCCGCCAGGGCTCCATTAAAACGAGTTTTGCCCGTGGAGCTCCTGTTCTGTTCGTCTGTAAAGCGGACGGTACTTCACGTCTCTATATTGACTGCCGCATTCTCAAACACTACACGGTCAGAAAACGCTATTCCATGCCTGGAGCAAATGGGCTGTTTGGCTGCCTTGCTGGTCACCACCAGATCCAAGTAGCCGAGGAGGACCAGCATAAGACTGCCTTCCTATGTTGATTCGGATACTTCGATTTCATGGTGATGTCCTAAGGCCTCACCACCTTTTATACGGCCATGAACACGATGTTCTAGAACCTTCTCAAGGTCTATGCTCTGGTCTATCGTGACGACGTCCTGATCTACAGCCATACCATGCAGCACTACCTGTCCCATCTTCAAACTGACCTCCAGCATCTACGCGATCACAGGTTCTATGCGAGCTCTCCAAATGTAGCTTTGCCCAGACATTAGGTATCTGAGCAAGGACTCCAAATGGACGACTGGAAGATGAAGGGCATCGTCGATTAGCCTCCCTCTACCTCTGTTATTGTGGTGTGTAGTTTCCTTGGTTTGACCAACTACTATGGTCCTTTCCTTAAAAGCTATGCGCAGTACACCTCCCAGCTTACTCCTTTGGCTCAAGGCTGCATACCCTTCCAATGAACCCGGGTGCAGCAGGACGCTTTTCACTCTCTCAACGTTTGTCACCCCGCTGCCGTTCTTGCACCTGCCTGACCAATCCCATCATTCCTTGTCACCACAGACCCCTAAGATTTTGCTATTGGAGCTGTTCTCTCTCGCAGATCTATGCAGCCCCTTCTACTTCCCCAAACTCGCCAGAGTCTCGCCTCCCTTGTAGTCCTTACTTTCCGCACTTCCCTCCAGAGACAGCGGCTCGGCTGGCTCTCGTTGATCGTCCACCTTTTGGTGGTCTTCCTCCTTACTTCCCTGACGTTGTTGACGATGGTACCGTCGAGTCTCCCGATGGAGAATGTCTGGTTGCTTATCTCTCACGACAGATCTCCGTTGAGCGTGACGATACCGCTGATGAAAGTGAGGTTCTCGCCCCAGTATGCGCTCTCAAAAAGTGGACCATCTGCACGATCAAAACTTCATCGTTTTGACGGTCAAGTCTGATCTCGCTGCTTTGCAAACGAAGATGAAGCGTACACCACCAGGCTCGTTGGTGGCGTGAGCTTTCCGGGTTCACTCTCAACATCCGCAAGGTCTCTGGTGAGAGCAACCGGGTTGGGGATGCCTTATCATGTCGCCCTGACCATCACCGGGACTATTGCCGGTTCTCTGCTATCTCTACTATCACCATCCATCCCTCGTTTACCGGGGGTTCTGCCAACTTCCAGTCTATGTACGCTGACATCGAGAACAAGAAGCCCGAAGCTAGCTATGTCCTTGGTCCTTCTGGTCTACTCTACTGGCTTGGTCGTAAAGGTAATCCGACTTCCTTACTCCGCATGCCCTCCACTGGCCAGCTTCGTGTTCGTGCCATTGTCGAATGTCACGACCAGTGCGCCACTGGCCATCTTGGTTTCCTCAAAACTTTTGACCACCTTTCTCGACACTATTATGGCCTGGCCGCTTCGATTTCACTTGGGAATATATCCGTACCTGCAAAACCTGCGAAGAGGTCAACAGTTCCAATGATTTCCCTTCGTATTATTCAGCCCTTACGTATTCTGAGCATTCTTACTCATCTGTGGACTTTATCTCCATGGACTTCATTGTCCCGAGGCCCCACGTGTCCTTGTCTGTCGGTTGACTAAGCATGCCCACTTTATTTCTTGCAAGTTCGCTAGTTCAGCCAAAGACATTGCTTTTCTCTACTTCAATCACGTGGCCATTCATCACGGTCTTCCCACCAGCATTGTCTTAAGATCGTGATCGTCACTTCACAGTTAACTTCTAGCATTCTCTCCATGAGACATATGTCATTGAGCTCCCGCTCCTCCTCCTCTTATCACCCTAGACAGGTGGACAAACCGGAGGTCACCAACCTCCTGAGAATATTCTCAGAAAGTTTGTCGAGGGTGATACTGACTGGGGCTTTCACTTCGCTCATGCAGAGATTGCCTATAATCAAGCCATTTCTCCAGCTACAGGTACGTCTCCCTATTTCTGTGACTTGGGATATCATCCTAGGTCCCATTTAACTTCCTCCACCCATGCCAGATGCGTCCGGATACTTCATGCCTGCCTTTAATGCATGGGTGGCTTGGGATGCGCGGCTTTGTCACGTGCACTCGCGCTATGCAGAGATTGCCTATAATCAAGCCATTTCACCAGCTACTGGTACGTCTCCCCGCTTCCGTGAGTTGGGATACCATCCTAGGGTCCCATCTAAGTTCCTCCGGCCACATCGCAGATGCATCCAGACGCTTCATGCCGTGCTCTGAATGCATGGGTGGCTGAGATGAACGACCTTTTCATGTGCGCTTGCGTTAGCATTGCCGACTCTGAGACTCTCATGGTTGCTCACGTCAACCGTTCCTGCGTGCGTGGAACCATTTCAAGGTTGGAGACAAGGTCATTATCGACGTATGCCATTTCTAGCTCGCAGCCAACACACTTGAGAAATTCAAGCGTCGCTATAGTGGACCATGCACCATTCTCGCCCTTTTGGTACCGAATCACGACTGTCCTGTGAGCTTCAAATTGAAGCTCCCCGATTCTGTGTATCACACTAAATTACATGTATCGGTATTGCGCCCCTTTCAATGGCCGCCACTTATTTTTCACGGTTGACCATACCCTTGCCCTTCTCCCATCGTCGTGGGGGGTCGCGAGGGGTTTGCTGCCTTTGATATTGTGTGCCGGCGTGTTACGGACGATCACCCTCTCCTTGTTGAGTATCTTGAACAGAGGAAGGGTTGTACGGATGAGGAGTGTACTCGAGAGCCTCTTGAGCACTTGAAACACGCTATAACCTTTGTGCGTGCTTACAATCGCACTCATCCATTTCTTCAGTTTACCTCCCCTGCTCCTCCTCATTCTCGCACGGACCCATCTACTTCAGCGACCGCTAGCACTCCCTCTTCTACCTTGATGGACGCTCCCGGTCCACAGGTTCCTGACAGGTTCCTGCCTCAGGTCCTTCTTCTGCCCCCGTGGATGTGGTTTCGCCTGTCGATGCAGTCGATATTCTCGCCCTCAGTGTTCTCCTGGACTTCTTTTTGGCCATCGAGACTGATCGCTATATGTTTCATTACGTCCCTTTTCGACACTTCTGCAGCAGTTCCTGGTTATGCCATCTACTTCGGCTTCAGCAGTTCCTCTTCAGCAGCGGAGGACCTGTCGTAGTGTTTTCAGACTTCTACTCAGTTTCCATGCTGCTCCTACTTCAGTGTGGCTATGTTGGTGACTTTGGCGTCTTCTCACGCCACTTCATTATCTGAGCTCGCCCTCATCATGGATCTTCATCGGCTCGACTAGTGACTTTCCCTCCTCTGTGGAGTTCCCCTTATGTTCACCCGTACCCCACGCCTTTGAGCTCACCCTTATGTCGCATGATGATTTTTACTCTCCACCTAATCGTTTGGATATATGCTATCCCGATGTATGGGCTGTAGCGTCTCTCTTGGCATCCCATTTCTGCAGTTCCACCCCATGCTCCGCGCCTTCCTCTGGAGTGTATATTGTCTTTACTTGCAGTTTTGTTTACATTAGGCCTGGTATCGTGCTGTACCCTCTCCCAGGCTCATCTGACGTGTGTTCCCTTGTGTGAGCGGTGGTACCCGTTGGAATCGGTTGGATGGTTTTCATTAGGCCTGGTATCGTGCTATACCCTCTCCCGAGCGTGGTGATACCTTCCTATTTGTGTGGGTGCCCCGTTGGAGTTTGCTCTGAGAGCTGTACTTACCATCCTTGAAACCATCCCCGTGTTTTTTTGTTGTGACTGAGCTCATCTGACGTGTGTTCCCTTGTGTGAGCGGTGGTACCCGTTGGAATCGGCTGGATGGTTTCCATTAGGCCTGGTATCGTGCTATACCCTCTCCCGAGCCTGGTGATACCTTCCTATTTGTCGGGGTGCCCCGCTGGAGTTTGCTCTGAGAGCTGTACCTACCATCCTTGAAACCATCCCCGTGTTCTTTTGTTGTGACTGAGCTCTCCCTTTCTCCTATAGAGGCAAACACATATCTTGGTCGGTTTGAAAACAAAGCCTGCACCTTCACGAGATGCTCATTTCTAATGTAACTTCAGTAGAAGTTCATAAAGCAGGGGCTCATGCAGTTCTTCTTGCGCATGTACTTTGTCAGAATGTGCCACAAATGATCCATGCCATTCACTTCTGGTACATATCAGCCATCTGATCGGCTGGCTCACTCTACTCCATGCACACTGTCACCGAGATGCACCCACTTGCAGACACCATCTCCGGAGCCGCCTCGAACTTGCTCAGCCTACACACGATCGGAGCTTAGTATTTCCAGAACTTGTTTACCCGCCACTGCCACCACCACCGTCACCGTCACCGGGCCTATTTGTTGAGCCTACAATTTTCCCATTGAGTATGTAGTATGTATCATACTGGCTTCAGGCAGGCTGTAAGATCAAGATCGTGGTCTCCTTGTGCAGACCCCAAGTTTCGGAGGAAGGTATATATTATCACTGGTGGTTTATGCAACTTTGTTCCCAGAATATGCACCCTGTATGTATATTTTGTACCGACAAGGAGTGAGCTTGGTGCCCAAAAGGGGCTTATAAAGGGGAGATGAAGGAAGCGGTGGCCAATTTGACGTGTAGGGCATGGTGCTTGTCGTTGCAAAGCAGCCGGTGTCTGTGAACTGTCGTAACATGGTTGGTGAGAGACTTCACTGTTCGCTGGAATGATCTTATTCTTCTCGTTCCTCGCACGTCGATTGTTCTTGTTGGATGTATTGTATTGGAAGTACATTTGGGTATGGCTGGAGTAGGGGAAGTCCAAATGTCAGCAGCCCTTGCACTCACCTTGTCTCGACTTGATTTGATTGCCTTGGTTGTGCTCCTCTTGTTCCAATGTTCCCACTTTCTTCCCTGCATATTCCCTTCATGGGTGGTTGTGATCATTCAGTCTTGTCTGCCCATCAACCCCTCGTCAGCACCCTTTTCTCCCTCTGAACGGTCTCCTTCTCCCGTTTCTGCTTGCACGTCACCATCAGACTTCTTTTTCGTTCCACAATCGTCACAAATTCAAAATGCTTCCCCAACTCTGCTCCCTTCCGTATCCCTTGTGTTCTGTTTTCTGTGTTACGTACCGTCCATTTAATCCATTTGTACGGTTTGATGTGGACTCTCTCAATGTGTATATCTTAGGGGCAGTGCATGCCCTTTTCTGATGTGGAGAGTGCAGAATTAAATGAAGACCGTTGAAAATAGTAGCAATCTAGTTGCTTGGTTGGGGTGGGATGGGGGGGTCAAGGTGCCCTTCTCGGGGAAGATACAGAGCATCATACTCTTGCCCAGCTTGTTGCCTCGGGAGCCTCTGACAGGTCGTATTGTTGGTTAACGTGTGAATTTTGTTGTGGTTATGACCCTCTTGCAGGCCCTTGTATGCTCCTAGCCTTTTGGGGCTGTTAGGAATATGCATCTACACAGCAGCAAAGCTTATGATGTAAGCTTCGTGGTGCTGCTGCTTCGGACGATGCTCAGGGGTGCATTTGTCAGGACGATGACGCGTGTCAAAATGCGAGAGAGATGCCTGTGCCGGGCATCCGATAGCATGTACGGAGTATCAGTGTATGTCGACTAAGTATTTTCATGTGGCCAGTCTCATGGATTACAGGGGAAAAAAAAGGAAAAAAACAAATTCATGTGGCAAGTTCCACAAGGATGGATTTTTTCTTTGCCGGATATGGATATGGTCCATCAGATCCATATGGATTCAATGAGACCGATTGCGCTGGTTGCTTCTGCCTGAGCAGATGGCAGGTCGCAGTGAGGTTGACATCGGTGGGTGGGAGCTGTGCGAGAGACGACTGTGAATTGAGGATCGCTGGAGGCAGTGAGTGGCGTAGAAGTGCTCCCTCCTGCTTTCGTAGTAAAAACTACTAAACATATCTTGGGGTTTCCTAGCCCACCCAAGAGCAAGCAGCATATTGCTTAGTAAGGTAGGTAGTAGTCATTGATTGGCAGTGGACGCTTCCCATATCGACTTCATGGGTAGCGACACACAGCTAGCCTCGGTTGTTATGCACGATGGGTCTATAGTACTGACTCTGGTGTTATAAGATGTATCTTGGCAATATGGATATCATGCAGCATGTAAGAGGTCAGTGCTGTGCTGGAGAAGGAAGGATGATGCTTGTGCCTGAGTTACAAGCAAGCAGGTCATTTTGAAGAGGCAGGAAGGGGTCAGCTTCAACTGCAAAACGCGTTGGTTGCTGGTGCGAAATGTGCAACAGCCGGGTGAGATGTATGTCTTCTCTTATATTGTGTGGAGTTAGTCGATGTCGTTGACTATGTGTTTGTGCCTGTGATAAGGTTCTGCATGTGTCGTACTTAGTATTTTCATTCTCTTGTGAGCATGCCCTGTTCTTCATGTGCTTGTGCCTGTGACAAGGTTTTGTAGGGGCTGAACTTCGTTTTTTCATTCTCTTGTGTGATTGTGCCCTGGGTTATGGATCGATGAAGAGGTTGGCCCGGCCCGGATACCTTTTTCTGCCCCAAAGTCCTATCGATACACATGTGCACACTCACGCTTCCTTCCGGTAGGCCTAAGGACCCCTGATCAGCATTGATTACTTCTTGACAAGAAGGATCGACCGTCGCAGCTTGCTGTTCCTTCTCGTAGCCCTCTCAAACTTGGTTCCCGACTCCACTGAATTTGGGTCCTTGCTCCACCAGCAGGCAAAACCGATTCGTGTGGCAAGTAGTCACGGGACTTCTCTTACCAAGACGCCGCAGTCGCTCCACCAGTGACCACACTGGTGAGTGCTACACGGCAAGGCCGGGCTGTGGCTGGGACCAAATGGGATGGTGAGTTGCTCACCATGATTGGTGGGTGGGAGAGAGGAGGCGGCACCACAACCATGTCGTTGCAGGTGGGGGAGAAGAGAAGTGGGTGAGTACTCGTCACTGCCGGGTCACCAAGAAGAAGAACCCTACTTTTGACACTCAGGCCATGGTGGGTGGTGGAGCGACCATGCTGCTCACCAAAACACCTCTGTGGTGAGCGGTGGAGTGAGGTCCTTTGTCTCGAACACTCAGAATCGTATAAGGAACAGCTTAGCATCAATTCACAGTGTTGTCACGGGGGGATCCCCAGGGCCCAAGGCGGGGCTGGGGTTTGACCCCCATACCCCGACGCAGGGATGGACAACCCGCGCACCCCCAGCATCCCCGGGGTTGGGCGGGGGTGGAAATTCAGAATCTCTGTTTCTTATTCCCTTCATTCCCCGTCAAGTGGGGGCCAGAAAAAAAATGCCCCAACCTCATCACGACCAACCACCGCCGACCCCTGCCATTGCATGTACCCCTGTGGCCACTCCCACCCCTGCACCCGCACCCTCGCACCCTTCACAAACCGCACCTCCATCCCTACATCCCCACCCCACCACCCCACCCCACCACCCTCACCCGCGGAACCCCACCCCAGCTTGGACCTGCCACCCCCATCCTCACCCTGACCCCCATTCCTGCACCCCATCCCTGCAGCCCGCACACCCCAACCCACAACCCCCATCCGCACACACTCGCCCCCTTGCCCCGAACCCGCCCGATGATTTACCACTGCCAAATATACTGACCCCGCCAATACCCCCCCCGAAACGCACATCATATCCTCCAACCCTGCCCCTAACCCCCAAAACCCCTCCCCGAATGCACAAATCCTCTAATGGCTTCCACCCCCAAATATACCCAACCCCCTGACACGCCCACCCCCTCAACAACAAAAGAATACATCCTATCCCCAAACCCTGCCCCGACGCTCCAAAACCCCTCCCCAGACAGACAAATCCTCCAATGACGTGGGCCCCCCACGCCCTGCAACCCC
>BFEA01000001.1:13698472-13710675 GCA_003427395.1 Chara braunii
AGGGCTATGCCCCAGCTCCGGCCAGCGTTGTTCTGGCATCGGCAATCCAGGAGCACAGAACAAAGCAACTTCAGCAGTTATCAGTCTAGGTTCGACGATCCCTGAATTCCTATATCCAAAATAAAGAAGAAGACCAGGTTCTGCCACGATTGTAGAGCAGCAGGTGGCTGGTTTTTAAGTATTGAACTGTATTGAAATTATCAGATCTTTCTTTTTTGACGCATTGAGTTTATTAGATCGTGAAAAGGATACGCTTCCATTGGTCACAGCTCAAACCAATCCGTACCCACTGTACCCTGTCTTATGCTGCCTCCACCGAGGAAAATCCCTCGGCCCCAACATAAAACAGATCCCCTCCCCTCCCTCCACCACATCCGCGAAGGCAACCAATCCCCTCCTAGAGGTTGACTTTGCCCACCCCTTGTCCCTGTCTGCCCCCGCTGGGGATGAAGGCGACCAACTCTCCAACCCCGGCCCCAGACTCAGACAATCCCCAATCTGCCCTACTCCCAATAGGGCTACTGCCTCCCACCATGCAACACCCCTGTAGAATAAGGCTCCCCTGTAACAAACCCCAGGGTTAATTTTTCAGGGACAGCTAACTAGTAGTCTATACCCACAACTGGCCAGCCCTATCCCAGGCTGACAGTCCTACCGTCCTTCCCCTGGCTTGTCCCCTAACTTAGGTCAGGCGGATCTCAGACCTGCTGTGGGTAACTACCGTATGTCTGTACCCTGGGGTCTCAAGAACCCCCTGCCTGCCAAAATTTCAGCCGTAACCTCCGAAGTCCTATCCCTACTAAAGCGTCTGCAAAATTCAATGTTCAAATTAAGAAAAGGAAACTCATGAAAAAACAAAATCCAAAAAATTCTCCTCAAGAAGTAGGTAATCGAGATATAGGTAATCAAAGTATAGGTAATCTAGATGTGGGTAATCAGGATATCGCTAATCAGGATGTAAACATTAATGACTATTGGATAATTGGGTAGCCGAAAACGGTACCCTGAGACTGAAAGTTTTCAGATGATTTTAGTATTGATGATGGTAGTGATGATGATGGAAGTGTTATGGATGACTATTTGAGTGAAGCAAGCCTAAAGATACGACTAATGAAAGATTGTGATGAGGGTGAGCATGTTAATAAAGCTGCCAAAAATAAATATTAATTACTGACCTAAAATGAGGATGATAGTGTTGATGATCATGATACTGCAGATGGTAATGATGATGAGGATGTCAATTAATTATCCATTGTTTTGATGACGATTGTCTTACCGCGAGTGATGATGACTAGTAATCTTAATGGCGACTTGCTGATACACTCGAATTTCATGGCGTGCCCTAGATCTTCGATATCTCATGATCCGCTGGGCCATTTGATCTGAAATTTGGACCACCTCAGCTCCTCGCCATAGACCACCGGTGGTCCAATTTTCAGCTCAGGGCGCGCGCCCAATTGCGCGCAATCGTCGAGCGCGCGCGCACTATTTTCCTTGCTGCGTGCAGTTTTCTAGCGCGCGCGGCTCCTCTTCGTGGCAGTAACCTTGATTGATGATTGTTGAAATGATGACGATGATGATTGGTGACTTTGATTTCAATGATGATGATAATGATGATGATGCTGATGATGCTGATGATGTTGATTCTAATGCTGATGATGATGATGATGATGAATACTGCTGACGAGAACCGGCTTAATGATGATGAAGAGCATCACCCTGATGATATTGGTGGCGACGGTGAGCAGCCCTAATGATGATAACGGAACCCTTACGTTGTTCCTTTGAGTCATGCTCGACAACAGTGATGATGAAGAAAGGTGGTGATGACGGGTAGGTACTTCACTCGCACTTCGGGTCACCCAAGGCTCACTCCTCTGAACTGCACAGGCATCCCCAGAGACGCCTCACAGGCTCTATGCCACGGGCAAAAATGCAGCAGCAATGGAGTATGAATGCGGAACTCCCAGAAAACCCCCGAGAGTCAGTCTATTCTCCCTATCAACTTGTGACACGGTATAGACAAGCACCCTCGCTCCCCCGCGTGCGCAAAACGCTTAACAAGCAACTGTTGTAAGCTCGACCCCAGCCCTACAACACCTCGTCACCCCTCCAGCGCCTCTGTCACGCCATCGCCATGCAACACTTCGTCCGTGTGAACGCGCCAGAGCGAAGCCGGTTCACGCCAGGCACCCTCCCGCTTCGCCGCCTCACTCCGCCGCCGCGGTCCGTACCGGGAGCAGCAGCGCTCCCGGTAGCGCTATCGTTTCTCTATTGTGTTTTTTCCTATTTGGATTCTACAAGACATTCAATCTATATTTGTTCTGAATGATTTTATTTTTCCAATCTTATTAGTAGTCTGAGCGATTTTCTTTTTTGATTTCAATGGAGATTAGTTTTTTCTCAGTAATTAGTCCTGGAGCTTTTTTCAATGGTTCTTCTTAGAATTCTGAACAAGGGGCTCAGGAGATGGTCAAATGGAATATCTCGTAGGGCCTGGGGTTCTTGCTTTGAAGCAGGGGGTGGAAGGCATCAAAGGACTCTTTGCAAGGATGGAGAGGGGGTAGAATAGGGCTGTTAAACGGGTACCGGCTACCTTCTTCCCCCGAATACAACGTACGGTCATTATAGTTGTATTTGAGGCATCTTTCAGTCTAGATACAGCTATAATGACCGTATGTTGTATTCGGGGGAAGAAGGTAGGGGGAACCCTTAACAGATGCGATTGGTGTTGGGTGGTTGGCTGTCCAATGGGTACCGGTTGTTGAGGGCGACCTTTAGCGTTGTTCACTTCCTTGATGACGGAGACTGGAATTCATGTGGGGGCAAGGAGTTTCAGGGTGATGATGGTGCCTGCCCCCTGTGGAGATAAGCTATTCCCTGGGCTCCTTACGAGGATGGAGTTGGGATTTCCCTTCGATGATGGAGGCGGGATTTTTTCAGGTCGTCTGTCTTAGGGCTTGCTGGCTTCTCATTTTTGTTCTATCCTTCGTCAGAAGGTTTGCCAGAGGACTGTTCAGAAGTTGCTTTGTAGCTATGGCAGGGTACTGGCTCCGACATCTTAAAATTTATCCCCCCCAAAAAAAAACCTAACGGGACAGCTTGTGGAGCTTTTGGGGACCTGCTTTGAAGTACGGGGCCAGGGGCATCAAATGATGCTTTACAAGGACAGAGAGGGGGAGGAAATAGGGCTGCCCGATGGGTACCGGCTAGAGGGGCCTCTTATCAGATGCGATTGGCGTCAGGTTTTGGCTGATGGGTACCAGCTGATGAGAATGAACTCTGGTGCGATTGGCGTTGGGTTGTGCTAGATCACCACCTCGATGACGGAGACTGGGATTCTTATGGGGGCAAAGAATGTCAGGGTGATGATGGTGATCGGTCCCCGCGGAGAAGAGGTTCTCTGAAGTTCTTCACGATGACGGAGTTGGGAAGGACGGAGGGCATTGGGATGGAGGAAGTTGGTAGTGGATGCGATTGGCGCCGAAATTTCGGCGGGTACCGGCCACTGGCTGCTAACTTCACCTGGTTCAGTCTACGCTTCTTCCCTTCGATGATGGAGGCAGGATTGTTCTGTGGGGCTTTTTTCAAAAAAGGAGGTTGAGTGGGATGAATAGATGGAGGGATACCAAGCGTCCTACTAGTGAGGGGCCTAGCTGGTAGGATGGAAATAGGGTACAGCAGCAGTGGAGATGGTGGCTCTGCTGCAGTAAGTCTTGCCGAAGTAAGGCAAAGAGGATGATGGGGGGGTTTCTGAGTTGGTCTCTGAACTTTCCCTAATTAGAAGTTTCTGTAGTGATTGTCTTAGTATATTAAAATTCTTCTTCGCCCCGGATCTAAATCTTTCAAAATTCGTTCAAATTCAAAAAAAGTCGATTGATGTGAATTTCTCAGAAAAGGGGTAAGTGGGATAGGTAGATGGTTGGATATCAAGCGTCCTACTAGTGAGGGGGTTAGCTCGTAGGATGGAAATAGGGTACAACAGCAGCGGAGATGGTGGCTCCGCTGCAGTAAGTCYTGCCGGAGGGAGGTAAAGAGGATTGAAGGGGGGTTTCTGAGTTGGTTTCTGAAATTTTGCCTATCTGAGTTGGTTTCTGAAATTTTGCCTATCTGAGTTGGTTTCTGAAATTTTGCCTAACCCTGTAAAAAACGGTAAAGACACAAGAAGAGAATAAGGAGAGTGGGAGAAGATGGTGGGTTATCACGCGTCCTACCAGTGAGGGGGCTAGCTGGTAGGATGGGAACATGGTATAACAGCAGCAGAGATGGTGGCTCCGCTGCAGTCAGTCTTGCTGAAGGGAGCTAAAGTGGATTGATGGGGGTTCTTCTGGGTCGTTCCTGAATCATGAAGTTGTCATAGGCATGTCTGAAGTAGCTTTACTTCGCTGAGTCAAAGCCGGGTGATGGCCCTGGTATCTCAATTCTCAATTTCCAATCTTAGGCCAATTGGAATTTTCTAGTAGGTTTCTAGCCTCAATTCATGGGATTTTTTTGACGAGTTTTCTGAATGTACTCGTTATGGGACACTGGGCCCGGGTCCCAGTTCGTGCCAAGTTGTGAGGATATGGTTGTATCTATGGGACGCTGGACCCGGTTTCCAGCAGGTGTTGCTCCCCACCAATAGATGGAGCTTTTATATATTAAAAAAAAAAAAAAAAAAGTTTCCTGAAGACTGTTCTTTCCCCTGAATCAATAGGAGCATACACGGTCATCAAGACCCAGTCCTCCTTCCCCACCTCCACTCTTATCCACGCCCACCTTCCCCACCTCCACTCTTATCCACGCCCACCTTCCCCAAATGTTTGCTTCCATATCTATCACCTGTACTTTTAAGTCCCGATGCAGTAGGATACACAAAACCCCTCGAGTCCCCTGTGCGGGGGGCCCAAATCTGTGGGCCTTCCCACCAGGGTCCCAAGTCTCTCACTTTCTCGTGACACATCTTCATCTCCTGTAACATGATACAATTCACCCTCCACTTGTGAATCCACAATTTTAATCTTCTTCCCTTCGACCGCTTGTGTCTCCTATCCCTTTCACATTCCACAACGCTGCATCTTACTTATCCATGGGCTACCTCTGTACCCGCCTGGTCTTGGATGCGGATCCGGTTCCGACCGTGCTGTGACTCTAAGTGATGGTGGGATGTTCTGTGGCCCCCAGACTCACCTGACATGTCGCTTGTGCTGCCCCTGGATGAATTGGTCTCTGACTGTGATCGCCATTTGGACGTCAGGGCATTGACCAAGAACTCCGAAAATGAGCCGTCCTCCTCACAGAGTTTGGGCCTCGTTCGACACCACTAGAGAACCCTAGACTCAAGTGCGCCCTAACCCGAAAATCGTGATTGAAAAATACTTGGCTCCATGTGCACTTCACAAAATACTTGAAACGACCGCACTTGAAACCGAACTCCAAAAGCTCCACTTGGAGTGCTGGTGGTATCCGCTGGCACTTGAACTCAAGGCTCCCGGGAGAGGTACCTTGAGCTCAAGTCCGAATTTGCCCCCGCGGCACTTGAGTTTCGAGGGCTAGCACTAGAGAGCCGGAAAGTAGAAACAATTCCGTGGCCAGGTTAGGGTGGGGTTAGGGTGGGGTTAGGGTGGGGTTAGGTTGGGGTGGACGAAGAATTTTCCTTCAACCCTTGAGTTCAAGTGGTGTCGAACGAGGCCCTTTTTCGCTCACATTCAATAGCAGCAGTGCTGAGATGTCTGGCAGTACTTCCCAAAGTCGCAGTTCTTATCCGGCCGCGTCTTTCGGGCCGCGTCTTTCGGGCCGCTACTACAGATTCAGTCAAATAGATTCAGTCAAGTGGAAACGTCGCGTTTTTTTTGCATTTGGCTGGCCGTATACGTAGCCTGACTTGTGGAAGTACTGGTGGCTGAGCTCCTCCATATTGCATTCCCTCACTTTTGTCATATGGAACCATCTCACCCCAGCCTTTTTTTTGTCTTTTTCTTTTTCTTTTCTTTTCTTTTCTTTTCTTTTCTTTCAGGGTGGGATTCGGGCATCCAGGGGTGTGGTCCCATTAGCAGTCGGATAGGAGTGTGGCCGATCCAGTGTGACACTGAGTGGCAGCGGCCTGACAAGTTCATTACGAATTTCTGGGGTGAGAAAACAGGAGAAAGGCAAAAAAAAAAAAAAAGAAACAGAGCCCTCCCACCTGAAATCACGGCAGAGTGCTTCCCAGCCATCAGATCACAAATGTTGGTGGTGGTTGCAACAACAGTGCAGAAGGTAACTGCCACATTTTCTGGAATAAACTCAACTTCTGTCAGAGGTGATCCTGACGCCCTCCATATACTCCGTGATTGAAGGAGGGCTCCACCCAATGAGATAATTGCACAACAGCAAGCAAAATACTGAAAATCTTCTATCCAGTGGGCCTCTGGCCGACCCCGCTCTCTTTTGGGGTTGGCCACGCCCCCAACGGATTGAAAACATTTAGGCGGGAAGCTTCCTTTGCACCCGCATGCCCAGTGTTAAGGAGAGGAGAAGGGGAACCAAGATCTCCTTACTTTTTTGGGTAATACATGTAAAATACTGACCTTGGGATCACGAGTACTGCACGGCAGGGTTTGGGTCGCTCAACTGCCACACAAACTCTTTTCTATCTTTTTTTTTTTTTTTTTTTTTTTCCTATCCTATCCGGTTGCTAGTGGGACCATGCCCCAGAAGACGGAAATCTAGTTTATAAACCCTTGGTTTCTGCGTTCACCATGGCTGAGTTCATTGTGAAGGTGACCTGCCCCAGGTAATTCAGGAATTCAGTCCATCTAGTTCGATCTGGATTCGAACTCAGGTCTCAATTTCAACAGTTCATAGGTGTACCAAGGGCTACGTAGGCCCGATGGTCCCAGACGTGGTTTCCAAACCCTGAGCAAGAAAAGGAAAAAAAAAAAAAAAAAAAACTGAGCAAGCGTGCTCAGCACGGGCATAGAGGACCAGCCCCAAGATTCGGGGAGACTCCAGTTCGGATAGTGGGGCTCGCCACACCACAGTCCGAAACGAAAAGAGAACGAATGCATCTTTTCCAGAAATTGGTAAGGTGCATCCGTTGCTATTCGTAGTAAGGGATGCATCTTGCCATCCCCTGAGGGTTGATGCACTCGTACGTTTTTCGTTTGGACAGTGATGTGGCGAGGCCCAGAGGCTTGTGAAGTTACGGCACTATCCGTCAAGGACACGCTGACCAGGCGGGGGGCAAGGTCCCACTTGCACGAACTACGAGATTTCGGTCGTTGATCTTTGCTATCTACGGTCAATATCGCTAAATTCGTCTAAGTGGGACCTAGCCCCGGGTAGGCCACTCTCACGGCTTGCGAACAGAGGGCCTGGCCACCACTGTCGAAACGAAAAAAGAAAGAGTGCATATACCCCAGAAAGTGGCAAGATGCATCCGTTGCTATTCATAGTAACGGATGGTGTGGCGAGGCCCAGAAACACAGGTTCCGGCACCAGCCGTCAAGGCAAGCAGACAGGGCTCTTTCCAAAAAACAAGAAAGAAAGACAGCTGGAGACAGGGCTCTTTCAAAAAACAAAGACAGGGCTCTTTCAAGAAACAAAAAAGAGAGACAAGGCTCTGGCGTGAGCGTGCCCTCTCGGTCCTGTTGGTACCCGTTGACAGTCTCCTCTGTTTCTAAGTTTTTTTGTTCGTAAAATCTCTTCAAAGAGGTCCGTGGGCCTCGCTCCACATGAATTTGGAAGCTTACCTCGCCGAGTGCGTTTGGACGAGCGCAATGTTTTTTCTTTTTTTTGTTTGTTTTGTTTGGGAAAAAACACAATTTTTTTTTTTTTTTTTTTTTTTTTAAATCAAATCATTACCAAAGTGATTGAGGCCGGGGACCTCACAATTCTACCCGGGGTTATCTGACAGCATCAGCCAGCTTAGCTTACAGGCGCAACACCTGTGGATCTCTTTCTACAGAGTCTTCCCAACCAACCAGATTGTTCTTCAACATTTGAACCAGAGTTAGCCTTCTACCTACTGGACCGACTTATCCGTTTCGAGTCATAACATAGCCTGCGAGTACCAAGTTACTTAGATACATCCTTAAATCCCTCCACTATCTGGACTATCCTACATCTGGGACTAACACGGCCCAGAGGACAAGGTCCGGGGTGCTAACCCTACTGGCACTCTCCTAGTGGCCTACTACGACCCTACTGAACCGAGTGCCAGGTATCTTGTACCCTTCTACCCTTCTAACTCTGCCGGCTATCTCTGACTACTTTCAACCATGAGTCCCGACGCAGTGAAGTTTCGCCGTTCCCCCAAGGCCCATAGTCTACCACTCATTCCCCTGGGTTGTTCAGCTCCTGAACCCAGCGCGATATGCACAGGTTCCCTCGTGCATCAATGCAGGCCAACTTCTGGTTACAGGCCCAGGTGCGTCTGAACCATCTCACCTGACTTCTTGATCCTTTTCCCGCTTTGGCTTTCCGCCTCCAGTCGACCCGAATCGCCTGCTCAATTCCCTGTTTGATGCAGCGCTTGGTTTCCTGGTCTGAGAGCGGTTTCTTCTGAAATCGTGCCCTGTTTCTGTCCCTCCAGACCACTTCACAAATTATACCTCTTGTGACATGCGCAACGTACCCCCACCCCTGGTGGCCCTTAACGTTGGTAGGCAGGAAACCCAACAACACCCATTTCTCTCCCCAGGTGATTGATTGGTCCCCGAATTTCGACCAGTGGTAGGCCCACCATGCCCATACTCTCTTAGACGCTGGGCAGTCCCACCACAGGTGTCTAGTTGATTCAAACGGCCATCTACACCTTGAGCAGCCCAGGTCTATAGTCATGCCTCTGCTCGCCAACCACACCGCCGATGGCGTGACCATCAGAGATAACAACCACAAAACACTCACTTGCTTACCGTTAGGCAGTGTTGTCAAGATTTCCCACAGCCTGTCGAATTCTGGACCTGCTTGGGAGAGGTCTTCACTCCATACCGCCTGCCACCTGGACCTGGAGGTGGCGATTTGGGCTGGAGTTCTCCTGTTGGGGGCCGCTCTCAGATAACTTTGGGCAGTTGAGTAGTCCACTAATTTCAATGGTGCCTCCTCCCCTGCCGCAGGCGACCAGCTCCAGGCTATGGGATCAATCTGCAGTTGCCTTAGCGTTGTTCCACCAATCCAGCACGGTGCCTGCCTTGTACGAGACCTCCTGTTCGTTTCCGCCACTCTGACCTGTGCTGGATTGTCCCAAGCCCGCACTGTCATCTCTTCCAGTAGGCAGGGAGAGTTAGAGATTCCCTCACTGCGCCACCTCTCAACTTTCCTGAATCCACTGGGTAAAATTTCCTTGACCTTCCACAGCACTTTCTCATGTTCCGTACTTGAGAGGTACCAAGTCTCCGTGGGGTCTACGCCCTCCGGTCCCAGTTTGAGCATCCAATCTGCAGGGATTGACTGCAGCACCGTCCTCCAGTGTACCTCCAGCCTTTGTAAGCCTTTCAAGGTTTCCTTTATCTCCCCTAGAGGTCTCCAACTCCTCGTGCTTGTTGACCACAAATCTTCAATTTTGACTGTACCCCTCCTGACCCATACTTGTCCGAAGGTTCCTGGGGAGCCATCAACTACCAGCATGTTCCCGTTACTGTCTCGAATCTCTGCATTGTCGAACACCAGCTGGTTCAGAACCTCATCCCTTGTAGCGGGCGGGTTCTGAACATCCGGAGGGTGTTGCTTCCACGCCTTGCGGACTGCTTCCCAAAACCCAAACTTCAGCTTCTTCTTCCGGAATGAGGGCATTAGAAAGCAGGTCTACACATCCTTTGGCCTGCTAAGACCCCATTCTTTCATCAGGATCCTTTCTGCTAGCGTCATCCATTGCTCTTGAGTACTGCAGTTTGCTGCTTTGGCCAGCCAGCCCCGTAACTGCGCCTGGTTCTTCCTGACTGGGTCTACCAGTCCCAGACCTCCCTTCACTCTTGGGAACATAAGTGTGTCCAGTGCTACCTTCGAAATAAAACCCTCTGTGGATTTCGCCCGTGGCTTCCACAGGAACCTGGCCACCAACCTTCTAATCGCCTTTAACACCCCAACTTCTAATTCTCTAATTGTGGACATGTACCAAAGTATAGAAAACAATGTGACATTAGCAACCAGGGCCCTCCCTATCAGCGACAGGTGCCAGGCGCTTCCCCACATGTTGAGCCTTGCCGCGATACGCTGCTGCAGAACCAGGCCTTGTGTTGATTTCCCCACCTGGAGGCTGATCAGCACCCCCAGGAATCTTTCCTCTTCGCCCCTTTCCACTCTTTTCATCCCCCATTCTACGCTGAGTCCAACGGTCTTGAGAGGTGACCGTTGATCATCACTGCGGATGAGGAATTCATATACATTACCTTGATCCATGAGCAAAATCCTGTGTCGAACCCCATCTTCTTCAAGGTGGTGAGGACAAACGTCCAACCCACCTTGTCGTACGCTTTTTCCAGGTCCAATAGCAAGACCGCCGTGTCCAAGCCCTCGGACTGTACGATCTCTAACGTTTCAATAGCAGTCACAATATTATTGAATATTGACCGCCCTTGCACAAACGCCCCTTGGTCCCTCTCTACCAGTTGTGGAAGGTGCTTGGACAGTCTGCGTGTCAGCGACTGCGCCAGTTTTTGACCTCAGTTTTGTCCCCTTTTTTGAACAGCACCGTGATCACCCCATGAGTCATCCCTTTTCCCAGTCTCCCTCCTACTAACACTTCGTTATACAGCTCCACTAGTAGAGGCCCGAAAACACCTCAGTTCGCCAAGTAGAACTCAACGGTAAAGCCGTCGACCCCCGGGGACTTCCCTCGCGCTATAGACTTCAGCGTTTGGGTGAGTTCCTCTAGGGTAACTGGTCTATCCATATCTAGCTTCGTTGTTGTGCCTAACTGAACCGTGGGGTCCTCCCACATATCTGATTGCTGAGACAAGTCTGTGTTGACGTCCTCATTTGGTCTTCTGGTCCTAAGAATGTCCTCATAGTACAGGTTCGCGTACTTCAACATCCCTCCCGCCGTACAGGCCGTGGGGGCTGATTCATCAAACGGGTGTCTCAGTTCTATCATTTGCTGCTGCACACGTCTTGGCTGGAGCTTTTGAAAGGATTCCTTGCTCACCTTATCATTCGTTTCCACTCCCTTCTCCTTGAGGATTTGCAACCATCTTTGTTGTTTCTCCACCTGCATCTTGTCTCAGTCCGCCATTCTCCTTTCCCGCTCCGCTGCCCACACCATCGCTGATATAGGATGCCCCTCCATCTTATCTTCCGCCTCCTCAATCCTCTTGAGACACTCCGCCTCTCTCTTATTTCTACTCCTTGCTAAGATCCGTGAACATACATCAAGAACCCCGGACGTGATTGCCAGACCCCCATCCAACCACTCTGGGAGAATGAAACGGAGGAGACTGAAGTCGTGGCTACATGAGTGGAAGGTTAACTGCGTTTTTCTGCAGGAATCCAAGTTAAACGAGGCTAAACTGAAAGAGTTTGAGTTGTGGTGGGACGGGCCACAGGTGTTGTCCCCAGCGCAGGGGTCTAGAGGGGGAGTAGGGATCCTGCTCCACCGGGATCTGCAGGCACACGTAATTGACACAGAGGTGGACATCTGGGGGAAATGGGCGTGGATGAAGGTAGAGATTGGAGGGGAGGAATGGGTACTTATGACGGTATATGCTCCAACGGTAGCCAGTGAGAGAGCTAAGTTCATAGCCAGGCTGATGACGCAGATACCGAAAACAGACAGAGTGTTGCTAGCAGGAGACTGGAATGTGTCCCTTGACGAGGCACTCAGACCAAACTCAAGGACAGCAGAACGAAACGACGTAAAAACGCTGATGGAATTCTGCACAGAGCTATCATTGACTGATTCATTCCCGGTACTTAACCCGGAAGACCCAAGCTACTCCTGGTTCTCGAATCTACACGGTGACAGACGGACAATCACGAGGAGACAACTTAACTTCTATCTTCTCAACGAACAAGTAATGGAGAACATAATCATGACCCGGTCGGTAGGGCACAAGATGTCGGACCATAAGCCTGTGGTTTCAGACATACGGATACGAACTGGTATTGACAGGGGAAGGATTTTTTTCCGGTTGAATAGACAGGTTCTCGAAGTTCCAGGGATTTCGGAATGGGTAGAAAATCACATGGAAGGGTGAAAAGATGCTAGACAACACTTCGAGTCAATGTTTTGAATGTACACACGGTCA
>BFEA01000001.1:13712848-13730635 GCA_003427395.1 Chara braunii
GTCTACTTGTCTTGTGAACGATGGATGCGTGTGTATTGTGCAATGTGATCCATCTTTTCCTGTGCATGTCTCATTTTCGCACCTTCCACAGTAAATGTATGTATAGAGATGCGTGACTTTTTCGATTTGATTAGACGAGCGTCGTCGGGATTTTGTTCGAGAATGCAAGAATGTTTAAATCAATAACTCTGTTTGCACTGCGCATGCCATCTGCCTTATGATGCACGACATCCGCAGCCGAGCCACGAGGCGGCCCTGAGAAACAAGACGCCCAGGGACCAACGTTGTGTTGAACTGATCGGACCCATAGCCATACTGATCTGTGATTGCTTTCTCTCTCTTGTGTCAAAAAGATTGGTTGGGGGACTCGCGAATCGCGTCTGTTCTTAATGACGTCTCAGGATGTTTTGTGATTGATTGACATGTGAACTGACAAGTACCCTTCGATTGGGCTCCAGCCTCTCGTATCTCCCATGCCAACACGACCTTTTCCTTACAGTAAGGAAAGGATACGTGTATGTGAGTGGGATGTACGAGACGCCGTTGCACAAATCGGCGGGCAGTATTACTTCCCTCCGGCCAACCGTTGTTCTGGGTTCGTAGAAGCCGGGTTTGTTATTATCGATATGCACTTCCCACCTTACTCGGTGTTGTTGCCATTTAACGAGTTAATTGTCATTCCGTGGACGGCAGTAGAACCCCACTGGCCGCGCACTCTGTGCACCGAATGTCAGCGTTTTGAGCGCTATGAGTCCAGAGGTTTCTACTACCGTGTGCGGAGTGAAGACGAGCATAAAGAAAGAGCCACGCGACTGAGACCCTCCACGTCAGACTCAGAACTAACCAGCGAATGACGACGAGATTTGATACGAAAACGGGACACGCGAAGCGTGCCCAAGCGTTTTTGTTCTAAATGACGGGCTGTAGCCCAGTGGGAGGCACGACAATACTTTTTGGATTAAATTTTGGTCCTTCTCTCTCTTTCCCGCCTTGCCCGTGCACGCATTCCGCGACGCGCGAAACGATCGACTTGCTCCATCGGACCAACACAGGGGATTTCTGTTTCGTCTGTGTCCTCACACTCAATTTCCAAAAATCCTTGCCACATCCCATCTTGCTGTTTTTCGGGGCCTCTTTTCCACACAACTAACACTCCGAACGGAAAACAGCACAGGGCGTGAGGTTGGTATCGGAGCCGACACGTGTCGGTTCTGATGATAGTAAGTCGAACTGGCGAAAGGTAGGAGAGACCCTCAACTAGCTCATCGAGATCGCCCCGTAACCAGGTCTCAGTCTAGTGTGGCTGCACCAGCAATACCAATGGTGGACGGTACTAGGGTGATCGTTAGCATCCCCGCCCCTTTTCCCTTCTTCCCTAACCATACCCATCCCGAGGCTTGGCTGGAAGCTGTTGAAGCTCAAAACTATAACGAAACCGATCTTCCCCGTGTTCTGATATTACTACTTCGCAAGACATCACATGACTGGTTTAGAAAACCGACGTGGGTAGATTAGGATACTTTCAAGCGAGCATTCTTGGCTCGATTCGATACGGTTAGTGAAGATGCCGCCTGGTATGTACTCAAAAATCGACCACAAGGACCAGGGGAATTATTGTCCGATTTCGTCGATCGATTTCAAACCACGTTGGATAAATCCGGGCGAGACGAGAGTTCCGCTCGAGACTTGTTTATTGATCACCTTCGAAGTCCGACCTTGAAAGGGAAGCTGCAGAAAAAGGTTCCGCCGAAAATAACCCAGTTATGAGCTATCATCACTAAAGCGTTGGAGCTAGACTTGGCTGATACAAAAAAATATATCAGCTAGAGAGACGAGGATATTACAAATACCATACGGGATGTAACGGCCAAAAGGCGATCCTGGCTACAAGCAGTCGAACGGTTTTATCCCCGCCCCGATCATGACCTGCCCGGCGGAATCGTCGTCGATATCCCGGCTGCTTCTCCTCCCTCTCCCCCGGTGAATCAATCGATCGCAACCATTAGAAGCGGAACCCCATCCGAACCCCCTTCACCAACCATAACCAATTTGCATCTTGCCCAGATGATCCATACGGCCACTACTAAGCAGTCCGAATGGATGAGTAACTTGATCCAAATGCAGGCGGCTCACATGGAACGGATGTAACAAATAATGAGCCGGCTCATTAAGCCTAACCCGGCTCTCGCCCGACCTACCCCTGCATCGTTTCCGCTCTTACCTGCTCCACCTGCTCCAGGATTCGCCCCTCTGTTTTCCCATCTAGCTAATCCAGCAGGAAAGATCGAGTGTTTCAACTGCAAACAGCCCGGGCATTTCGCCCGAGACTGTCCGCAGCCGAAACGTAATCAGCCTTCTCCTGCTGCGGCCCCCGTCGCCCTTAATCAAGGACGAATGGTCGCTCTGATGGACACGGACCCAGGAAGAGAAATCGTGGTATACGCCCCGGAGCAGCCTTTCCCTTCGACGACAACGACGTCGATATCAGGAACTTCTTCCTCTGACGCTGCTGACGTGGTCGATCCCCTCGAGTATCTCCATCTTGCTGGAATGATCGGAGCGATCCGATCGGCCCAAGATGATCTCGAATGGGTCGATCGCGAGTCCAATCCTGGACCAGTTTCGGACAGGGGATATTGATGTACTGAAAATGCTCAAGCAATTAGATATTCGCGTTCCTATCCCAGTAGGACATCTGCTTACCATATCTGAAGCAGCGAACGATAAACTTTTACAACATTGTTAGAAAAATCGAAAGCGCTTCACCTATCAGCGCATACAACGGATGTTGAAGAAGAAGGAAGATGGTGAGGAGGTTGCACCTCTCGAGCCAGATACAAAAGAACCTAAACCCGAAGCCACACGTATAGCAGCGATCTCTTTAGCAGAAAAGGATCACTTCGTACGAGCTCGACCGGATGGAAAAGCGCAGAATGTGACTGTGAAGTTTGGGGTAAGCCGTTGTCGGCGCGAATACCCTTACAAGGGTATCCGCCCTGGTTTTTGCAAGTAAAAAAAAAAAAAAAAATGGGTTTGGTTGGAATAAGCCGTGCGAGGCACGACCGCGTCGGGGACCCGTCCCGACTAAGTTAGGGCGTATGTGGGCGCGCAGTTTTAAGGCGTGCGTGTGATTTTTCTGATTGAGTAAGCGGCCGGTCTAGTCGACCGACCTGGACCGTGTTACGGTTTGTTTAGGGGATGAAAGCTCGTTTTTGGTTGGCGCGCGCGACCGACGGTAGGACTGGCACGCCGGTAGGCACACGAGGCAGCCACGGCGTGGTCCAAGTAGGCCGGCGCGGGTGCCTGGTGTCGCCACGCCGGCCGCGGGTAGGAAAGGAAGGCCTAGGCTGATGTTTCTAGGCCTAGGGACGGCGCGACACCACTTCATATTGAGGTTCGTGCTCCATGGTACCAGGCTTGGGCTTAGCCCTATTGGTTACGGCATTGGATTATTACTATGGAGGTGTGGGGGTCGAGGCCAGCGTACGGCAACGAGGGAGCGGCGGAGCATTGGAGAAACTGAGGAGTCGAGGGCCCGGTGGGGCTATCCCCCTCAGTTTTGGTGACGCGTGTGACAACGGGCCCGATCCGCGGGGTTGGTGGGGTGCCGACAGTTCCCGCCCTTATTTAGGACCGGTTGTATAGATATGTGCTACTGTTTTTTTTATTTTGTTTCATTATCCGTAGGCCCCATCTGGCTTAAGGGGCGTGGTATCGTGGCGGCAGCTCGGGGCCGAGGGTCTGGCCAGTGGGTACGCACCCGAACCGTCAAGGGGCCAGCCGAATAGCCCCAGCATTGTCGTGAATTCACGGTCCGTCGGGGCAGCCGTTAAGGCTGGGGTCATACGTGGGGAGGCCCGGGGATGAACCCGGATGCAAACGGGGAAAGGTGCGTGCGAAAGGAGCAGGGCACAGTGTCCGTCCCACCCCTTACCCGTCAGCAGGCCGAAGTCAAAGAGGCCGGGCGGCTTTTGGTGCCGCCACGGGGCACCGCCCCGGCCGAATTCGTTGGGGCGTTTGGTAGGAGACATCGGGTGACGTAGGGGAGAGTTGTGTGGCCAGGCGGACGGGCGGGCCGTATAAGTAAGGACGGCCCGACAGTCGAGAGATTTTTTTTGTGGAACCGGGCGCTGCCAGGCTGCGCGGTATCGGGTTTTCGTTGGCGGCAACGCAGATTGGAGAGGGGATGAACCCGAACGATGAATCGTGTCGGATGCATACGCGACGAAGAGAGTTATGGCGGAGCTAAGATTGTAGTTCTCGCCCGATCCTTGAAGGAATCGGGCGATCTAAGTGTCAGGACCGGGGTTCTCGGGTGTTGCGAGGTCGGTGGTGAGGTTAGACGGAGTCGGGGAGTAGCAGAATGAGAGTAAAATGAGATAGGGGGTGCGCTAGGCTATGACGGGAGTGAAGAAGAACGAGAGTAGGAAAGTGCATATCCCCCTCGCTACTCAAGGAAATCGAGCGGGGGCGGGCACGAAAGCGAGGTTTTGGCTAGGCGAACAGGATTATGGAGTTAGTTTTGGATGAAAGTTAGTAGATTAGAAGTTAGAGTAACGGATGAACCCGGACGGGGGCAGGCGCTAGGTGCATCCGAGAGGGCTGAAGGCAAGAAGAAGGGCGGGGCGCAGCCAGGGAGACAACGCGCTCTTGATTCTGAGCGAAGTGGGGGAGGAGAAGAGTCGGTAGGAGATCGGTCACAGCGGGGCGGAGTACAGTGAGGGAGATGGGCGCCACGTGAACAGCAGCGGCAGCGAACGGCCGCAGAGAGGGGACGTACTTGGACGCTATTCGCGTCCGGATTCATTCACAAGCTGAGCCGGAGGAGGGACGGTGGTAGTGGGGTGGTAAGCACGAGTGCGTGCGATTGGGGGCGGTTCTCGGTAGGAAGGGAGATGAGTCGGGGGTTTTCTACAAGTAATATTTGATTCTTGAGTTTCTTTCTCGGACGATCTCAAGGGTGTGCTTAGTTTGATATAAGAGTCAGTAGTTTAGAGGTTAAGTGAAGAAAAGCCCCGTATGAAGCTATGGCCGGGGGAGGATTGACTGAGGCGAAAAGGTAAGAGGGGAGATGATACGTACCTAGACAAGTTTTGGCAGAAGGATACGGTTCGCTTCATGCGGAGTTGGGCGGTAGGGCGGCAACGGTATAGAGGCTAGTTGTGTACCCGCCCTGATGTGCAAACACGTGCAGAAGGAAGCAAAGAAGTGGGGTGAACCTGGCTGGTCCCTAGCGGTAGATCCATTCCGATCTGCTCATTCTGTCAGTGAAGGGAGGCAGAGGATTTGGAGCCACTTACCTGCAGGAGGGGGCGGGCGGTGACTCCGGGCTGCGCAGTTGCTCGACGTATGGGGTGGTGGCGCTCCCCTACTCCGCTTCTGCAACTCTGGGCGAGCCTACCCATGTCCATGAGTAAGGGCATCACACGTAAGAGGGAGGATGAGACGAGTTACTGCCTTCGGGGAAAGGGAAGCTAAGGGGCCCATCAAGGCCCTGTTTGCCCGATTGACGGCAGAAGGTGTGAGTAGGTAGGGGACTGACAACTCACCTGAGAAGCGGTGCATTGCCCGCCCCTGGCAAGCGTAATTGCATCTGCGGCTAGGTCTGGCTAAGCCCACAAATGTTCGGCTTGCTGATGCCGTATTTTGGTGGAGTTGCTGGCTTATGACCGGGGCTAGGCAGAGTCATACAGACAGCAGAATGGCAAGCTTGGTGCCTGGCAAAGGAGCGGCTTGGCCTGCTGAGCGCGTTGACTACTGCTAGGAGCCGCGCACGGCTGCCCTACACTGCGCGCGGACTGTTGCCGCCGCTGTTCGAACTGTGCCCAATCGGTTGCTGTCATTGGTAACTGAGTGCAGGCTGTGGGTTAACTGCTGGGAGGGCGGGGCTGTTGCCCGTTGCTATGTGTAAGTCTGTTGGCGGAGGCTACTGCGGTTGAGCCTTGTTGCCGTTACCACTGCTGATGATGTCGAGAGTATGGTAGCTGCTTAAAACGGTGTGATTGCAGTCTCATCCCGGGGAATGAAGGCGGGGTACAGGGGGGGGAGTGGGTTCAGCAATTGGTTGCCAGTCTTGACCAAGCTGTTACACTTGGCCATCGTTGCGGGGCCCTCAGGCGAAAGAAGATTACAAGGCCCTATCCTGCGAGTCTGAGCGCACCACCCTTGGATCTGAGAGACTCAAAATTTCTACTTTTACCCTTCTTCCTCTAAGTCTAGTCTGTTGGTTCTGAGAGGAAGGCGGCAGGCGGGATTGCAACCCGTAATCCGCGCCAAGGCCTTTGTGGGAGGTTGCCCCACCGATTGCGGGAGCTCTATCGGAGCCTAGGCGAGGCTCTGGAGGCAGGGAATTGAGAGGTAACCATTCCTTTCCCTTTATATACCCTGACATAACCCCTACTTGTACGTCTTGCTATGTTTGACTGAGTGTACTGCATGCACCCCTACTTTGACTTTTGGTTTGACTTTCAGGACGTGATTCAGATAAAGTAAAGGAAGGTATGCAAGTCTCAGTTTCAGTTTTGTTGATTGCCTGAACGCAGATTGTGAACACAAGGAGGCTGCATCTGGGGGAAGGGTGGGTGAAAGGTGGTTTTGTTTGAGATTAAACGGGTCCTATGGGGTCAGACCAGTTCCATAAGATTGGATGGCCTGACCGCTGTGTTTATTCTTGAATTGCATGGAGAGTCAGACCAGTTCCATAAGATTGGACGGTCTGATTGCTCTGAATTGTGAGGGTTTAACTGTGGTTGACTTTTAAGGGGCCAAACCTGTACCATAAGATTGGAGGGTTTGGTTGCCATGTTTGATTGGGGTTTGTTCTGTTTATTTTGTTTCTGATCGAGGAGGTCTGAGCAAGTCCATAAGATTGGACGGCTCATCCCCTTCCTGTTTCATTCTGAGGGAGTAATTCTCGCTGAGGGCAGGGCATGTCCATAAGATTGGACGGCCTTGGACTCATGCCGCACACAGAGGGATCAGAGAGAAACGAACCTGGAAGAGGACCAGACATGTTCCATAAGATTGGACGGTCTGGCCCAAAGCCTCGCACATGTTGCAACCCAAAAGGTTAAATTTTGACTATATTTTATATTATCCTATTTATGAACAGGATAGTCAGGCATGGGTTCCATAAGATTGGATGGTCTGGCTATAGCTTATCATGAAATAAAGAGAGTATAACTAAGAGTATAATTGAAGATAACCCTGGGCAGACCGGACCTTGTTCTAAGATGAACGGCTCAGTCCTATGCCCAACTTTTGAACACCAAGCCCAGAGAGGTGTATATAATTTGGATATTAAACAGCTCAGGGCGGCTGAACCTTGTTTTAAGATGAACGACTTAGTCATATGCCCAAAAGGAAGAGAGAAGTAGTTGTGCAACCTGTTCGTGTATACTCAATGGTTGAGTCAGGCAGGTTCCATAAGATTGGACGGCTTGACTTTATGCCCTATGTAAGCTGGGTATAAGGGAATAAAATATCGAGAGATTACGAACTATTGTTTGCAAAGTTTGACTTGGGACGGCGAGAGTACTTACCTTTGTGGTTTGGCCCTGCATGTGACTGAGTGAGGCTACTACTTGGTCTGAGTTTTAGTTTGATAGGTARTTGCTTTAGTGGCTCGCCATGTGCTAGAGCGATTGGAGTTAGGTCAATTCCTGCATTTTCTAGACTAAGTTTTTTTACTTAGATCGATTCTTGCATTTCCTGGGATCTTTTATTGTACTTGGCTTTGTATAAATTCTGGTAAGCTATTTTCTTTACGGGAAGCGCTGCCGAAATTTCTACAAATCCAAGGAGTTAGTCAAATTCTGACTTGTCAAAGTTCAACTTGTCTAAGGTTTATATATGACTTAGTAAAAATCTGGAAAGTCTCATTTTCTAATGGGAGTGCTGGCCAAATTTTTGTTAATTTAGGGAGTTAGACAAAATTGGACTTTGGAAAGTCAAAGACTATTTCTGTTTCCATATTCGGACCGATATAAATTATGAAAAGGCACTTTCCCTACGGAAACCGCTGCCGAAATTTTTCGGATTTAGAAGAGTTAGATTATATTTTGACAGGTGGCGATTCTAACAATCCACCCTGAATAGGGGAGATCCCGCCGTTAGTCTACCTTTGTTTTGGGCACTGGCTTAGAGGTAGACTTAGACCAGGTTGGCAGATAGTCTTGAGTGAGAATGTGTTTTGGAGTTTTTTTCTCCATGGACTTATAGGTTAGTCTGGGGATTGGCATGTCTTATGTTACAGGTCCACTTGACCGTTTGATTCAGGACTTGGACTAGCTTCAGTTTGATCCTACGAGGATCATTTTCTGTTATCACTGATAACAGGTCGGTTGTCGATTCGCTGGTCTACGACTCAATTCCAACTCACTCGTCACACCCAACCTAAAAGGCTTTAGCCCTGGTGATTTTATTGTTTGTTGAGGGTTTCACCCGGACTTTTATTGAATGGCCATTTAGCAAAGGTACTGAGTATTTTATTATGGTTGGTTGGGTGGCAGTCTAGGGCTTGCATGGCTAAAGCAAGGGGTCTGAGTGTGGAGATTGGTTGGGGTTGACTCCGTGTAGTGTGTGGTTGCTGCTCGATTCTTTGATGTGATTGCAGGTAGACCTTGTGGCTCGGATTTGGATTTTGGGGTTGCCTGCGATCTCATATATGTACTTATGGCTGTAAGGAGTCTCACAGTGCCTGTGAGCAGTGATCGTCGCAACTTCATCTCCCCTATGTGTGTATGCTTGGGTGTATTTACTGTGGGGGTTCGCGAGGCCGGGGCCGCGATTTACCACATATGACTGGCATCGTTGGTCGGTATGGGACTGGCCAGCAGCTGCGCAACCTTATGTAAACATCCTGCGTGCAATGCTTCGCCGCCCCAACGCCCAAAGGTTATAGGATCGGGAGGCTCGCACGTAAACGCAAACGCTTGAGGTCATTGTAGGCCGTGGGCATCACCCAGGGAGAGAGAGGGTACCCCCAAAAGATCATGACCCTGGTTGGAGTAAGAGGGGGGCCCTCAGCCCATTCGTCTGCTTTTTAGGGTTTTTATGGTTGGACGTTGTAGTCCGTGGCAGCCGTCAAAGTCAAACCCCTTGATGTTTGACCGCCACGATAGTTTAGAGCTGTCTACTCAACCCTCCTGCACAGGGTGCAGAAGAGGGTGTGGTTTTCAACCGCGCATGGCGGTTGTCCAGCGCCGAGAGATTAACCCTCAAGACGCGTGTCAGCCGACACTTGAGTGTTGAACGCGACCCTCGAGATTAACGAGGACCGCACGAGTATGGGTACTACATAGTACGCCATCATTGGGACTGCTTGCGCACGTTTGCATTGTGAGCCGATATGGGTTAGTCCTGCGTCCGCGCAGTTTTATATTAAGTCTCGCGCGCGACGCCTATTCGATTTTCGCATCGGAAGGTTATGGGTTGGCTACCGAGGGGCTAGGAGCATTGTCGCGTTGTGTGTTGTGCCATGTTGTATGTGCGTGTGTGTGTGTTTTATTTTTGTTCGTAAAGTGGTGTGCGCGTGGTGTGCGGGATGCGTCATAGTCGACCGACGACGAGCCGCGCTTGGGACTTCAGCCCCCCAAGATGTCGGTTCGCGTGCGGGCCCGACAGGCGTATTACCGCGCGTACCCCCTATGCTACAGCGAACGAGAAACGCCCTCGGCTGGTCCACCTCTGCGATTGCAACCGAGTAGCTTTCGTACTGTGGATTGGTAGCTCGGCGGGGATACGCCCACCGAAGGGAGGTGACAACTCCCGTAAGGTGGAGGTAAGTTGTGCCTCGCGTAGGCCCTATCCTGTCGAAGGGGCTCGCGAGAGGTATGGCTGGCACACTCGGTCGAAGCGGCTTAAGGAAGCTCCATTTGTGTGTTCGCGGCAAGGTTGGTTCAACTCCTGTGTGACGCGGCCGAGAGGGTCCCGCGCTGCCACGTGCGACGCCGGACCGATGCGCCCGACATCGTTTAACGCTCTTATCGACACAGGATTTTTTGTAGTAGCCATATCGTTAGATATTGTCAAAAAGACGGGACGACTTGGATCCATTCTTCCTCAATCTGGCAAAGACAACTATGTCTCTGCCGACGAGGAAGCAATGAACATCGTAGGTATTATCGAGAACGTAGCCGTAAAAATAGGACGAGTACACGTCCTTGTTAACGCACTCGTAATAGATGTACGTTCCTACTCTGTATTGTTGGGATTACCTTGGGCGATGGCGGTGGGCGCACGTCTGCATTTCAATTCGAAGCAATTGGTGCTCACGCAAACTGGGGGAAAACCTCAAGCTGTTTCTTTGTGAGTTTCCACCCGAACGATAAAACGGGTCCCTAACTCGGCTCCCATTGGGATGATTCGATACATTGATCCCGAGGAGTGCTCCCCCTGGAACCTCGGGGATGGGATCAGGGAGCGAGAATACAAAGAAGAGATGCCCAGTGAAGAGGAATGGAAACATCTGGTTGAACTTTTCGAACATGAACCCCCTAAAGAATTTCGAGTGTGCCCCGACACCGCTCGAAGCTTCCACGTGGATTCTGAAGACAGTATATTCACACCTCTAACAACCCAGGTCAGTCCTTCAGTCCTCCTCGGGGAACCCTTATTATAAGTTTCCGTTCTGGCTGATAATTTGGAACCCCCTCGCACCTTGTACGAGGGAGCTCTTTCCTTACGAACGTGTTATCAACAAACGGAACAGTATTTGGACGTTTCTGTTTTTCCACCCCGATCGTTACTAACGACAGGAGCCACCATCGCCTTGATTAAACAAGAAGCGGAAGCACCGGTAAATGATGTACCTAATCTAATGCAAGAAATGACGGATTTAACAAGGCTAACTGTGGAACCGACATCGGTTGGTTTAGAAACTGACGCTGAAACTAAAGAAACAGAGATGATCAGCCCTGCTGAGTCCCAGATGATAGCAACTGTCTTTTCTGTTCGCACCAGTAGTTCCGTTTTCTCTAGTGTCCATGAGCGGCGGGAACAGCTGGTTGATTGGATCGATATGCCCCTCAAGATTTCCGGGGAATCAACGATCACCTTGACAGGACAAGTTCCCGCGGAACTTCCGAAATCGTTAATTCGGGTGTTAAATGGCTACGAAGAAGTATTGAGCATATACGATAACAACATCGGGTTAACTAATGTGATCGAGCATGCCATTCTCACGGGAGATCATCCACCCATTAGCAGCGCTCCCTACCGATACTCGCCAGATCAAAGAGTTGCCGCTTTTCAGCGGATTAAGGAGTTCGAATCTAATGGATGGATCGAACCCGCTATAGGACCATGGTCTTTCCTTGTAGTAATCGTACGTAAAAAGGCCGGAAGGATATCATTTGCATTCATTACCGAAAGTTGAATGGTATCACGATCAAAGATGTGTACCCCCTCCCCCGGATTGATGAGTTGTTGGATGCGATTGGGAGTGCTCGATTTTTCAGCAAGTTTGATGTTCGTCATGGGTTCCATCATCTTCTTGTCCAGGAGGAAGATCGACCGAAAACAGCGTTTGTGCTTTTCGAAGGTACGTGGCAATGGATTCGATGTCTGATGGGTATCTGCAACGCCGCTCCGACTTTCCAGCGGGCCATGAACATGGTTTTTCAAAACTTCATACGGAAGACTCGTTTGGCGCAGAGCATCATCAACTACTGCGTGATTGTGTACATGGATGACATCCTAGTGTATTCGAGTTCCTATGAGGGACACGTGCAGCACATCGAATGGGCACTACATGCGTTACGAGATGCAGGTTTCAAGGTGGCGCTTGAGAACTGTCAGTTTTTCCTCACCACTATTTCTTTCCTGGTGCACGTGGTGACAGACAAGGGACTCCAACCGGAGCCGTAGAAGGTGGCAAGTGTCAGGGACGCGGCTGTACCTACCACTATCATGCAAGTTCGTGCTTTTCTGGGCCTAGCCTCGTATTACCGAAGATTTATCAAGGGCTTCGCGGCGATTGCGGGACCCCTCACGAATCTCCTGCGCAAGGATCAACCGTTGATCTGGACGCCGGAGTGCGATCAAGCGTTTTCCAAACTCAAGGCTGCTCTCATTTCGGCTCCAGTCCTTATAAAACCGGATCCCGAAAAACCTTTTGTTCTCATCACCGACTGGCAGCCAGAGGCGATCTCGGCAATCCTTGCCCAGGTGGGACCGAGCGGACTCGAGAGTGTAGTAGAGTATGCGTCTAAATCAGTGTCTGCCTGCAAGCGCAATTATGTCGCTCCAACGGGTGAATGTTATGCGGCTCTCTGGGGAATCATTCACTTTCGTGCTTACCTGTACGGGCGAAAATTCACCCTGGTGACTGATCATGAACCCCTGTTGGCTCTGAAGAAGTCGAAGGATTACTCGGGCATGATCGGGCGATGGGCAACGGTGCTGCAGAGCATGGAYTTTGACATTCGTCATCGAAAGCACGAGAGACAYGGAAATRYGGACGSACKGACAYGACTGCAYCGGCCTGAGAAAGTTCCGAGGAATGAGGAGGTGATTCCGTGGAACGGACCCGAGCAGAAGATTGGACCTTGGTACGGCCAAGTGGAGATTTTGTCAAAGCAGTAAGTGACACGAGGATTAACTTGCCTGCTCTGCTCCCCCCACAATTCAGTCTTGTCTCTCCCCTTCTGTCGTCATGACTACCCCGTCTGCCTCCACAACCCCTTCTTCTCCTACTAATTCTGCCCCTCTTACTTCCTCAGCTTTCTTCAACACCCTTCCCGATAAATTTTGCTATTTTTGCATCTGTATTGCACGGGTTTACGGGGTCGACTGTCATCCCTTCAAGACCGGATTTGTCGATTGGGTAGAATGTGCCACGTGTGTCAACCGTGCGCGCGGGGCCTGCATTCGATATCAGACGAGTAGCAAGGAATGGAGGTGCCTCCTGTGTAGAATGAACAAGCTCCCCACGGAGGTTCGATTCGAGGCCGCCCGTACGGACAGTCTTGAATACGACGAAAAATACCGACGGGCAGAAGTCTGGACGGATAAAATTTTATTGGCAAAATTAGCGGGATTATCATTGGGCCATCTCACCAAACACGACAGACGTAGGGCGACCGAGAGATCTCGGGACTATCAATGGATCAACGGTCATTTGGAAAAGCGTAAAACTGACGGATCGGGTTCGTGGCTGACAGTTCCCCATCCCTTCTAGAGATACGATTGAATCCGATCTCCTCACAAAGAACAGGCCGCTCATTTCGCGATACGTGTCACGGAGGCAACTGTAGACCAGAATCGATGGTTCTGGTCCAATATACGAGGTGATGTCAAATACCTTGTCGCTAACTGTCCGGTCTGTGCCGCTGATCGCGCCCCTATATGGGGACCAAATACAATCGTACCAACGGAAGTAGAGCGTCCTTTTCAGCGAGTCAGTATGGACACGACAAATATTGACGTGCCACCTGGCCCAAGCCGCTGTGAATATTCTATTTTATTAGTATTAATTGACCACTTTTCCAAGTACATCGAAGTCTATCCTTGTAAGACCCGAAAGGCCGCCGAAATAGCCACATACATCGAACGATTCCTCTATACCCATCTAGATACGAAAGAAATTCTAACTGACAATGGGTCGGAATTCAAAGGTGAGGTAGAGGAACTACTTGCGCGAAGGGGCGTCACGCTCCGACATACGGCACCCCACGTGTCCCAGTCGAACGGGTTGGCCGAGAATGCCAACCATATGATTAAAACCGCCCTTCGCAGGAACTTAGCGGCACATGACACGCGTCCGTGGCCCGAGATCGTGTATCAGATCGTCAGCATCCACCGGGCCACCCCTCACGAGTCTACGGAGTTTACCACCTTTCAACTTCGAGCTAATAGCCTCCCCTGTGTCGATTACCGGGGCAACTCGAAAATTGTCGAAGCAGGGGGTAGAGACACGCGTGCGGCCCTCAAAGCCAAGGCCAAAAGGTACGCTGATTTAATGGAACGGGCCGTTCCGAAGCTAGCCCGAAAAAGACAAAGGATGACCGAGCTGGCCCACGGTAGACAGGTCCGTAGCTACGAGGCCCGGAATGGAAACGTTGGGCCCCAGTACCAATATAAATTCGGGGACCTAGTGCAGGTACGTAAATGTGCACGCGACTGGAAACTCGCTCCCAAGTACTCTGGCTGTTTTCGCATTGTCGAACTCGGACCCAACGGCGCTAACACGGTGCGCGTCGCGCCTGAGGCTAGTGCCATCCATAGCTCTGTCCCCATCGTCCAACATACCTCCTACCTCCGTCTTCTTCCTCCTTCCGATCGTCCTTCCTCTTCTTCCTCGGAAAGCGAGGAGAACGACGACGATCTAATTTTCTCCCGTCTTTCTCCCTCTTGTCCTTCGCCCTCCTCTCCGACCTCGCCATGAGTTTTATCACGGAGCGGGTTCTTGACATTCAGCTGTTGCAGCCACGTGGCCACATCTCAGAGATTCGACAAGTTTGTCACCCTCGGCTCAATACGGATCTTCGGCGTTTAATGCGATTCTTCTGCGACGAAGGTATCTGTGCCCCCGCCACGTTTCGAATCGAAGAAAGTCCTCGCGCAATAGTGTTCGCGGAGGTTACCGCAGTTCATTGGCGAGCGGGTCCCAGAACGAGCCACGTCACCACAGTGGCGGGATTCACCGGCGACATCAGCTCGGTCAATCCGCTGAGGCATACCACGATCTTGGCCTCGCTGCGCGAGTGGACAGAGCAAGTGTCCAACGTGTGGCAGCACGTCCTCGCCTGGGAGGGGTATAACATCATCCCGATCTTTGCATCGGACCTGGACGGTATTCGCCGATCACCGCGCGAGCGACCAATTGCGATCCCGACCATCGTCCCCTTCCCCCATCCCCAATGAACCACGCTGCTTTTCTCGCTCCTCTCTCCATCTTTGGTCTCCCCTCTCTCTTCCCCACCTTCTGGCAATCCGATCCTCACCCTTCTCTTTCCTTCTCGTTCGAGCCTCTTTCAGTCCCTCTTATCATTCCTGGACATTGGCGATTGTGGCGCGAAACTTTTGAGGAGCTGTCCTTTTGCTTGGCCAGATTACAGGTGACGTGGACGAGCACTAGCGAGCATCCCACGTGGATCGAGAATCCGGAGCTGTTGATCATACAGGGTTGGAGGACTAACGCGGAAGGAGATCTTATTGGATTCCTCTTTGGATCGGTACAACCGGGTCGCCGTCAGTTGATTGCACAGGAGCTTATCGCACCGATCGTGCAATTGGCAGACGATCTCTCGCCCGACATCTACTTTCGGAGTGACAACAGTCCTGCTCCGTACATTTTCGAGCGATCATTGGATCCGTACCTTCAGTGGACTTCGTGCTTGGAGGAACCTAGGGACGAGGATACGCTACCATCGCGGCAGGAGTATCTGAAGCCGTACGAGATCATCCCTTACGCCTTCTACCCGAGGGCAGAAGAAGTGGTGATAAACGACGATGACGACAAAGAAGAAGATGGCGACCCTGCAACCGCCACCTCAAGTACCGCACGACGGAGACAGCGCCGATCCCCTCCCTCCTCCAGCCCCACCCGTCCCCCCGTTCGCCCACGTACCAATGCGGGCGATAGGCCTTCGACCTCGAACGCTGCCCCGCTGACCCCTTGACTTTCTCACCCTCCAGCAGATCCGTACCCCCGTCACCTTCCCTTCCCATCCTTTCCATCCCCACCTCTTCCGCGACTTCCATTTTACCCGTCTACTCGCCACCGTCCATCCTCACGCCTCCCTTCAGTCCGCTGCTCCCACATTCTGCTGGCATCTCCTGCTGTTCAGCGCTGCATGGGAGCGATCCAACGTCGTAGAAGTCTACTGCGTTGCCACGGGGACAATCCCCGCCTGTCGCCACTTCGAGATCTTTCGAGCGACGCTTTTTCACACCCTCTCCTCTTTCTATCGCGATTACCTCGCTTCCCTCCCCCGCAGTGGCGATCATTTCCCCCGCTTCCACCGGATCATCCGATATGAGGAGCTCCCGGTGACGATGGAAGGGATAAATCGCTTCCTCCCCCCCCCCCCCCCCCGTCATCCCCGGGAGATCCCCCGCATGTACCGCCTCTACTGCCCTATTCCAGCTAGGCGGTAGATCCCATTCGCTTGACCCCCCCCCCGAGTCGGCAACGAGCAAGGGTGCAGAGCACACGGAGATCAGGTGGACCATGATGGCGTCACCTGAACGATCTCCACGAGGCAGAGGGCTGCAAATGACGGGGCTACAGGGATCTTGCCACGGATGTTGTCGCCATCTCCTCCGCGACCCAGTTATCGTTCCTGTACTTCTTTTGCCCTGTTGATACGCTTGGTTCCTCATGCATCACTCTGGTCTCCCCTTTTTCTTTCACCATTCCATGCAATCAGGAAATCGCATAATTTTGGAACCCCCTGTGCGTCACATATGTGACGAACCACTTCCCGACCCCGTGCCATCTTTCGTACCCTTTCTTTTGCTTATATCATTGAGTTCTTGCTTTCAGGTGCCGCATTCTCCTTTTTGAGAGCTTTTTCGACTGCTGAGTTCTGTTTTTCTTCTTGCAAAGTTGGGAAATACATGGGAATTTACGTGCGCCTTAGCGAGCGCACTGGGAATTAGGCTCGGTAGTTGGGAATTCCGAGATAAGCGGAACTTCGACGTGTCCTTTTTGGGTGTGTGAATGTTCTTGGGCGCATCGGGGAAAACTCTCGGAATTTCACGTGAGTACGAATAGGCGTAGGATTTTCTTTTCCCGCGTCGTTTTTTCGCGCGTGGATATGGTGATTTCAATTTTGAATTAGGATAGAAGCAAACTGTAACTATTTCGGTGCCTTTTTCTTTCTTTTTTTGTTGACGGCGCCACGCATGCAGAGGCTTTCTCCTCTCTGTCCCCTGCATCGCTCCCTCCCACGCTCCCTTTCCTTCTCCCTCCTCTTTCTCTCTCCCTGTAACTGTTTTTTTCCCTCTCCTCCCCCCCCTCCCCCGTCTTGCTGGTTGCGCGCCCATTTTCCTTTTTTGATCGTCTGAATCTTGGACCCGTCTTGCGCCACCTCTCGCGCCTTTTCTCTTCTCACCCTCTGAGTCTGGCGTACGACACCCGGTCGATCCCCCGATAACTCCCGCTCGCTAATCAGTTGCGTGGATCGATAGGACCTTCCTATCACGCGACGAATCTGATTGGTTGAACCTTGAGTTCCGAGGGATCAGCATGGCGTTCATAGAACACTCTTCTCAAAGTCTTCTCCTCCTGCTTCTCCTCTTACACCTCAGCTTTCCGATCGCCTTTTCCCCCTTCTATCTCCCTTGTCGCAACTATAAAACCCGCAAGCGCGTCCGCAAATCTCTCTTACGTTCTCGACTCTCAAGCCAGCTTCCGGGAAGCAGTGGCTAGGCAGAGTGTTTGAAGCGAGTCGGAAAGTCCTGTCGGGCTGACGATAGACTGGCCGGTTGCGCGCTGGATCGTCACGACGGACTGTGGGATTTGGGCGAACCGTGTCGAGTTTACGACAGCGGGGTGACGATTGCAGTGGTGGGAGTTAGCACGCGACGGCCGAGATCGTCGGTGCGGGTATGAGGATCGATGTTGAGTTGATTGGCCCGGGGCCATATTGGAATTAACGGCGAATGCGCCTTTGTTGCGGGTTGTTATCTTTGGCGTGAGTGTACAGCGCTGACGCCAAACTTTTCTCTTCCTGGATCTTGTCATCTTCTATTTTGGACTTTCTTTCCCTTGACTCTCTCTCTCTCTCTCTCTCTCTCTCTCTCTCTCTCTCTCTCTCTCTCTCTCTCTCTTTTTGAATG
>BFEA01000001.1:13766820-13782611 GCA_003427395.1 Chara braunii
TCTTCCTCACTCTCGAGCCGACTGATCGTTCCCCGGCGTCTCGTCGCCACCGCTCCTCTGCACATTTCGATGTGATGGAGACGGGGTACGACTTCATTCTCAGCACTCCGTGGTCTCGTCGGTTCCGCAGCACCGAGGCCGATTGGGCGAC
This sequence comes from Chara braunii, assembly GCA_003427395.1. Classification (NCBI taxonomy): domain Eukaryota; kingdom Viridiplantae; phylum Streptophyta; class Charophyceae; order Charales; family Characeae; genus Chara; species Chara braunii. The sequence continues at coordinate 13,766,972 of BFEA01000001.1, forward strand.
CAACACTCTCGTTCTCAAAACAAAGTGTGGACAGACGTATCGCGTACCTTTCATAGGTACCACAGCGATACCACGCCCCAATCCTCCTCCCCCGGAGCCTTCAGTGCCCACACCATCCCCCTCTATCACTGTCACCTCGCCTCGGCAGTTCGCTCACTTCATTCGACAGGACAACGTCACCTTCTTTATGGTGAACGTGACGGATCTCTTACACTATGATCCACCCTGTCCTGACGCCGAGCTCATCCCTCTGGAGCCATATCCTCCTTCTATCTCCATGGCTCCCATCTCTACTTCCGTCCCTCCGCCGTCCGTCAAGTCCACTCCGTCGTCGCGCGCTGACGCTGACGTTGAGGAACTCGCATTATACATGGCTGACCTGGAGCCCGCAGTTCGTGACCTCATCCGAGAGTACCACGACGTTTTTCCATCGCCGTTCTCGTACGCCGGCATCCCACCGATGCGTGACGTCGAGCACTCCATTCAGCTTGTGCCTGACTATCATGTTCACCACCAGGCATCATACAGACTCTCGCTTCCCGAGGCCACCGAACTCAAGCGTCAGCTTGAGGAGTTCCTGAGACTGGGTTTCATTAAGCCCCGCAACTCCCCGTGGGGTGCACCCATCCTCTTTGCTCGCAAAGCGGATGAAACTCTTCATCTCTGCATCGACTATCGCAGTCTCAACCGCTACACGGTTAAGAACAACTACCCCATGCCTCGTTCCGATGATCTGTTCGATCGCCTAGCAGGCAACCGTTTTTTTACGAAGATTGATCTTCATAGCGGTTACCATCAGATCCGCGTCGCTGCAGCCGACCAGCCGAAGACCGCGTTCCGATCGCGCTTCGGCCACTACGAGTTTACGGTGATGCCGTTCGGTCTCACCAACGCACCCGCCACCTTCCAGAGGGCGATGAACGACATCTTCAGGGACATTCTGGAGCAGTACGTTCTCGTTTACCTCGACGATATCCTGGTCTACAGTCGTACCCTTGAGGAGCACCTCAGACATCTCCGCGACGTCCTTGACCGCTTGCACAGACATGGCTTCTACGCCAAGCTCAGCAAGTGCCGCTTTGCCCAGCACAAAGTGGACTTCTTAGGACATTACGTGTCTGACCAGGGTCTCCACATAGACGACGCGAAGATCACTGCTATTGCGGAGTGGCCCGCTCCCACATCCGCCAAGCAACTTCACAACTTCCTAGGCCTGACCAACTACTATAGTAACTTCATCCGGGGATACGCTAGGTATTCCTACGTCCTTACCTCCACCCTCCTCCGGAAGAACCCACCCTGGGCTTGGACACCCCTCCACGAGGATGCCTTCCGCGCCCTCAAGAAGGCGGTGACATGTTCACCGGTTCTTCACCTACCCGATTTTGATCGCTCTTTTATCCTTACCACCGATGCGTCAGACTTTGCTGTAGGAGCAGTGCTTTCTCATGTCTTCCCCTCCTCTCCTGATTCCTCTCATCCTCGTATCCCTCGCTTCCCACCACCTACCCCTACCACTGCTTCCCGACCGACGCCTACTCGTCCAACTACTGACGAAACTTCTATTGAGTATTCTCCTACCATCGCTGAGGACGGCACTGTCGAGTCTCGCTCAGGTGATTGTCCGATAGCCTTCTACTCACGTCAGCTCCTGCCCGCCGAGATAAACTACATTGCCGATGAACGTGAGGTTCTCGCAGTAGTTTATGCCGCTCGGCACTGGCGTCACTTCCTGCATTGGGCACCGTTCACGGTGCGTACGGACAACTCTGTTGTCCAGGCTTTTCTGACAAAACCGAAGCTCACTCCTCGACAGGCTCGCTGGTGGCGCGACCTATCCGAGTTTAGTTTCACCACTGAGCACATCAAGGGTGAGATTAACCGGGTCGCAGATGCCTTATCCCGGCGCCCTGACCACGATCAGGAGCAGATCCAACTCTCTTCCATCTCGGTCACCACCGTCCACCACTCGGTGATCGATGAGTTTCGCACTCAGTACCGCCTCTGCCCTGACTATTGCGACATCCACGCGACCCTTCGGAGTGGCAACACCGTCCCGAACTACTCTCTCGGGGACAACGGTCTTGTGTACTGGCACGGTTCACAGGGCACCAGAGAGTCCCGTATTTGCGTTCCCTCCACTGGACAGCTACGTGTCCGAGCAGTAGCAGAGTTCCATGACCAGGCAGCCGCCGGTCATATGGGCTTCCACAAGATGTTGGCTCGTGTGAGCCGCCTGTACGTCTGGCCGAAGCGCAAGGACTTTGTGAAGGGCTACGTCGCAGAGTGTCCCACCTGTCAGGAGATGAACAGTGCGAACCACCTACCTTATGGTTTGCTCCAGCCTCTTCCTATCCCTGAGGGTCGTTGGCAGTCCATCTCGATGGACTTTATCGGTCCTCTTCGACCTCCGACCCCCCGTGGTCATGATGCTATCCTGGTCGTTGTCGACCGCTTTACGAAGCGTGCACGCTTTGTTCCGTGCCGCTATGCTATCAGTGCACGTGAGGTTACCGACATCGTGTTTGACCGAGTCGTGCGTGACCACGACTTACCTCTGAGCATCATATCTGACCGTGACCCACGCTTTACCAGCCGATTCTGGCGACGGCTCCACGAGGTATACGACACTCAGCTCTGCTTCTCCTCGTCTTACCATCCTCAGACTGATGGTCAGACCAAGATCACGAACAGGACTCTCGGAGATATTCTTCGAAAGATTGTTCGTGACGACCAGCAGTGGGACCTCCATCTTGCCCACGCGGAGATAGCCTACAACCACGCCGTCTCGCCAGCCACGGGGATGTCGCCTTACTATTGCGACCTCGGCTATCACCCTCGTGTTCCCGCGGACTTCCTTCAACCGTCACAGATGCACCCCGACACGAGTTGTCCTGCGCTGGATGATTGGGTTGCACACATGACGTCGATCATGAAGACCGCACATGAGCACATAGCCGCTTCCCAGATTCGCATGGCAGCACGTGCGAACCGATCGAGGATGGATCATCCATTCAAAGTCGGTGATGATGTGCTTCTCCCGCCACTTACAGCTCGAAGCGGATACGCTTCGCAAGTTTCGACCTCGCTTCTTTGGTCCATGCCACATCCTCCAGGCCGTCGGTTCTGATACGGCTTCTAACCCGGTCAGCTTCCGTGTGAAGCTGGCCGACTACCTACGCCAGGCTCGTGTGCACGATGTCTACCACGTCTCGTTACTGCGTCCTTACCGCAAACCGTCTGAGCGTTTCGCCGGACGACCATACGAGCGCCCTCCACCCATCATGGTGGACGGTCACGAGGAGTTCCTCGTTTCAGACATCATTGGTTGCCGAGTCACCAACGACAGCCCTCCCCACGTCGAGTATCTCGTACGTTGGAAGGGTTACCCTGATGAGGAGGCTACCTGGGAGCCCCTCGAGCACTTGCAGCACGCTCGCATGTTGRTGCGTGCCTATGACCGTGCTCGTCGTGCTGGGTTCACTGCTCCTCCTCAGCCCACTGATCCTCCTCCTTCTCCTCCGGCTGAGGAGACCGCTGAAGTCGAGCCTGCTCCATCTGAGGCAGACCTTCAGCAGCAGCCGGATGCTTCTGAGCGTCCACAGCGCACTCGTCGTCGTCCTGCTCGATACGGCGATTGACTCTGACTTACCTTCCCACGTCTTTGACTTCTCAGTACTCCATCCACTCCAGTTTTGCTATTTCAGCTCGTCGACGTTGCGGCTCTTCCTCGACGACATTCCGGACTTCTCATCGTGGACGTCATCGGCAGCTTCATGGACTTCGTCACGATCAGCTCTGCCTACTTCAGACGTCGCCACTCTCTTCCCACTTTACCCTGTATAGTACTCTGCTTGTGTCGCATGATGGTCTCCCTTTAGCCGGGTTCCTCTGAGTTGGGCTCTCCCTTGGTATACGCATAGGCATCGGGACCGTAGCGTTGCCCTGGCTTCCCATCTTACGGATCTAGCACCGACTTCCCCGCCTTAGGAGTCATCTGCATGATTCCCTTACCCATCACCCCTACCCTCTGCCGGCGCTCACGCCCTAGTTAGGCAGCCCCGCATGCTTCATCTAGGTGCACCCAGTATAGGCTGGCTTACAGACATAGGAGAGTCACCTTCGGCACTCTACCATGTGGTAGAGGGCCCCTAATCCTATTAGGACTCCATCCTAACCTACGTACGTCTTTCATAATTTCTCCCGGCTCATTGCCCAAGGTGTTTTCACGGAGTTTTATTTGGTTTGCTATTGTGACAACCCTTGGTTCCGGAAGTGCCGGAAGTGCATTTCATTCCACTTTTCCTAAATATAATCCACCTTTATTTCCATTTCGCCAACTTGAGCCATGTAGCCCCATCTTCTCTTGGGTGCAGTCCCGAAGGTAGAATTCCCAGCAAGGCCCACATTTCACTTGTGAGATCTGGTCTACTCGAGAAATTCTTCCAAAAATATACCCCTACCAACATCACCTCCTTCCTTAGTATAGGATAGGCCCACCTCCCACCACCGATGGTGCATTGCCAGGCAGTACTGATGACACTTGGTCAGGCATCCGTGCAGGCACCCAGCCCAGGATACCCTGGCCAGTGGAGCTTCGCTGCGTGCAATGAGATCTGCACGAGTCCAGGCTCTTTGGGAATATTCAGATGCAGCTCCTCCTGCTCCCGCACTTGCTCCTTCGACTGCTGCTGCTGCTTGTCCAGCTTCTGTTGCCACTGCTCATCCAACGGTTGCTGTTGCTGCTCGTCCTCCTTCTGCAGCTGTTGCGATACCTCGTCATCCGGCTGCTGCTCGTTGCATCTCCTTTGTGCTGCTTTCTTAGTCCTGCCTGTCCCAACTGTCCCCCTCCTCCAGCTGCTGCCGCTACCTCTACCCCCTTCTCTGGTCTCTGGTGTTTGAGGTGCTGTTCTTCCTCTGACGAGCCTTCTCCATCTGTTGCTGAATAGCGACACACTTCTTTGGTTCCTTTTCCATCATTCAAGGCATCAACTCTTGCTCACTTAGAGAGGAAGACCAGCAGAGATCAAACACCAGCGGCGATCGGTTCCTCCGGGGATGGGGCCGGGCAGTGCCTCAATTCTTGCTCACTCACTTTCGCTGTCCGTCTGCTGCAGATCCTTGTGGCTTTCAAGGAGCAAGTGACATGTCTTAATGATCGGCGTGAGGTTCTCGTCAGGCTGCGCTCTTCGTCGGACTTATAATTTTGTGGAGGTGAGGACATGCCAAACTCGATCCCCTCCTCCCCCTCCTCCTTTTACTCCTTTGCCGCCTCCTCCTCCTCAAACAAATCTCCCTTCATCTTGTGCTCTGTGGCTGCTATGTCGTTTGCGCATTCCGCTCCAGATGAGATGAACAAGAGAAAGAAGAGAGTGAATATCAGCTTGTGGGTCAGCTTCTTTCAAGATGAGGACCTTCCACGGTCCATCGACTCTGCCGTTTTCCCTCCCAGTATGACTCTGCCGTTTTCCCTCCCAGTATGGAAACTGCTCATCGATCGAAGGATGAGGCGATGTGACAGATACTTGTCTGAGCATGACATCGCGAGGGGTCCATCGGGTTCCCTTGGGGTATGCTCTGGTCTATATTCCAGCGGCGACTCTCGACTCTCCCTCTCTCGTGGCAGTTACACTCAATCCTTCGATCGGATCGGCATCATTATGGACTCTCGACTTCCCTATTCAATAATTTGGATCGGATCGGCGTCATTATGTCAGCTATGGATTGTCTGTGACTGACTTTGAAAGGTAAGTGCCTTGCCTCCGGGGAACTCTGGTCTGTCTCTGTCTGCCAGTGGGTTGTTTTGCTCTTTGTATCTGCTCGACACTTGTGCTCTTCTTCCCACGCGGTTGCCCCTGATGACGGTCAACAATCAGTGCTGACTGAAACATGGCGGGCATGGCCGATGTGAGCTTCTTCTTGTTGTTGGGCGTTGCTGGCATCTCCTGGTGCTATCGGCATCATCAATGCCTACTTTCCCTGGCTACAGCTTTCTGGAGTGTTCATTCATATACTTCACGAAGACCTTGCTCAATTGCTTGCCTCTACAAGAATCAGTGTTCCAGCTCCATTTCCCTTCTTCTTCTTATCTCCTCCTCCTCCTCCTCCTCCTCCTCTTCCCTTCTCTCTCTCTCTCTCTCTCTCTCTCTCTCTCTCAAGCCCCCACCTTTTCATCCTATCTGTCAACTCTCCCTCCGTTTGTGCAATCTTCCCCCCGTCTCCAATGTTCCTTTTCCCACTGACTACCATCTTCCCCCGAATAGAACGCCCGGTAATTATTGCTGTATCTGGGCTGAAAGTTGTGCCAAATACAGCTATAATGACCGGGCGTTCAGGTGAAGACGATAGTCTTCTCGCTCTCTTCCCTGTCGCATGCTGCTGAAGTTCTGATAGTAATGTTTTTGTAACGGTGCACATATCCTCTCGACATGGAATGGCTGGATGTTTTTTATTATTATTATTATTATTATTATTATTTTAATTTTTATAGGCTCCGTCTTTTGGCGGGAATGTAATTACCCGAGTTTTTTGTGTATTTGTGGAAGACTGGAAGTTTTTCTTGGTACTGTTTGAATGGCTATTGCCAAGTGTCGTAGACACGAAGAGATGACATCGAAAGCAGACGGAGACAAGACCGCGACTATCCCCATTGAAATTATTATTATTTTTTTTTTAACCATTGAAATGCTTGAATGCAGTAGTAAAAGACGCATTTTTTTTCTTCCCCTTTATTCTCTCAGGCTGTCCCGTTGCCTTTCTAATGGAGCTCTGCCTCCGCAAGGTTGCTATGCTCATTGGTTGAAGTATACTCTTCCTCTTTGACATGTCTAATCATGCTCAGCAAACATCCCCCCGCCCCCCCCCCCCCCCCCCCCCCCCCCCCCCCCCCCCAAGGACGTTCATCGCTGGCTTGAACTTGCAACTGGTGCATCTATCTGTAGTAAGTGTGGGCTATCTAGACCCAAAACTCCCACTCGTGTGTTGGAGGGTGCATCTTTTCTCTCGAAGGTGCGGATGCCTATGAGAAAGAGTTAGTAGGCAGACACCTCCATTGGGATATGATGGCTCCCCCTTTCCACTACCGTCTTCACCCAAACAGAACGCCCGGTAATTAATGCGGCATCTGGACTGAAAGTTGCATCAAATACAGCTATAACAACCGGGCATTCTATTCGGGTGAAGACGGTAGTGGGAAGCTGCTGTACCTGTTGGAAACCTGATCCACCCTCCCGCTTACAAAATAAGAACCTTCACAACAAAAAAGAAGAAAAAAAAAAGAAAGAAAAAAGAAAAAAGAAAAAGAAAAGCAGCGGCAGCATAACCAGATGATGGGTGCAGCATTTATTGCCTTCCGGTCGATTAAGGATCAGCTTCCCATTGTGATCCTTGAAATGCTTTCCCTTTTTATTTCTGGTCAGTTTCTCTCTCTGAAAAGTCAACTATGTCTGTAGAATCTGGACGTGTTTGTGGAGATGTGCAGTCTAGGAAACTCAACGCAAACTTTTTTTTCCCCCTGCACCGCTCTGCAAAACACGTCCAGATTCGGGCGTCAAGGAAACTCAACGCTGCTAGTTGGACTTCGCGACTCCAGGATATATATAATGTAATGTGTGTTATGATTTGTTATCACAGGAGTAGCATGGTGCTACAGACACAAACAAGCATGAGCAGGTCCTTTGGGACTTGTGTCAAAAGTGGACTAACAGAGAGAAGATTAGCATAGCCCCTGAGCAAGGATGACATGGATTTAATAATAATAATAATAATAATAATAATAATAATAATAATAATAATAATAATAACAATAATAATAATAATAATAATAATAATAAAAATAAAATTATAAAATAATAATAATAATAATAATAGAATATAATAATAATAAAATAGTAAAATAATAATAAAAATAATAAAATAATAATATAATAATAATAATAAATAAAAATAATAAAAATAATAAAAATAATAAAAAATAATAGTCATAATAATAATAATAATAATAATAATAATAATAATAATAATAATAATAATAATAATAATAATAATAACAAAACATCAAGAACATGAGCAGCATATCAGTTTTTCTTATGTACTGCCCGACTTGTATCCGTCCTGTCCTTGCCCCCCCCTCCCTCTCTACCCCCTTATATTTGATCCTGTTCCATCCTTTCCATCCTCCACAAGTAATTGGGATCTACCCTGTCCAAGAGGAGTTTTTAATTTTTCCAGGAAAGTGCGAGAAAGTATCGTTTTGCCCCTAGACAGAACTGCTAGTCTGTCCACACGTGGGCTCTAACTATGAACATCATGATGACAGGTCCCTTTTCGACTTCCGCAGACAATATGATCGATCGTACAGGGTAGTCGCAGGCTGCTACCATCATTCTCTCTCTCCTCGCTAGCTGTTCTTTCAACCCCCTCCATCCTCATTAATATGGGTCATTATTAAGGGTAACACTTTTTTTTTTTCTTTTTTTTCTTTTTTTTTTAGTTTGTTGTTTGTTTCCTGTGAAAGAGCAATACATCTTGCATCGAACATGACCTTTTTGCACCTTCCACTTTTTATTAAACGGGTGCTCTAACCAACTGAGCTATGACAGCAAGAGAGACGCTTAACGGAGGCCTCAATTTTCAGACAACTTGTCAGGCCATTAAAAAAAATAATAATAATAAAAAAACAAAAAACAAAACAAAACAAAACAAAACAAAACCAAACCAAGGGTCATTCTAACCAAACTTGCCACCAATTCATAGAGTGGAGATCATATCAACTACATACAGAAACAAAATTGAAAAAAACATTTTAAAAAGTGAAAGGTAATAAAAACCTATAAGACAGCAAGGCAAAAGTGTGTTTTCATGTAAAATTCACTCATTTCAGTTTTCAGGATTTTCAGGATTTTCAGGGCTAGCCAAAATAATGGACTCCAAGACCCCAACAAATACCGAAGTCGGCACAAACAGACCTTGACCAAAGATAAAACAGGGCAAAAGAACAAAAACAAAAAAAACTGAAAAAAAATGATCTCCAGTGCACTTTTCAGGGTTGAAGGGGTTAATCAGGGCTGAAAAGTGGGGGTCCCTGTTAACCGCTGGGGGTCCCTGTTAACCGCTTATGGACAGCACCTTTATGCACTTTCGTTGGCTGCTGCCTCAGAATGGCTGAGGAGCCAGGGGGGGGGGAGGAGGCGGAAAGAATGGCTGACCGCTGGAACCATGTGGTGTGACTGAGAGATGTGCAATTTTTTCTCATTAAACCACTAGTACTTGGCCCAGTAGTGGCCCCATTTCAACAGAGTAGAAACGTTTCTAGTTGGATGAATTTGGGCGCTCCTGTAGTGGCCCGTACGTTTCCTAAAATCGTGGCGCGTTACCGGGCACGACTTAGGAAGTACTGCAGTGGTTTAACCTATTCGAGATGTACTACTCCCCATTTCAACCCCTCCTCTCCCTCCCCCTCCTCTCCCAACACCCAAAAGAAGAAAAACAGAAAAAAACAAGAGCTCTCTGGCCCCAACAAATCTCCCCCCTTTTTTTTTTTTTTTTTTTGCAGAAACATACACGCTGCCTCTCCTCTATCCAGGAGGTGGTGAGAGGATTGGATTCAATCCCTGAATCTGGATCTGCTTTGAGCAGAGATGCAGAAAACCAGATCAACAACAATTTTCTGCATCATTCCCAAAACAAGTCCGGATTCAGGAGTTGCAGTTGAGATGGGTCCAATATATCACCAATAACAACCACTCTGCCCCAGCAAAGCTTTGGACGACTTGGGTGTACCCCCCATCATGATGACCCCACACAAGCGAAGGTAGAGCGCATGGCGGTACATGCCTACAGTTCGACCCTGGCAAAAGAACATACTAGTCAGTCCTCTGCCTCTAAAAGAGGATGATCTGGCTATTAGAGTAGCTGAATGTGTGGTCTTGGAAGTACCCACCCTATACACAAAGCTATAATGACGGTGCGCCTTGTTTGCAGGAAATTTTGCCCCAGGAGGGGTGCAGCAGTGGTACCCGTCCACAAGTGAGCAGCCTCAGCTTGATCAGAGTCATTATTGATATTTCACAGGATTATTATCGTGTCCCAATTGTCCAGATTGTTTTTTTCTTCTTCGCTTTAACTATTTGGACTTGTGTTAATGCAGGCGACTGCTGTCTAGTTGATGTAGCTCAGTGGTTAGAGCACCGGCTGGAAAACGCGCATTGTCGTATGAGGTTGCGGGTTCAAAACTCAATTGCAGCCTTGCGGATGGACACCGGCAGGGCGTTAGATTGACGCGCGGCTGGACACACATTCCCTTGGGCTGATTCCCTTGGGCTCACGCATGGTAAAGCTTATACAGACACTGCCTGCGCACCACCCAAGGGTTGTCCATGGTGTTTGTTGTATGTCACAGTCGGGTCTTGATGCTGCGTGGGTTGCTTGTGGGGAAGTTGTGGCTGTTGCTAATCGTTGTTCTGTCGATCTCCCCAGCCTGGCATATCACGCACGGGGGTCGTTTGCGATTGTCGCTCATATGGTAGAGTCTTCAGGTCACATGTCATAGATCACGGGTTCGAGTCTGGCTTGGGACTTTGGGGGGGCCTGTCATCTCTTCAAACGAACACATAGTTCCCTCTACATAGTACTGCACATATGTGGCCTTTGGGCACATAGATCTCGCTATACAGTTACACAGAGCACACATAACCTTCAGGCAGACATAAGAAACATAGCCCTATGGGCTAGTACAAACATACATAGCCTCTAGGCACACACATATACACACAACTACGGTACTGGGCTGGGGGCGTCTATCAGGTATATGACAGCGTCTACTCACGTATGGCTTAGCTCTAGGGTAGGGTAGGGATATAAGTCGCACCGGCTAGTCTAGAGTTCCGGCTAGCTTTGGGTAAGCTAGGGGAAGGACAGTAGGATGTGTCCACGGGCGCTGGCCAGCCTTGCTTAGGTAATCCTGCTGGGTAGACTCTCTGAATTGGGCCTGTAGAAGATTGCATGCGCCTGGCGTCCGAAGTTCCCGTACGGCTAGGTTCGTCCGCTTCCGCTTTCACTAGGGCTGGGAGGTTGGCCCAGCCCTGGTGCTTGTCACTGCTGTCTGGTCGAAGTTGCCCTCAATAATGGTAGGGTGATGGTCCTGAGCGCTGGTCACACTGAGGTAGGATAGTAGGGACAGGGGGTGCGCCGGGAGTATTAACGTGGGGATGGGTAGGGTATATAGGTGGCCTATCCTGTCAGGACAAGCATTGGCTGCCGCTACCAGCAATGTGGCCTATCCTGTCAGGACAAGCATTGGCTGCCGCTACCGGCAATCACCGCAGGTCTGGTCCTTGGCCTCTACACTGTCAACACCCTGGGCTTTTGAAAAAAAAAAAAAAAAAAAAAAAAATTGCAGGCGACCGCTGCCGATTTGGGCGGTGGGCAACATGCATCCCCTTAATTGTGAGAGGTAGCTATGCTTGCAGGGGAGTCCCCTGTATAGGGTTAGGAGTAGTGACGGGTAGGTAGTGAAAGGTGAAATTGAGAGAAGAATATAGCTTAGTTAAGGAAAAAAAAGAAGGTATTTCCCCTCCTGTTAAGCCACCAGTACCCCGCCCATATATTGGCTGTGGGAAAAAAATGAAGCAGAATCGTTTTCACTTGAATGAATTTGGTCACTCTGTTCCAGGCCCATTCATTCGACCGCATTGTGGCTCGTATACGCCTGTGACTTCCAGAGGTACTGGTGATTTAAACAGATTTGTATATTGCTTGGAATAAACTTTGGGTACCTCACAAATTCACAATTCAACCCGGATATACTGGTGCTGTAACCCAGCTTTTCCTTTTTTTTTTTTTTCTTTTAATTCTTCTTTTCTTTTAACATGAAATCCCTTTTTTTTCACGGGCCCAGTGCCCAAGGCAACAATTACAATGTAACAGAAAAATTCCCTGATTCAGGTGCCACAAGGTCTCATGCTGCACCCAGCTAGCCCAGTCTGTCCCCCTGCAGAATTGTTTTTTTTTTTTTTTTTTTTTTTTTTTTTTTGGGGGGGGGGGGGGGGGGGGGGGGGGGGGGGGGGGGGGTGGGGGGGTTACCCAGCTTTGGCTAGAGCTTTTGCAACAGCTCAAGTTTTTTTTTTTTTTTTTTTTTTTTTAGCCATAACACCCAGCCCCTTCTATTCTGGGGGGCATCAGTCCGGTTGCTCATCACCGGCAAGCCTGGAAAAACAAAATACAGTTCGATTTAAAAGAGAAGAGGAAAGCCTTACCCTTGCGGCCCTAGACGCCTCTCAAGGGGGGGATCGCTACAACCAAACAGCTCAAGGTTTTTAGAGTGTACCAAGTTTTTTTTTTTTTTTTTTTTTTTTTTTCAATATGAGACTACCAACTTTTGTTTATCCAGCGTTAACGGTTATCGTTTTCGGAATATTTTGATGTTCTGCTTTACAGGACGGGCTGATTTCTGAACCCCTTCCATTTTGTTGTTCTGCAAGGGTCTGTCTACTAATTATTTTCAACTGTGGTGGGAATGCATCCCGGCTCCAAACCTTTTTGGAAGTCAATAGCATGCCCCCTCTTTCTTACTTCCGTACGCAAAAAAAAAGAAAAAATATGGATGAATCGTATCTCTCGTTCACAATTTATTTTCTGGGGGATAGGGCGCGCTGCTTTTTCACGCCTGTAGCAAGACTCGTGCGTAGATTCTTTGAATTTTCTTCCCTCTGGCCTCCGGCGCATGCATTCAGTCATGGGAACTAAGGTGTTGGCTTCCCCTCGTCTTCTCCAGCAGGTCTCCTTGCAGACTTCTGCCACCTTATCATTTTGCATCTTCTAGAACTCTCTTCTTCTTCTTCTTCTTCTTCTTCTTTTTCTTCTTCTTCTTTTTCTTCGTCTTCTTCTTTTTCTTCTTTTTCTTCTTTTTCTTTTGAAACGGTTTTCACCTTGGCAGTAGCAGATGCACATCGCAGGGCTCCATCCCTAGACCTTTCCCTCACCCATGTACAGTATCAAGTCGGACGCTGTGTGTTTGAACCCGTGACTTGTGTCTTGGTGATCTTCTGTTGTCTGTCGCAGGTTAGTGTGGTCGTCGGGTCTCGACCCACAGGTCTTGCAAAGTAGCGGTTGTAGCTGGGTAAAAGTGGTAGCTGCTACAGTCCTGAAAGGTCAATGTCGTAGCTGCTTCAGTCCCGAAAGGCCGAGTCTACAGACTTCCGGAAGGTCTGGAAGTGGCCTTTCGAGAATTGCAAAGGTCAGGCTAGAGGCAAGTGGGCAAGTGGGGGTTAGTCCAACCTCGCCTAGTCAGCGGTACCCAGTCCCAGTCACACTTTGTCCAGTCAGCGAGTAACATGAGGGACTGTGTGCACCCTGAGCGCGGAGGAAAGGGGGGGCAGACCAGCGACCATCCGAAGTATATAAATGAAGAGGCAGTGTCCAGTCAATGCAGTCATGCATTCATTGCGCCTGTGAGCCGTGCGGAAGCGCTGCCAGAGTGTCTTGTGCAAGGAGGTCTGCAGGTGCCCGAAGGAGAAGTGGGCTGCGAGGGAGACAAAGTGGCCAGCTAGGAGGTAGAAGGCAGCCATAGCTGCCGTAGGTTAGAGGTAGGGTGTTGTGTGAAGTGTGTGTATGTGTGGGACACCCAGGGAGAACCAGAGTAGCGTGCGTGTGAACAGTTGCTGGGGATAGAGTGTTGGGTGGGTGCTATGTGGGCACACAGGCGCCATAGCTATCGGAAGCAAGTTTGAATATGAACTGAGTTCTTGGCCACGTTATCTCTGAGCTTCGTGTGGGCGCCTGGCGCCATTGTATTGCCATCTGTTTTCATGCATGCTGAGTAAGGAAGAAGACGAGTCTGGTTCCACTTTTTTGAGAAAACAGAACCTTAAGGCTCTAGCTGCTTATCCATTCAGGGGAGCGTCAGTGCCTCCCCTGCTCCACCGGCAATTCGGAGAGAAAACACCGTGCATCTTCTTGAATTCTTGTTCCCAAACACGTGTGGTTTCTCCTTAAGCGCGCTCCCAGATCGAGCACGCAGCGAGGATATGTGAGGCTTCAGTGCATTTGCTCTAGGCATGACTGCCTCGGCCGTGAGGCAAACGCGCACACAAAGCTCATGGATGGTCTTGATAATGAGAGGTTGCAAGCTTGGCCATGATGTCAGGCCTCCGGATGCATTTCAGGGGTGGGGCTGAGGCGGTAGGCGGGACAGCAACCACTGTTGCTCGGCTCGAGAGAGTGTGCAGCAGACAGAAGATAAGATGTTATTGTGCCGCCAAGTGTTGAAAACGAGGGACTAGGAATGGGAAGCGTCGGCAGAGGTATCGACCATTTGGAGGAGTGCCACACAAACAAAGTGAGAGGTCCCAATAGATGTTCATCTATGCTCACCAGCAGTGGGGGAGGAGGAGAACGAACATACACTTGCGGCAAGACCCCAGTTTACTACAATTGCCCGGTGCAACAATGCAGTTACAGCACCCCTTCCCAACACCCTTTTTCGTATTCGGCGCGGTGCGGACCACCAGCGAGGGGGAAGGTTCCAAAGAGCACAATGTGTGCAAACGGTGAGGTCGGCGAGGACGACGACAGTCCCGGAAAGGGACCTGAGATTTTGACTCCACGCGAGCTGATCCAAGATTGGTATATGTGAACACTCTCGAGGATCTCAAGCAGGTAGCGCGCGGTGGGGACGGGACCCCGACGAGGATGAATCACCGATTTACACGACCCCAATGCAAGGCCGCGAGGAGCCTGCCTTGGTGCAGGGGGAACAATTTATTGGCCCCTCATTCCTCCTAGTCCACGAGTGAGGAATAATGATGGGAAAAGTTATAGACCTCCCCCCATAACAAAACGCTTGTACTCGTTTGCCCTCGAACCGTTGCAAAAGGTCCCACAGGCGCCCGGAAGGCCGCTCCGGTGCGAAAGCACGAGAGATTATCGACTTGAAGGTCCACTCTTTTCAGAGAGTCTACCAGCCCTGTCCTTCCAGAAGGGACCCAGCTTGATGAGAAGTCCCATGGTGGTGCCATCCCTGGGATTCCTTGCCCCATGACCCTGTCACCTGTCATAGCATGCAACGGGATTCTCCAACAGCCCATAGAACGTGTGGAGGGGAGACTCATCATCACAATGTCCAGGTCTGGCCACAGCAAGCTCCACCTTTGGGGGCCATGGGGGGTGTTGGGTTAGAGAAGTCATCAAGACCTAACCACCTCTTTACGATGCCGGCATCACATTGCAAGGAGGAGCTACCCAAGGTTTTGCAAGCTACACTGAGGTCAGGTGCGTCATAAGATCCGTGCACGAGGAGAGCAAGGCCAAAGCTGAGCCATAAGATCCGAGATTGTCACAGAGGACGCAGGCTCGTGGTCATGGAAATGGAGGGCATGACCTTCAGCAGCAGTCAGGTGCTGACAACAGCGTCAAGTAAGCCTATCTCGATGGAGACGGCCGAGCCGACAATGCTCGATGCGAGATTGCGGGCCTGGGCACGCCGGGATAATACAGTCATATTATATCTCCGGTCCCATGTTATGTGCACCGTAGGAGACCAGTGTTTACAGTTGTACACAGCAATGTGTTTCATGCACTCTCTCTCTCTCTCTCTCTCTCTCTCTCTCTCTCTCTCTCTCTCTCTCTCTCTCTCTCTCTCTCT
>BFEA01000001.1:13800333-13830009 GCA_003427395.1 Chara braunii
GAGAGAGAGAGAGAGAGAGAGAGAGAGAGAGAGAGAGACTTTGGCATAGTCAAGTCGGATGTTGCCAGTATCCAAGAGCCACAGAAAAAGAACAAAACAAACTGGGGAGAGCTGACTTTCCATCAACCATAGGCAGAGCACCCGCTTGCAATGAAGGAAGAAGAGTGTGGGTTGGAGGCACAACATTCAACTTATACAGGCAGTACAAGTCTTTGCTTCACGACGTTCACGTAGCCACAGCCATGAAAAGTAACACCCACCGACATTTCTCACAATTCGATAGGGTACTTTTCAATTAACGTCAGCATCACAGCCCACACGAATCACTTGCGTAGCTCACAAAACGTCATCATGATCTTAAACAATTGCTGGAAGATCTGGGAATCATCCAGCTGCATGAATAAACGCAGTTCATAGGAAGCAATCCCACTATTTCCACCATGGAATCCTGACAAACAGCTGGATGCGGAAAACACAAGGAGAATACAGGGATGGCACAAGGAATGTGTACCAGGAAGACACAAGGACGATATTCTTCTGCGATCAGACCAATCTGACGAGGATAGTCATCCCTCTCATAAACAAAAACAAAGGCAATAATACCACGCCCATGTGGCCAAACGGAAGGACTGCAAACATACAAGCTTTGGAAAAAAGGTGATCAGTTCAAAAGCTGATGAAGTCAGGTGCATACGACAATAACAGTATTAAGTACTATATCCCCTTGGGGGGGGGAGAAATGCACGCACACAAAAGAATAAGGTATCCTCTAGCACGGGCATAAATACAAAAAAGTCGAAAAAAAGGTATCCTCTAGCACGGGCATAAATACGAAAAAGTCGAAAATGTTGAGAACAGCATTGAGAGATACACAGAAGAAAGCAGGGACAAAAGCAAAGCATGCACACGTGCGTGGGGGAGAGGCAGACGTGGAGGGACAGACAAACACACACCAGGACAAGGATAAAGGGACACTCAGAAAAAGAGACATAGCAAGGGACAAAAATACACACAGACGGAGCATAACTCCAGGCCAAGGCCAATACATACCAACATCATCGGCGATCGAGGCAGCATTCAAATCAGCGACCAGCTTTTTCACCGATTCTCTTGTGCCATTCTGCATGCAACATCGTCATAGATTTTCAGCAGAGGGCAGGGTGAAATGAAAATTCATGTGTACTCCGATGATCTTTTTTTTCTAGCAACAATGCATTGCAGCCCGGTGCTCCATCCAGCACCTAAATTCTTCTTAACTACTACTACCGTCCTCACCCGAATAGAACGCCCGGTCATTATAGCTGCATTTGGCCCAACTTTCAGTCCAGATGCAGCGATAATGACTGAGCATCCTATTCGGGTAAAGACGGTAGGAAGATCCCCGAGCACGGCCGGGCAGTCGGCAACTTGCCCGTGGGGGTCTGCCACCCGGGTCACCCGCACACGCAACAAATCCAGAATACGTTTTTTTCCCCCTCCCCCACATTGGGCCCTTTCCGCGCTCAACGAAGCAGGTATAAATGGGGTTGAAAGGGGCTTAAGGGGATTGAAACCAGCACTACTTCTCAGCCTCTTTTTCCCGACATGGCTTTCTGCTGTGTGCTGAAAAAACAAACCGGCGTGGGTGCATTATTCCCCTTTTCGCCTGGCATGACCAGCCATTCCGGTCTGGTAGGCTAAGCCCCAAGGGCGCAGCGCATTTATGTCCGCATGGCAACAAAAACGTCTGGGAAAAGTACTGGGCGGCTTAAATGTGGATACCTTAGTTTGAAATTTGAATTTTCTTTCTCATCTATAAGGACTTCCGACGTGACCCTCAGCCAACGGTTGTTTGCAGTGCCCGGGACCCCACCCGGGGTCCTGCCTGGCCAGATGGATAGGCATGTGTCATCAGGTGACCGGGCGTGCAGAACGTGTTCCAAACGCTCTTGGTTCGCTTCCCCGCTACTGCCTCCACATCTCTCCATTTACGTAACCAGAACTGCTAGTACGCTTGTGACCAGCTACATGAGCAGCACCACTGGTAGCATAGCATGCCGATGGCAGGCACGGCAAACACAGCTCAATTGGAGAAATGCAAAGTCGGCGTTAGCAACAAGTACATGTCTCTGTGAGGTCACGCAATGCAGCGATGAGTCAGCAAGTCAACTCATTTACACCAAGACTGAATCCTCTTGCACAAACCAACCCGCTCAACAACCTAGAGAACAGAATAGGCATGCATGAATGTCAATACCAGTGCGGTTATTCACATGCTCCCGAATCTGGTCCATTATGACCTCTGAATGGAATCATATTCCTTGACGAGGTATCAAATCCGAAGCAGGGTGTTACGATTCAGACTTTCTGTAAGTGTTGAAGCCCACACATAAGACCGTTCTTCCACCAGGGTACATAGAAAGCAATGGAGTTGAATGGACGGATGGATGGTGGGAGGGAGGGAGGGAGGGGACAGACTGAGAGAGGGGAGAAGGGAGTGAGGGATGAGATAGGGACAAGAGAGGGAGGAAGGGCGATGGAAAAAGGGAGATGGAAAAAGGAGGGGAGGGGGAAGGCGATTAAGGCCATGTGCACAATACCACTCTTTCGACTGATTTCTAGACATAATTCCAATCAGATAAATCCAGACCCAACCAGATACATCCGAGAAATCCCAGCATTTGTATGCTTCATGTCACTGCCTAAGCAGAGTGATTCACTACCGATGGAAATAAGGAAAAGCAAAAACGAAATGACGGAAGAGGAGGAATACGGTCCAAAAGACGACAGAATTTTGAAGGTGAAAAATCGACGCAATTAGCATATTATGTGAGTAGTGAGTAGCGGAACAAGACCCGACGACAAGGTAATGCCAGATTTCCATAGGAAATGAAGTCAACGTAGAATGAAAGAGGACAGAACAACAAGCAGATACAGACCAAGGCTTCAGGCACTGAGGCCATTAATAAACCTTTCCGTTCCAAAAAAGAAAAAACACATCATCATGTTTTAGTGGCACATTCTGCTCAATCCTGCGGGAAGAAAATAGAAATTAGGCCTTGGCAATGCTGACAGCGGCACTTCTCAGACTTTGGGGGGGGGGACATAGGGAGTCTCTAACCTAGCTCAATACATCAATCTCCCTTTTCTATGCTTTCTTTTCTCATTCTTAACTTTATGAAGTTTATGTTCTTTATCTTATCCTGTTTTATCAACTTTTATGATTACTTGAAGTCCAATATTCAGTACTTACACATTTCCAGTTGCCTCCAACGAAGAACTGCGCATGGCATATGGCAAACAGAAATGTGCCATTTCACCGTCGCCACATCACAAGTGAGTTGATGGAATTTGCAGCAGCACATGTATCGGCCCACGTGTTCCACATGTATACAGCACAACCAACTTGCACACAAAGGCAGGCAAAACCCCAAACACATGTCATACTCGAACAAAAAGGAAGGGGGGCAGCGACAAACAAGTCGATGACAGACCTCTCACACAGATAAATGGGCAAAACTTATCCAGACATGTCAAACAGAAAAATAATAATAATAATAATAAACCACACGTACAAGCAAAAGCAGTACAGAAATGGCACACATACACACGTTCCACTTACACACACACACACACACACACACACACACACACACACACACACACACACACGCACACACACAAGAAAGAGCACAACAAAACACCAGAGCAACAGAGTGAGTTGCATGAGAAAGACACAAAAATAAGCATGCTACATAATCAACAGAAAAGGCCATTGCTTCCTGCCTCATTCCGCAGCCTATCTGGTGCACAAGCACAACCAAATGACTCAGTCCACAAGGCATCACGTAAACCCCTCTAGAGTTACTTACGAAGATTTATCAACAAGTCGTAGCCAAAAAGCGATTACTGCGCAGCCGCATTGCCAACTACATTTGCCTGATCACACTGACATGAAGCACACCCAGACAAATGCAACTAGCCGGCCACTTGGGGGTCATGTCCTTAATGTCCTTTTACAAATGCCACTGGATTCCCAACCTACCCATGCATTATTTCTACTTCCAGCAGGTCACACACACATACAATGCAACTGGTCACGTTCGGCTCATGTACTTTATTTTCCTTCGAACACCCATACAAATGGAATTGCAAGCGTGTCAGTCATATATTTTCTTTCCTTCGAACATCAGTGGAGTCCCCACCTACATGTGAGGGCATCACTGTACATTAGAACCTTTTTCTTTTAACCCCGCCACCTCCAAGTCTCCTTCATTGAAACAGAACTTGTGGCTCTGGGTCACTCACCCACTTAGCATCAATATCCAGTCTCTGTCACCTCTGCATTTACCTCACCCCAAGTCAGAATGCACCCTGAATGTGCAGACATGCAAGTGCATGATTTCCACTTGGTCATGCAGACAGCCAGGTGGTTTGTGACGTCAAGAGTTTAATAAACAGGCATATGGGAAATACCAAAGTCTCCATATCTCGATTTGTGTGTGTCATCCTTGCGCAGGAGCCATGCTAATCGTCTCCATATCTTTAAGTACCTCCAGCCTCATTTTCCCAACAATTGATTTTGCCCGTGTTTGGAGTACCAAGAACCGTTGTGGGGTTGGGCCTGGTAGGGCAGACCCATGTGCCTTGCATTTGCATCAGATATACTTTTCTTGATGCAAAAAAAGAATCTTACTTTTGCAGTATTTTTCCCTTGCACAGCAGCATGCACCCTCCATGCATGATCATTTTCAGATTTTTTTTTATTGACGCGACTCTTCCAATGAAGTGTGTGCACAGGTGTGTGGGTTGTGTGTAGTGTGTGGGAGACTGTTCTCCTTAGATACTGCTGTTACTCTATTGGGGTGGGGGAAGTATATGGGAGGTGTAGCTACTGGCAAAATGCTCGGTCTTTGTGTTAGCTGCCCCGCTGCCCCACTCCCTGCCAGGCGGCCCCACCCAACTCCCTGACCACCGCCTATTAGGGGGGGGGGGACCACGCATCCCCTTGATTGTGAGAGAGGTAGAAAGGCAGCTATGCTTGCAGGCATCCCTTGCATAGGCTTATAGGAGTAGCGGTAGGTACCTTTAATGTATGAAAACTCAACACAGTACAGTGCTGAGTTTGCAAGGTAGGTACCTTAAATGTATGAAAACTCAACACAGGTCAGCGCTGAGTTTGCAAGAAGAATAAATCATTAGCCAAGTTATTGAGCTGAGTGCGGATGCTACCTATGAATTGTTTTGTTTTGTTCTTTCCTTTTCCCCTATGAATTGCCTTGTTCTCCTGGGCCTCACAAATCATTGCACAGAAAACATATATATATTTTGATGTATATATTTTGAAGGTTCGAGATGACAGCAAAAATCGCCTAAGCACGTAAACTCAATTCTTCGCCTCTTCCCTGCGACTGCCCCTATCCACGGCCCCTGGTAAATTCAAAATTCTCTGCCCCCCTCCTTGGGACGCCCCCCCTCTAGTAACCCTATCTGAAGCCCCTTTTTTTTCTTTTTTTTTTTGGGGGGGGGGKGGGGGGGGTAACTATGGCAGTCACAAAAACAGTTTGAAAATGCACTTCAGGCATTCCCCCAAATATAACACACCCCCGCATGGCGCAGTCACGAAAACAGTTTGAAAGTGCACTTCAGGCATTGCCCCGAACACAACACACCCCCACGTGACCACACCGGACCCGAAACCTAGGTTATATACATTCACCATTACAGGCCCTTTTGCCTCAACAAGTGCATTTTCAAACTCAAACCCTGACTGCACCATAGTTTTCTCCTTTTTTTTTTTTGTTTGCTCTCTTCCTTTCAACTCCTGCAATCTGGATTCGAACTCGGGTCTGTATTTCAACAGTTCGCTAGGTGTACCAACTGATCCAGGCCCGTCGGTGAAGCCCCTGGTTGAGCGGCAGGCATACTCAGGAGTAGCTGGGCGGGGCAACAGACGTATGTAGCCAAAGACTTTACCAGGTACCTCACGGAATGGTCAAGGTCTGTGTTGGGCCCATGCTAATTTTCTGTACCGTTCCAATTGTTTCAACTGATGTCCCGGACGACCCTCCTCCTCCAAATTTCAACTAACTTAGGTGGCTTACGTAATGATCGAGGTCCCGCTGGCTCGTTGACTTATGGACAGTCAAGGAACCAATCAGGGCAGAGACAGGCACAGCTTGCTACATTATATCACAAATAAATACACTCACCATTTTGAACAATCAGGGCCCTGCTGGTTCGACCAGTCGCTCACTTCACAACAATCGACTGTTCTGACGAGCGGTTTCCACTCAGTATCACTCTTTCTCAGCCCAAAAAGTCTATCAGTGAGTGGCATGGTTCCCCTCACCCAAAACCCCAACACTCATTAAACCACCAGTACTGGTTTCCACTCAGCATCACTCTTTCTCAGCCCGAAAAAGTCATTCAGTGAGTGGCATGATTCCCCTCACCCTAAACCCCAAAACACTCTTTCCACCGGTACCTTTCCCAGCCATTCTGCCGAAACACACCGGGTAACGCGCAGGCCGATTGTGGCTGGCAGGGGCAGCCAGATGCGGCCGCAAAGCTTGGTGCACAGGGGCCGCGGCCGACTTATAAGAAAGGTACTGGTGGTTTAAGCCAGTGCAGTGGTGCGGTTCCACCCACCCAAAACCCCAAAACTCATT
Source organism: Chara braunii (assembly GCA_003427395.1). Taxonomy (NCBI): domain Eukaryota; kingdom Viridiplantae; phylum Streptophyta; class Charophyceae; order Charales; family Characeae; genus Chara; species Chara braunii. The sequence continues at coordinate 13,806,984 of BFEA01000001.1, forward strand.
CAGCGAATGGAGTGACATGGTTCCACTCACTCTCCAAACTCTGCACTCAATCATCTGGCGGCCGCCGACAATCTGCGCAAAGCAAAGCGGGTCCAGAGATACAGTAAATTGGCATAACCATAGGTGGGGGGGGGTGCAATATTGGGGAGGACTAGAATATTATAACCATAGGCGGTGGGGGGGCAATATTGCGGAGGACTAGAATATATTATTCTCGCAATTTCACCTTTCACTACCTACCTTCCACTACTCGTAAGCCTATACAGGGGACCCCTGCATGTTGCCCCCGGCCCTAATCGGCAGTGGTCAGGGAGTAGGGTGGGGCCGCCGATGTGTGTGTGTGTGTTTGTTGGGGGGGGGGGGGGGGGGGGCTAACGCAAATACCAAGCATTTTGCACATATCTGATTGCCATTACGTCACGTTCTTCATGAATCTGACCGTAATAACGTTCCACGATCAGAAAAACATTTTCTGGTGTGAGTACGCCCTTCCTTCCACAGCATTGCCGGATAAGCAGATCGACGGCACAGCCCATAGAACAAACACACTTCTTCGGTCTGCCGCATCTCTTTTCTGTTCTGCCGCCACGGCGGCCGTGGTGACATGCACCTTCCTTCCACAGCGTCGCCCGATAAGCAGATCGACCACACAGCCCATAGACATAGAACAAACACACTTCTTCAGTCTGCCGCATCCCTTTTCTGTTCTGCCACCACAGCGGCCGCAGTGACATGCACCTCCAAACGAGAGTTGTCCGCTTCCATCTTCTCCCGAATAGAACACACTCTCATTTTGGATGTATCGAACCAGAAAGATAGCTTCTATGCATTCATTATCAGGGTGTGTTATGTTCGGGAGGGGAAGATCGTAGTCCTTTCGAACATCCGTCAAAAATTGGAAAGATACAGAGAAGACTACCATGGCCTCTGTGCGAGGATTACACGCATAAATCGAGGAATGATCCAATTTCTGGATAGAAAAACAAAAAACAAAGACGAGACTGGTGCGCTGCACTTCGGCTCATCATGGTCAGCAGTGGGTCGGGGCTACTATAGACTTCGCAAGGCCAAAATGAAGCGACCCCCCTACTTCACCTGGGAGACCTGACCAGACAGGTCTGGCCCCAGCCATAAACGTCCGATTCGCTGGAGTCAGTTCACGTTGCATGTGCATGTGAGGCTTCACTCGAGCGTGTGCATGTAAGGCAATGCAGCACGGTCTTCAACACTGACAGATGGGATTACGTTGGAAAAACAAAAAGAAAAATACCCTGGTTAACATTGGAACGATATAGAGAAGATTAGCATGGCCCCTGCGCAAGGATGACACGCATAGATCAAGGATGCCTTACTGAGGCCGAAGGCGCATTTTCTTTATAAACAAAACAAGAGAAAAAGAAAAATTAACAGATAAATCGACTTGTCCATGCCAGACAGGACCAGACAGTTCCTGCTCGCAGCTCAGCTCCACCGATGAGGAAAATTGCTGAGGAGGGAACTTGCCGAGGAGGGAAATTGCTGAGGAGGGAAATTGCTCTATTGTTATAGAGACTTGCAAGCGTGCGAACCAGCTCACAAGAGAGAGTGCAGGTCACGAAGAGATAACATGCAAGCATTCCATGCTTTGCTTTTCTTTATTGGGGAGGAGCAAAAAAGGACCAGGCGCCTGAGGGCCAACTACAAGCGTTTCCATAAAAAATAAAAAAATAAAAAAAACCTGGACTTTACAAATTTGGATGCCCGTTAAACGTGGAACGATACAGAGGAGATTAGCATGGACAATCGCGAAATGGTCTCAAGGACAGCGAGCAAATGGAAAAGGACCAAAAATAAAGAAAAAAAAATCTTGATGTTTTTCTTTTTAAAAAAAAAAATTCCCCTTAAACCACCAGTACTTGGCACAAAAATAAAGAAAAAAAAAAATCTTGATGTTTTTCTTGTTTTTTCCCTTAAACCACCAGTACTTGGTCCAGCTATGGGCCGCGGAAAAAAAATAGAGCAGAAACGTTTCTAGTCGGATGAATATGGGCGCTCCTGTAGTGGCCCATACATTTCCTAAAATTGTGGCTTGTTAACGGGCACAACTTTAGGAAGTACTGCAGTGGTTTAATGGGAAGATTGCATCTGGGCCCCATTTAAAGTTGGGAATACCCGCTATACCCAGCCCTGCTGTCCAACTTGCATCATTACCCGGAAAATTGTCTGTGCAAATTATTTGTATGTCCAGGACAGAGGAGGGCCAAGGTTAGTACTGCCAAATTGCAGTTATACCCAACTTCGGGAATGCTCATTATGCACAAACCCAGGCAAACTATGTGCACACCCAATTTTGCCTGCCCGGTTCCTGGGCATAAGCATAATTTTGTGCTCCCCAACCAAGGGCCTGTGGGACTGGGTAAGCGTAGAAGTTGGCTCACAGGGAAAGGAGGGTATTACCTTAAGTTGGACAGGGTCTGGGTATCGATGCAAGTTGGGCGCTGGACTGGGTATAGCGGGTATTCCCATCTTTTTTCTTTTTTCTTTTTTTTTGGCCTTGTGGTCTTAATCATCGGACTAACCAGCCCAGGCAAATTCCCTCTTGTGTCTAATCTGACACCGGGTGGCCCTTTCAGTCCGGGGTGGCTTTTATGTACTGCCTTAGGGGAACCCCCAGTGGGGGACACCGGCCAGGGGACAGCCCCTAGCAGAGGGAAAAGGCACACAAGTGGCATTCAGGAGGTCTTGGGTTCAATCCCCATTGGCCTCATGTATCGTCCTGGGCATGCTTGACGCCCGCCACCTAGAGATAGCCCGTTGGTCCCCCCCATCGGCATTAAAAAGCAGTCTCTGCTGATGTTCAGAGGGGGAGGGGTTCGGGGAGGCAAGCAGGTTACAGATGCAATATTTATTTTCTTATTTTTATTTTTATTTTGCTAAAGGGTGACCCACCTTGATATGAGCTGACCCGCCCCAGGTAATAATTCAGAATTATATTTTTTCTGTTAATCTGATCGCAGATGGATTTGAACATGGGTCTGTATTTCACCCGTTCATTGGGTATACCAACTGAGCTACCTTCTTCCCCCGAATACAACGTACGGTCATTATGGCTGTATTTAGACTGAAAGATACCCCAAATACAGCTATAATTACCGTACGCTGTATTCGGGGGAAGAAGGTAGGCCCGTCGGTAAGAATCTTGGAGTAGTTCTCAAATTATGCTTGCCGTCCTCGAATGCGCATGCGCAGCGGCCATGCCATGCTAAGTCTTTTTTTTTTTTTTTCTAAGTCTAATCTGTATCGTTACAACTTTTGGATTGAATGCATCAGGATCTGGATGGGTTTTATGCACAGATGCAGAAACGCAGATCCGTCTTCTGTGTGTCCTTGCAATTATTTGGTTGTTAAATGTCTAAGAACCTGGACGTGTTTTATGACGACATGAAGACATGCAGAAAAGCAGACCAGTCGCTATTTTCTGCCCGCCCTCACCACAGATACAAGTCCAGATTCAGCCGTCAAGTCCGATCCTCTTTGCTGGTGGGAGGTCTCCCTGTGCCATTGCAATTTTTTTTGGGTTAAATGCCCAAGAATCTGGACGTGTTTTACGACGATATGCAGAAAAGCAGATCAGTCGCTATTTTGTCCCCCTTATCACACATGCAAGTCCAGATTCAGCAGTTAAGTCCAATCCTCTTTGCTGGTGGGAGGTCGCCCCAGATGTCCCGAGGGACTCCACGCTCCCTGCCGACCACGGCGCACGGACAGAAGGACCATTCCGTCCTTCGGTGGGACATCCGTTAAAATTGGAACGACACAGAGAAAGAAGATTAGCATGGCCCTGCGCAAGGATGACATGCATAAATCGAGAAAAAAAAAAAAAAAAAAAAAAAGGACCATCCCTGGCGTTTTCATGGCACAAACCGACCGCCTGTCCACAGCACGTCCATGCCGGATGCAGTGACGATAAGCCCATGCGAGTCGTTTACATGTGGGGGCCAAGGACTGTCCGGCCGGGCTACCAGCCGGGCGGGCCGGGTCACCTTGCTTGACTGGGCGGCACGGCCGTGCGAGGACCAGCTAAGGGCCCAGAAAAAAAAAAAAAAAAAATCTGGAAAAAAAACTATGTGATGCACAAAAATAAACTGAACATGTTTTGCCTCAGGGTCACATCGAATATCTTTACCAAATTCAAATAAAAATATTTTTTTTTCCCTATAAATCTAGGCTACCAGAGTGGCCCGGGGTCACTTGCCCGGCCGGGCCAAAACAATTAAAAAAAAATAAAAATAAATAAAATATTTTTGAATTTCATTTTTTATTTTAAATTTGGTGAAGAATTTCGATGTGACCCTGAGGCAAAAGTTGTTCAGTTTATTTTTCTGCATAACATAGTGTTTTTTCAGAATTTTTGGATTTTTTTTTTCCTTTTTTTTTTGCTGGGACCTTACCTGATCCTTGCACGGGCTGGCCACCCGGGACCCGGGCGGCCCGGCTGGTAGCCTAGCTTTAAATATTATTTTTTCCCCCGGCCGGGCAACTTGCCCCAGGCGACTCTGGTAGTCCAGCTGTCCGGAAACTTTCAATGCTTGGGAACTACTACCTCTGTAGTGCTGTCTTTCTTTTTTTTCTTTTTTTCTTTTTTTTTTCTTTTCTTCTTTAGTCCTGTCTTATCATCACTGTCCTACCCGATCATCTGGTCGATTTTCACCAATTTAACACTGCATCTAGAAAAGAAGACGGTAGTGGGCCAGCAGGATCTAGTCATCAGAGAGAGTGTGTGTGTGTGTGTGTGTGTGTGTGTGTGTGTGTGTGGTCAGCACATAACATACCACTAGATACACACGGGCAGCTGATTGTTCCGAAAATGGAATATGCTGCTGACATTCCCAAAACGGAGCTGACATTCCACAATTGCATATGGAGCTCACATTCCAAAACTGGAGCTCCCATACATTTCAAAAAAAAAAAAAAAAAATCATCGACGAATCTCCCAGCCGTCGCCGAATATGATATGATATGCACACACCTAGGTATGAGCTGAGATCATACATAGGAGCGAGGACTGCAGACCCGAGTTCACATCCAAATGATGGAACTTGATGAGTAAAACCGAGATATTTCTGAATTCNGAGAGAGAGAGAGAGAGAGAGAGAGAGAGAGAGAGAGAGAGAGAGAGAGAGAGAGAGAGAGAGAGAGAGAGAGAGAGAGAGAGAGAGAGTGATTGTTTAAAGCAACCACTAGTTCGTGCGATTATACATTGTCGCCTTTATTGCATGTGTGTGTATATGTGTAATTGTGTTTGTGCTACAGTGTGTGCAAAACATTATTACGTTGCATATATTCTCCCCCTATGGAGCCACCGTGACACCCCCCAGGTGGGTGACCGCCAGATGATCGTAGCATTTTGCGCACACCAATGATGCCCGCTACACTTTGTTCTGTATGTAAATTTCGCAGCGTGCGGTCTGCACACATTAACAACACTTCGTCGGACTACTGAGACGTTCATGTGAGGGACATCACTATCTTGGATGCTTCTACCTGTTGTAGATAAAGTGCTAATGTCACGTGCCGCTGTGACTCATGCACCTCTTGTAGGTGGTAGTATGCAAAACCCCTTGAATGCACACGATGCTCATTCGTCCCAACAACATGACGTCGTCTACTGTTGCAGGTGATGTTGTCGACGTATTTGCTAGTCCTGTTGCTGTTCATCGTGACATGCGTACTCATATTCGTACCAACAACCTCATTTCAGTGGTTGGTGTCCACCTAGTGCTGGAGGCAATGAACGGTTGCATACACAATCTATCTCACATACGCTTTCACTCTCTGCTTTCATAACTGTCATATGGTGCTCATGTACAAACAACTTCTCATCTGCATCCTGGCGCTACAACAAATCTTGTTTTTGTGCGTGTCTCAAAGCTCAAATGTTGTTGTCGATGGACCCCTTCTCTCCGCACCTGGCAATGTCGTTGTTTTGTTGGGTGCAAATGTAAATTTACCAAATTCTATGTTTGTTGAACCACAACCCCAGTTCGTGTGTCTTTCAGGTGCCAAGGTTCATGACTCGAACCTCGTTGAAGAGGCACCTCGTGTACATCATGATGTCGTGCTTATGCCTTTTTCCCGTCCCATTTGCGCATGCTACGCCATACTCTAGCTCTACTGCCCTGCGCCGTTCTGCATCCCCAGGATGTTTTGTGAGCAGATCTTCTTCAAGGCCCGCCATTGAACACATCCGGGTCATGGCAGAATGCAAACAACGTCTGGAAGCAATGTTAAAAAGTATGCAAAAACACAAGTCCAATTTCAGTTTCTGTAATGTAATATAACAACTCATATATTGGTTATTATCGAAAATCGGGGAACAACTTGGTAAAGGGTGTGTTACACCCATTACACGTTCTACGTACTACTTTTGTGTAGCAACGATAACGAGACACAATCGTTGCCCCCTCCATGCAATACCCCCGCACTGGTTAGTGGTATTTATCAGGGACACTCATAAAATGTTGCCTTTCGTCGAGGTGTGTGCCTCTAACTGTTACGAGACCGCCTGCTGCTCATGCGATAAAACATCAATGGGTGGTCACAATAGGTAGTTTAAACTTCAATGGTTGGATGGTTGTGATGAACATCTCAACATTAGTGCAGATGCACTTCGTCACAACATTGTTACGAACATAAAGATGCAGAATGTCGATGATGGGTCCGACGTTGTGTATTTAGATCATGCGAAGTTGCCCAAACTTTTATGATTATTCGATTTGTCGTGCTCGCAACACGGATGCACTATTTCCGTGAAAATCAAAACGATATCATGCCCTGGTTACATCTGCGCTCTCACTTTCAAATGTTGAGATAAGTGTTCGTGGTCATGGAAATTGCGTAATGTCACAAAACAGATTTATGAGTGTCAAGTTGAACAACAATTTGCGCATCTCGTTGTTTGTGCAGGCATGAGACACACGAAACTCAACGAGTTGATACAAGAACTGGGAATGCGGTCAATGAACAAAACTGATTTTTATGAGTTCTTCAGGGATAAGGGCAAACAAACGCCCCGATGGAACACAAAGGCAGTCTGTTTGTCTATGAAAAAGAAAAAAAAAAAGTGAGAGTAGGTGGAAGCCACCACGGATGCCGTATGTATGCAGGTCGATGGGCGTTCCCACTCGCCTTGCAGAGTGCAACACTCGTTGTCACTACAATAGAGAAGAATACACGATACATAGCTAATAAAATAGCTAATGCAATTGCTGCTTCTGCTGCAGCAATTGCAATGATAAATAGTCCAAATAAATTACCTATAATTGCAGAAGAATCAAAATATTTGCAAAAAATTACTAAGTTCAAATTAACTGCATTAAATATTAACTCCAGACAGATTAGAATTTTAACCATATTTTGACTTGTAATCAATCCAAAAATTACACATGATGATAGTTGAGGTATGTTAGTGTACCTCAACAATTGAAGGCTACTTCTCACAAATCAACATTTGACACACTTCAGAGACAAAGTGACATTGGGTTGTCCTGGGCCAGACAATGTTATGGATTGCATAAAAGAGGAGATGATGAGATTGCATTGACAATTGAAGTCAACATTCAAAAATTGTTTCGGTTGGCAACCTCGCAGTGCAGAGTGCACTAACAAGATGACGATTGTTGTGTGCTTATTATGACACAAATTCCAGAATTGCAACCCCTATGGTGACACATCTCCTTTGAACGATCCAAATAGTTTGACTGGAAACCACGCTGATGAGTTCTAGGAATGGTTTGTTCTCGCGAATCGCCTGTCTGCGGATAGAGCGATGGACGGTGTTGTCACTCCTATAGAGGATATGTTACTCGCTGTCGGTCACTGGAATGATTATCACGAGCATTGCACTAGTCACCGTTCGCAGGCGTGCTCCCTCGATGGCAGACCCTACCGGTTGTCGACCGTACGTTTTCGTGGCAGGCAATACAAACTAATTATTACACTGCCGAACAACCATCGCAACGAAACGCAAATGATGCAGTTTGTTTGGGCACTCAGGACTTACAACAACGAGCCCTTTCATCATTTGATCACCAAACTGTGCGAGAAGCGTGTGTATTTTGAAGTGTCATATGACACTCATGTCGGTCTAACTGGGATTCATTAGAACACAAACTTCTAGAAAGCCTCGTTGACATATATGTTCCTCGCTGACCTTCGCACGCGGTGCATCGTCATCGCACTGTCACAACATCAAAGAGCCCAATGAGACGTGGTGGCGCAACTTCCTAGCACTTTATGCTTTTGGCACTGTGGGCTTTTCCAAATGGGCGGGTATCTTGTTGTAGTGCGAACACTACTATCAGATACACCCAGTGGCCAATTTTCTGCCGCCATTGCCAAATGACCTTTATGCGACATGTATAGACATTGACTCTGTTGTTCTGTGCAATGCCCTGGAGGCAGCAGAAGTTTCACAAGACAATGGTAATGCATTGGGCAGAAGGGATGACGGTGACCCGTCATCCAATACGTCCGTGAGGCGGACGATCCTCCATTTGACTATGGATTAAGGCCTCCAAACACCACTGGTTATGCCATCAAGTGTGGTGATGAGGTGGACTCGGGTGATGTCGATTGTGCCGCCTGTTGTACCATCTCAATCTGATAATGTGCATGTTGGCACGCAGTGATATGTGAGTTTGATGTCCTGTTGCTTTTGTTTTATTTTTTATTTTTTTCCTGCATGTTTGTGTGTGTGTCAAGGCATAGCCTCGTGATGAGGTGGTGCAAGTCCACTGAAACAGCTTATATCGTATACTACGATGCGTATGACATGTATTTGTGTTGTTAACGAAATGCATTTACAAGTGTAGTGTTATGGCTGTACATTTGCAGTACAACCATAAGTGTGCTCTATCATGTACAAGACAATGCTTAGCCTCCCCATGACGGGGTCAAGTCGTTGAAAACCGCAGATTGTGTACAATGCAATGTATATCGCATACAGGTGCACTCACAACTGTCCACAGCCCGTCCATCAACTCTCTACCTGCCCCCGCTCAGAGTCTCCTCTCCCCAAGTTCCCACAATTAAACTCTCCATCCTCACCGCCCCCTTCACAGACCCCTCCCCTAACTCTGTCATGTATCCACCATTGGCCCTCCCCACAGTAGAGCTCTGGACCTCTGCCCCCCCTCGCTCCCCCCTCCCAGCTCAATCCCTTCCACCGCAAACCCCACACCCCCAGGCTTCCATAGTCCGGGCTGGTCAGTCAGGCAAGTGCAACCCCCCTGTGCAAGATAGTCGGCAGCATCTCAGACACAATTGTGAAGTTAGACCACCAGTACTTGGCCCATACATCGGCCACGGGCCCTTGTCGTATATGCGCTGCGTTAAGCGGGCTTCGAGCCTACCGGTGCACAATGACTGGCGGCACCAGGCAAACGAAAAACAGAAAAGCTGCACTCGCGGTTCGACAAACCTTGGTGCGCATGGCGTTTCCGGCATCAGAGAAAAGTGCCTCGGAAGTACTGGTACCAATTCCCCCCAGAAGAGGGGCCAGTGGTAACAGAAGGAACCAGGAGGCAGAATGAGCTATGAGGCCCGCAGCATTAGCCTGCTAATGTAGAGAAGGCTACATTTCTGCCACTCAGCTTGTCAACAAGGTGAGCAGTCATTCCCCTCACACGAGGGTAATTGTTGCTGTTCTCTGTTTTCAGTTTGTTTTGATACTGTCAAATGGGACGCTCAACCCAGTTTCCAGCAGCTGCAGCTCCCTGCCAACAGAACCGGAGCCATGACAGTAGGAGGCACCCTCCCTTGGAGAGCGCTCCTATCCCCTCTGTTGGTCTGTCCTCCATGGATGATTCCTCAAAAAAAGTGAATGCAGGGAGAAGCCTGTAAATTTCAAATGATACATTTGGTTTTCATGGACTGGGCAAACATAGGTGCTTCATTTACTCTCAGACCAGCATCAGAATTTCCAGATCTCTTCCCTCCTGCGGACAATTGTTTGGTGGACCTGGCCTGGTATGGAAGAGGGTGAGCGGGTTTGGACTGCCAAGTGGCTGCATAGAAAGTTTTGCTAGAGCTTCAGCTTCCCTTTTTGGCGGCCCCACAAAGGGCTGAAAAGGCAGACTTTCATTCTTACCCTTCACAGAGCACTGACAGTTAAACCACCAGTCACTCCTAAAAGTGCTCCGCGTTAACGTCCAGCCAAAAGTGGAAATCGTGCCGTTTCGGGGCTACTGGCCCAGGCCCGTTCATCCCAAAAGCCACGCCCGTTAATGCGGAGCACTTTTAGGAGGTACTGGTGGTTTAATCCCCCTGGTTCCTCCAGGGCAATCAATGCTGCAGTAGCTCCTTCTCCATGGGCTTTCTTGTGGTGTGCAAGATCTTGTACTATGGGGAACCTGGAGGCTTTTTTTTTTTTTTTTTTTTTTTTTTTTTTGCGGGGTTGGGGGGAAAAATATACGAAGAGAAGAGCGGGGAACGAGCTCCAACTGGAAACGTCCAACTACAGTCGCCGCCACAACTGTCTCATCGACATATCTATCTATCATAATCATAAACGTCTCCCACGTCAGGCTCTTTGTCCAGATGCTTCCCGTCCAGGGGATCTGCAGGGGATCTGACACACACCCACCTACCTCGCATTGTGTACAAGACGACGGTCGTCGTCGCCAACCAAACCATGGCCGACGAAGGATTTAGGGCCTCGCCACACCACTGTCGAATCGAAATGGAAAAGAACGAGCGCACCTGCCTCAGAAAGAGGCAAGATGCATCCGTTGCTATTCATAGTAACGGATGCATCTGGTCACACCCGGCGGGGGACATGCACTTGTATTGTACTTTTTGCGATTCGACAGTGGTGTGGCGACCGAGTGGTGGGCCCATGAACTGTTGAAAATGGACCGAAGTTCCAATCCAGACGATGGAACTCGATGACGAAATCTCCAGGGCATTTCCGGGGCTGGGGGCCCGCCGAGAAAAAGGAGGCCCGCTCGGAACCAAGGGGCCCAGAGACTCTGGAAGCGTGACGCTTCTACTCCCCAAGGAATCTCCAACCACACGTTGGAACCAAGGGGCCCAGAGACTCTGGAAGCGTGACGCCTGGTCTGGGCAACAGCCAGCTCTGCATCCCCACAACGAGGTGGAAAGGGAACCCGGCTGCGGTCCCAGCTCCTGGGAAGGACCAACCAGTCGATTTGAATAGCCCGGCAACAGGAGCAACTACCCCGGAAGTGGATATGGTCCCAGCAGCGGGATCACAGCAGGAGCTTCGATTGGCCCTTCCCCCTGGCGTTCTGAACAGACAGCAATCTCTCGCCTCTCCCAAACGCCCCAGGAGTGAAGTTGGAGAGGACAGACCTCCCAATGATCAAAATGGTGGGGTAGAGCGGCAATTTCGTGGCTATGCCACTGATCCTCAAAATCAGTAACCAGGGCCCACGGATCTTGTTGCGAACGGACCAGAAAGGGGACCTGCAAATTCCATCCCTGTCCATGCAATCTCCCCCGGAACCTAGCCCAATGCTAGACATGGCCAGAAGAATGTTGGACAAACGGTTTCCCGTCCCTCACCTTCCAATGGTTACGGTCCAGAAAACTGGGATTTCCGGAAATACATACACAATCCATTCAGTTTGTCTGGATGCCACACTGATACCCAGCACAGACTTCCAATTCGCAAGCAAAGGCTTGTATTGGGCCCCTATCGCTTGGTTCAAGACAAACAATAACAAAGAGAAACACAGCGTCCTCCTGGGAGATGGCATTGAAGGGGAGATTATCTCAGATGTGAATGATCTCCTCCCCAAGGATATGAAGCTTCATTCCAAATTTGTGAGTGACGCCCTCAAAGCTCCTTGGGAAATGTCACAACCAAACAGGCCACTAACGACTCCAACAGATATGCAGATCCAACAGGGCGTCCTGCACGCACCACGAGATGGACAGTAGATTGAGGGTAGCGTCGTGGAATGTTCGTGGCTTAGTGGATACAAACGGTAAGCAAAAGAAATCGCGCTTGAAATCATGGATCCACGAAAAACGAATTCAAATTGCACTGGTCCAAGAAACAAAACTAGACACGGACAGGATAATGGAAATCAGGAATTGGTGGACAGGCCCCCAAGCCTGGGCCCCGGCTGATGGCACAAAAGGCGGGTGCGGTATTCTGATTCACAAGGCCCTCCCCTGTACAATCGTTAGTTTGGACTTCGATGCAGGCAGCAAATGGGCTAAAATGATCATAAGCCTCGATGGTGCTACCTGGGGTATCTTGTCTATCCACGCCCCATCAGACCACACCAATAAGATCCCGTTTCTCCAATCCCTCCACGACGTTATCCCGAATACTGATCACGTCATCAATGGGGGGGACTGGAACACAGTTCCCAACCCAGCCCTTGACTACTCTAGCCCATTGTCACATCCATCGGAGACCTTAGCATTGTGTGAACTGCTAGCGGAGAATAACTTATTCCACCCCTATAGAGCTCTCAATCCTAAGGAGGTTGATTTCACATGGGTCTCTACTAACACAACCAAAAGAGGAGAACACACCAGGAGAAGAATGGATATCATTTTTGTGAACGAACAGACTATGCCTCAGATCATGCAAGCAGAAATCATACCCGACCCTCTGTCAGACCACAAACCGGTAGTACGCTCCTTGAATACCGGGGCATTGATAGAAAGGGGTAGGGGATACTTTAGGCTGAGTATGCATATATTTGAAGACTCAGGTATGTCTAATTGGGTGGTGGAGTTTTTGGAAGATGGAGGAACTTCTGGGATATGTACAAAACGCCAGGGGAATGGGTAGATAAGGGCCTGCACCTAATCTCTGGGCATTTGAATCTGTTTTCTCGAATTAAAGCGGTGAACAGGAAGATGAAAGAAATTAAACTCGGGAGGAAAATCGAGAAAGCGAGGGCAAACCTGGGACATACAACCTTTTCCGACGAACTCTGGATGAGAAGGCGTTCCAGGTGGTTGCAAGAGTGGCAGGACGAACAAATAGCCAAACATGAGGCATGGGCTAAATACAAACAGATAAATAAAATAATTGAAGCAGACAGAATGAACAAAAGCACTCTGAAACCAGACAGGAACAGCCTAACTACCTCTTCAATGATGGAATTACTCCCCCCTTCTAATCAGGAGGCTCCAGTTGCAAAGACCTCCCAACAAATCCTACTTTGCATTCGTTCCTTCTATGAGTCCCTCCTCACGTCCGACAAGGAAGCAGGAACCCCAATAATAACACAGGAACATGAAACGTTCTTATGGGGCTCGACACAGCGCATTCTCTCCGCTGAAGAAAAAAAAGAACTGGAGAACCCGATCACACTTACCGAGTTGATTGCAGCCTTAAAAAGCATGGCAAAAGGCAAATGCCCTGGCCCTGACGGACTCCCAGTCGAGTTCTACGATCTATTCTGGAACCTTTTAGGTCCTGATATGCTAAGAGTTTTTAACAGCATTCTAGACGATAGCAAATTGGGCATCAGAACTACAGAAGGGATTATTACCTTGCTATACAAGAAGGGGGATAAGAGAGACGTCCGTAACTGGCGCCCCATATCCCTCCTAAACGTGGCAGGTAAAATTCTAGCTAAAACCATGGCGAGAAGATTGACACACCTAATGAGGAAATTGGTGGCAGCTGACCAGTATGGCTTTGTACCGGGCAGGCATGTGTTAGATAATGTCATGACCATATCTCAAGCTATTGAATTGATTAAGTCCAGACAAACAAATACCGCATTCATTCTCATAGACTTTGAGAAGGTATATGACAGGGTTAACTGGAACTTTGTGCAAGAGACGCTAACGAGGATTGGAGTGGGTCCTAACTTTATCAAATGGTTGCGTGCCTTGTATAGTGGGTCACAGGGCAAGGTATTAGTCCATGGCTTTATATGTATACCCTTCATGGTGTCTCGTTCACTACGCCAGGGGTGCCCCTTAGCTCCCTCCCTATTTGTGATCCAGATGGAGGTCTTACTCAACATGGTTAAAACCCACCCCCAATTTAAAGGTCTTTTAGTGACCCCCTCTTACTCACTCAAAATCTCGGCACTAGAAGACGACTTCTCAGCAATTTCTGAAAACTCGTCCGAGTCGTTAAATGCACTGAAGCAATGCATCACAGTTTATGAGCAGGCGTCAAAAATAAAAGTAAGTTTGACGAAATCTGTCGCGTTAACTCCCAAGGGGAAACATTTGGCTGTGGACTTAGGCATCAGAACTCTGACTAATACCGACTTGGAGCAATACTTGGGCATTCTAGTGTCCTTCGCAGACTGCAGCAAAACCCAAGACACAGTAGTGGATCAACGAATCAGGGACGCCTGTGCAAAATGGTCAAAAAGGAAGTTTTTATCCCTCATTGGCCGCGCAATGGTCTCTAACGTTTGTGTTCTCTCGACGGTCTGGTATATTTTATCACTTAAGGAACTATCAGAAGCCTCTGCTCAACTGATCCGTCAACTCCTCTCCAGATTCATATGGAAAGGTGACTCTGACTCTTCCTCATGCATGTCCAAGCTGGCCTAATGGAAGATCACAGAAAAGAAACAAGATGGGGGGTTAGGGGTTATTGATCCACTGACTCAGAACAAAGCACTCCTTTCTAAATGGTCCGTTAGACTTCTGACAGAACATCTATCAACCCCCTGGGTCCGCCTAGCCATCGCCCTCCTAACAGCAGAATGGAATCTGATAGACGGGGAAGCAGTCTGAGACTATATGTTAATCCAACCATTGCTACGGAACACCAAGTCGTTGACATGGGGACCAATTCTTAAATCTTGGTCGAAGATGGCTCTCTCTCACATAAAACAGCCTTCATCAGCGGAAGAGGTACTAACAACATGCATCTATGAAAATCCAGCAATCAGGAAGTCGGAGGGGAGAGTATTCGAGGTCTCCAAGCACCCCGGTAACTTCGGTAGGAAATGGTTGCAAAGAGGGATATAGCGGATTGAGCACTTGTGGGACAAGAAATGAAAACGATGAAAATCAGCAGAGGAACTCAGAGGTAAACTCCGAGGCCTGCAGAATATTCGCATGAACAGAGAATTCATTTTGGGTGTCATCCCAACCCACTGGCAGCAGTACCTGATGGACGAAGGAGAGGAGTGGTTTGCAGATACATGGTGGGAGGATACACAACAAGCGAAGGTAATTATCCACATCTTGGAAGTAAATGGGGACGGGATCTTTCATGCTGAATCATGGGAGGCACTGGGTGAACATCTTCAAGTATGAACGGGCATGCTCTCTGTACCAAAGGATAGATTGGGTCAAGCGGTTAAGGTACAAACCTCTCTCACCACTGACGGTCTGCGACAGGCAAGGCGGATTTATTCACCCTCTATCTTAGGGGAGGGACGCTTAAAAGGTGCAAGGATTGGGTGGATCAAATCTGTGGAGACCGCAGAGACTGAAGTTATCCCCTTGGAGAATTACAGACCTAAGGTAGGGTATAGCATGCAGTCTAAGGCCGCAACACTAAAAGCCCAGGCCTAGTCTTCTTGGAACAAGATAACACAAATCATGAAATTTTGTAGGTTCTCAGCAATTTGGTTTCCCTTATATTGTCAGATGATGAAATCACAGAAACCAAAGTGGCAGGCCTGCAATGGATCCATATGCATTCATGCGTCCCTGCGGCAAAATGATGTGCAGAAAAAGGGATGCAAATCAATGTGTTTTGCGATCAGTGTCCCTATCCCTGAGTCGAATCCTCTGCACACCTGTGGTGGGAATGTGTGGTGGCACGGGGCTTCTGGGATTGGCTACGAGACTTATGGAACAAGGCCTATGGAGATTCCTCTACATGGAACGAAACTTTCATAATCACAGGAAGCACAAACATCTCAACTGGGAAAGATATCGCCATGAAGTTCCGGGTCATCGCCTTTTGGATTTTGTGGTTGGCAAGGAGGGACAAACGCTTCAATGGTAAAATTACTGTGGATGTGGCATTAAGGAACAACTTCAGACTTTCAGTTCATACACTGATTCTAGGGGAGTACAGGAAAGCTAGACAGAAGAGGAAAAGGCTGTCTGACGGCTCTGCAAAACACACAAGGCACTAGGAGCATCCCTTTCAGTGGGCAGGGAGAATCTCTGACAGTAAACTCTTCCTTTCTCGTCTGCTGTGGGATGAAAGACAAATACCTCAAGTGTCCCATACTCAACTAGGAGACTTACCTGATTCTATCCTATAACCCCGAAAGACAAAGTGTTACAATACTATCAGAATAACAGTGCCTACATAATTTGCAAAGCTGGCTTGATAGTTAAAGACAGGTACTCTAAGTACAAGGACACTGACCCTGATTTCCAGCAACGGAGGTACAACCTGGTCAGGACACTGCTTAAAAATAAGAAGTGTATACTTCTGATTGGTAGAATAGAATTAGTGTTTTATAATTACACAAGTGTTGAGTGAGTCGTAGAAGGAGTAAGTACTTGGGAGTAAGGACGCTGGACTTGTTTTCCAGTTTCGAGTTGTGGACTGAGCCAGGGTACATTTTTCAAGTAGGTAGAAAGAACGTTGGACCTGCTTTCCAGCACAAGCATAAGCTGAGTAATGGCCTCGGCCTCCGGGTAAAATTGTGAGGTACCCGGCCTCTCAAACACATGATTCAAAGATTCAAAATTGATTGGGGGGAAGAAAAAAAAAAAACACTGACGGACATTTGGAGGCCTATCGGTTGGACCTACCGGCCTCGCTGTCGGCAAAGATACCCTTACAAGGGTATTTGTCCAGATTTTTGCAAGGCACAAAGTTCGTTTGTAGCGCAAGCTGGGACAGTAGTGTGCCCATTCTTGCATGGGTCACATCCAACTCTCGGTTGCAGGAGGAAGCGAGGATGCTTTGATTTGATTGGAAAATGTTTGGGCATGCACTTTGAGGCACGTGTTGTTTATTCAGGCGTTTGGCAGTTCCTCGAACCGGCATGTGAGTCAGAGAGAGAAATTAAAATTTTTTGATAAGTATGGCCGCGTGTACTGTGTGCACGTGTGCAAAGGCCGGTATTGTCGTGGCCGGTGTCAAAGTTGACTATTGGTGCTGCGGTTCTAGATGATCGTTGTTGGTTTGCTTGAGTCGGCGCTTCAATCCGTGTAGCGCGAAATGCAGGAGCCACCTTAGTTGTTGTGCTTTTGTTTGCCGGTGGGAGCCCCTATGACCTCGGCAACCCATGCATGAAAGTGGCCGCGCGCGCGGGCCTAGAATAACGACGGCATAGCTGAGTCATGGTAGGTAGTATGTACGGCAGTTGTAAACGGAACCCGGCCCTCGACACGGAAGAAGTGAGAGTTTGACAACCGTGGGTTCAACCGATAGGCCAAGGTGTGGCCTTGGCATGATTTTGTGAACCAAACGTGGACCAGAAACCATTTAGAATGTTGTACTCGCTAGTTTCTGTTTTGGGTCTAGCCCTACTGGTAACGACATCGGACTTTTCCACATGATATGTAGAGTGATCGAGACCAACAGTTGGCGAAGAGGCGGAGTGCAATTGGAGTGAACTGAGGGGTTGAGGGTCCTATAGGACTATCCCTTTTATTTTTACAGTTGGTTCCAGACGCGGGCCCGATTGTAGGGACAAAAGGGATTCCCTCCTCCCTGTCCTGCTGTTTTGTTTTATTTTTATTTTATTTTATTTTTATTTTATTTTATTTTTATTTTTGATTTATTTTTAATTTGTTTTTAATTTACTTTTTATTTATTTTTTATTTATTTTTATACTCTTTGGTTCTTGTTTTGGGACATGGGCCTGGTACCGGTCCTAGGAGCGGTGGTAGTACCAACGAGTCTAACTCAGTTGGTACACCTACTGACTATTGAAGTGCAGATAAGAGTTCAAACTTCACTGGATGCAGATGAATAAACTACTACAAATCTGCATTACCTAAGCCCGCTCAGTTTTGATGATGATATCTCAGGGTCACTGCCCACAACGTGGTCCTTAGGGACATTCGTTAAAATTGAAACGATACAGAACGGATTAGTGTAGGCCCAGGGTGCGCTTTGCTATTCTTCTTTTCCTTTTCTTTTTTATTAATTTTGCACTCATTTAAGGGCACATTCATTTGGACTTAGGATAGAGTGAGGGGTTACCTATGCAGAAAAGATCGAGTCGAATGCAACCATAAAACTGCGTCGGACCGATCTCCTGCTTGGACTTCGATCAGCGCCGATTTGGGGCCAGTGTGATCATGTTGTTCGTCTTCATCATCATGCTCATAGTGTTTGACTTCATCAACGTGATCGTGGTGTTCATATCCATGGTCGTGCTCATCAGCGCCGCCATATTCGTTGGCATCGTGATACTTATTGGGATCGTTATGGTTGCACTGCTCGCGGTCTCCGTCCTCACACTGAATCATTCTCCTTCTCCGTAGTTTCAATGGTCCTCTTTGACACGATCGTAGTGGCAGTTTCATACTGCTCGTCGTCATAACCCACGTAAGTGCGCTGCTCCTCGCCGCCTCCGCGCCCGTCATCAAGGTGTTCCAAGTTCGTCCTTGTGGTCGTCACCATCGGGGTTGGAGCCACCCACTATTGCATCTGCAAGCGTGAAGAGGGAGGAATGGAAAAACGAGATAGGGGAGGTGAAAAACCGGACAAGTGGTGAGGGAAAAAAGAACAGAGGCGACGGCGACACAAGCGGTTAATAGGGACCCTCATTTTTCAGCCCCAGGTTACGCCCTCCAACACTGAAAAGTGCTGGTTTTTTTTTTTTGTCAACGTATGCCTGTGCCAAGTTTGGTGTTTGTTGGGTTCTTGGAGATTACTGTTTTGGCCACCCTTGAAAACTGAAAAGAGCGAATTTTGCATGAAAACACACTTTTGTCTTGGGGTTTAAGGCCCGTTTGATCCCTTTTTATACTTTTTTTTTGTTGGTTTATTTGGTGTCCACGCTATGGACTGGTGACAAGTCTGGCTAAAAAGGTATGACAAGTTTGTTATAATGACCCTGAAAAAAAAACTGAAAATTTAGGGGTCTGTTAAGCGCTTCTCTTTGGACAGAGTATGAGCAGGGTTGCACTGTTGGAGCTCGTTGAAGGGTTGTGAAGGTTGCGTTGCTGTGTAAAGTCGGCGTACTTATTGGGAATTAAGCTCTTCCTCGCTATCTTCATGATCGAGCTCTTCGTCACCATCATCAGGGTCAGTTCTTCGGGATCACCATCGTACTGCTCGTCTTCAAGGTCTTCATCGAGCCGCATGTGGTTGATCGACGTATCCTTGGTCATCATCCTATTTCAGGCCTCAAACGAACCTCGTCGTGTTAATGACCAGGTGCATTCAGCCACAGGAGACAAGCTAGAGATGGGATCGCAAAGACGCCGATGTTAGCCAAGCAAAAAAAATTGCAAAGAGAGAGAGAGAAAGAGGAAGAGAAGTTGCGAGGGAAAGAAAGGGTGGAGGTATGGTTACCTGGATAAACCAGCTGACAATACGGATTGAACCGGAAACCGAGCTGCCAAGTTAGGAAGGAGATGTATCTTTCCACATTCTAGTGGAAGGGTTATTCACATTGCCACCAATTTGTCAATTGCAGACGCGACAGTGCCTTTCTTCATGGTAGCCGCGGTCGTGAGGATCGTCATTGCATACCGATTGTGGTTGGTACTGATCGAGCTGCTGCTCGTGGGTGTAGTCAGATTCCAAGCATTATTCCTCACAAACATGATCGTTGCTAAGACGACATACTCATGGGTGATGGCCTAGCCCAGTTGGTATACCTGCGAGTTGTTAAAATGCAGACATGAGCTCAAATCCAAACGAGTGACATACAAGGATTTGGGCTTAACCGGGGTCGAATACAACAAGATGAGGAGGTGATTGGATAGCAAAAAGGAAAGAAGCCAGCAGAGACAAAAAAATGACAACGTGAGAAGTAAGAGCGCTTACCTGGTAGAGTGACGGATCTAGTTACACCTAGCAAGAGATTAACTCCCACCTTACCATTTGGTCACGTACTTCAGCGGTTGTTGTCTGGTTGCAGTTCATCAATTTTGCTTTCTTTTTCTTCTTAGGTTGGAGGTCGCCGTTTTCTGCGAACCGGTGTTGTTGATCCTCTCAGCAAATCGATGTTGCTGTGTATTTGAGTTGCTGGTTTTCCGACGGTGTCGCTGATGCTACAACTGGGTGTTGCGGCAATAGGGTTTTACACCAACCACTATTGTTGTTGTTTTAGGGGTTACCACTGCAACGTACCAAGATTGCGTTATTGTTTTGATAATGTTATTCATCTAAGCACAAAGTTTGTCTGAAGGTTCACAGAGGCAGAGGCATGTCACGTGCCGAGGTTCGCTCAAAGGAACCTCTACATAAGGCCTCATTGTATTGTGGCAGGTTTTACTTACACCGCAATTGTTATGTTTTTTGCTATTGTTCCACCTTGCTGCTGTGATTTTCTACTACGGTTGTTGTACTTTTTGTTACTGCCATTGTTATTGATATTTGAGTCCGCTACTATGAACACAAGTGTTGCTTCCGCTGTGTTAGGGGTGTTGTTGTTGTGCTTTGCCGCCATTGTCGTTGTGCTTTCCATAACTTTTTCTCGGCCTTTTGCGTACCGGTGTTGTTTGTCGCCTTGCATTTTTGCAAATTCAAATTGAGCCTGAGGCAAAAGTCATTAAGTTTATTACTGTGCACATTCGTGCAAAACATATATTATTCCACAATGTATGATATATTTTTTTTTCCTCTTAGGAACCTGCCCTGGCCCAACATGCATGACAAGCTGTCCTAGTTTGTAATGTAGCTAAGGCACAAATTTCACATAAAAAAAAATATTGTAAAAAAAAATAAAAAATAAAAAAATTGTCATCCATGTGTTTAAAAAAAAATTGTAAAAAAAAAACTTGGCGAATTAAAATAAGTAAATTTAAACCATTTACACACACACAATTATGTCCTTTAAAATGTAAATTTTACGAGGCGAATAACACTTCTACGCATAATTGAGTGAGTCGTCTGTGGGCAGCCTATAACTGAAGTGACTTATAGTATTAGGTAATTGTAAGTGTGCATATTGCCTACAACTAAGCGTTCTAGTACACTTCTACGTAAATATGACAAACCGGTGCGTCGTTTGCCTACAAGTGAGCTTTATACTGCATTTCTGTGTCATTCTAACAAACTCAGTCTCTATGTATGCATTAACTAAGTATCAACGTACAGTCTTGTGTATATCTCAATGCCCAGTCCTCACGTACCCTATAACTATATAACCCGTTATAGTCCAAACCTAATCTATGTATCCAATCCATGAACCCTAAGCGCACTATAATGCGCAGTCCCTGTGTACCTTATAAATCAACATGAAATCACCGTCTTGCGTTTATCTGAATGCATAGTCCTTACCTTGACTAAAGTAAGTACCCGACTGTTGTCATGCATACATTCGAGTGCACAGTCTGCACGACCCTTCTAACTACGTGGTGTGCCGCCGTCCTCCCGAAATATAAGTACACTCTCCTCGTATGGCCTACAACATACTATTTAAGTTGTATTACATTGTAACCTAAATCTCTTCACCAAGTCTTTACATAGGCTATAACAAAGTGCATGACTATAATCATACGTACATCTGAGTATTTATTGTTCGCCTACCCCACAAGTGCATGATGGGGTATAGCCCCACCCTTATCCAAGTGTTCAGTCCTTATCTTGGGACCAAAGAAGGACCCGATTATGTTTGTGAATAAATTGGAGCGACCACTCCTATAAATTATTGAATCATCCCATGTACAACACTCTGAGATCCCATTCCCCAATTACTGTACATGAAAGTGCCGCATTGTTGTCGTGCCTGAATTTGAGTATAAAACTCCTACCGAAAGTCGTTATTCCTACCCGAATAAGAGAACCCTGTCCTTACGCTAGGTTCAAGGTTTAGGGTTCAAGTTTCACAGTTCAGGTTTTAGGGTTTAGGGTTCATGGTTTTATATTCACAACACTCGGTTCTTCTGTTGTTTGTGAGTGAGTATGTGTGACATTCCTATGTGCACCTATCTTCTCGGTCCCATTGGTTTTGTGTTGTATTGTATTTTTGTGATATTAATCTTTTTGTGCAAACAAACGGATGTCTGTGTGTTCTCATTAGAGACTTTTTTTTTTTTTTTTTTTTTTTTGAGAGAGAGAGAGAGCAGAGTTGGGCACCGGGCGCCCAGAGCCGCACCCACCCGCACCCACCCGACCCACAAGGTGATGCGTCGGATTTAGGTCTATATGAGTTGTCTTGGGTGGGTTATGGGTGGGTGCAACCAGCATGCCTTTCTGGGTGACGGGCGGGTGAAGATTTGACTTGGGTCACCCGCTGGGTGGGTGGAAGGCGGGTGATGGCTTGGCCTGGGTCACCCGATCCATAGACCCAGGATGACCCGAAAATAATGCACCCCCCCCCCCTTGTGTAGTACGTCGGGCTTGAGGTTGAGAGCCAAAGAAAAAAGTGCCTGATTCAGTTGACCAGGTTCTGATAAAGTAATGCCGGTGCGAAAGGAATAAGCGGCGCGCTCCAGCAGTGCAGCTGCCCCTGGGCAAAAAAAAAAATCTTGAAATATTTTCCTTTGAGAAGTTCGAGTCTCATTGTTGATGTTGTCGTTGTTTTAATAATAGGATTTTAAATGTCTTTGTTGCAATGCTATGTTGTCGATGAAATCGTGATAGTGTAAGGGATTGACATGGGCCGGCGCGGGCTGCTGCGGGTGGGTGTGGGTGAATAAAATTTAGGTATTGGGCACGGGCGGGTGATGATACTCTTACGGGTGTGGGCGGGTGTGGGTGAAGGTTTTTTTCGGGTCATGGGCAGATTGAGCGTGGGGCTGAAATTTCAAAAAATATTTTGGGTGGGTGGGGTCGTCTAAAAGTAAAAAATAAAATTCTTGGGCCGGGTGGATGGGGAAAAAAAACATTAAGGCGGGTTGGGTCGAGGGTGAGGAAAAACAAAATTGCCCACCTCTAAGAGAGAGAGAGAGAGAGAGAGAGAGAGAGAGAGAGAGAGAGAGA
>BFEA01000001.1:13834044-13850412 GCA_003427395.1 Chara braunii
TTTTTTTAAAGCTATGTTCTTCTCTCAATTTCACCATGTACCTTCCTGGGCATGCTTGGCGCCCGCCACCTAGAGATAGACCACTGGATCCCCCGATCGGCATTGAGCAGAGTCTGCTGATGTTCGTAGGGGAGGGGACCTGAGGGGAGGCACAGGGATTGGTCATGTTGGCATGGTCCCTGATGCTACCGGCTGTCCCCTAGCCGGTATCGCCCACCTGCAGGCTGGGAGCAGCCCCCGCATGTTCTCTCATAAACATGGTTCTGGCTGCTACGGGGTTCCCCGTATGCCTACAACCTGGAGGCTTTGATTCCTGAGTACTTATATAATAGGGGCCAGGTTCACTCAGTTTGACGAGGTGGACGTTTTTTTTGGTTGAAAAAGCACCTTTCTTCAGGAAAGAAAACTTCAAAGTTCAAAGACAATATCTCAAGGATATCTCAAGGTTATCGCCCTTTCCAAGAGAAGAAAAAAGGAACCAAAGAAGTGGTGGGAGACAGGAGAGTTTCTTTTCCTTTTTTTTTTCACGAGAATTGTATGTGGTGAGGGTGCAATCCGCTGGCGAATTGTCTGTCCTCTTTTTCTCTCCCTGCCAGCCAATACCGATCAACTCACCGAACTGTTGCCATGGGCCAAGCGTTTGAGCATTTTCCTAGACCTTGGGCCTCGGCACACCACTCCCGAATCCCCCAAAAACTTAGCGAGCGCTATCAAACCGAGGAGTCAGAAATCCCATTTGAGAGTGCACTTCACCCACACCAGCTCCCGAACTGTAGCGCTCTTGCAGACTGTGGGCCTAGTTGCACTACTCGCCATCCGTCACATTTCATGGCAGATGCGTGGAGAGTGAAAAAAACGAGAATCGTGTCGAACTCGAGGACTGGTTGCACTTACTCGCGACAATATTTCTTCGAGAGAAATGTTAAAAACTTTTGTCTACCTGATGTAGAGTCGTGAAGCCCTGCACTCTCCAGAAAGTTGTTGTGGAGAGGTCCGAGGACCACCCTCCACAAACTGCCGTGCACAGGCGGGGAAACCGAATTCACTCTCCACAACTTGTGTCGACGGTGTGGCGAGCCGTCTGACACATTTTGCATTCACCAAGTTTGGCGAGTAAGTGCAACCAGGCGCCTACTCGCCAAACTTGGCGTTTGGAGAGTAGTGCAACTACAGTCTTCCCCCGAATACAACGCACGGTCATTATAGCTGTATTTGAGGCATCTTTCAGTCTAGATACAGCTATAATGACCGTACGTTGTATTTGGTGGAAGACTGTAGGCCCTGTCTCAACAGTCCAGGGGCCAAGTCCCACTAGCAGCGTTGAGCTACCTCAACGCCTGAATCTGGACGCTTTTGTCCTTATGTGTAGACGTGGTGTTGAGTTTCCTGAACTGCACGTCTCCACAAACACGTCCAGATTCAGGCGTTGAGGTAGCTCAACGCTGCTAGTGGGACTTGGCCCCAGTGTGACGCAAAGGCTTGTCCGACCAGGTCACCTCTCCAATTTTCGTGGAAATCGACCACCTGTCGGAGGTCTTCTGAATGGGTTGAGTTGCGGGCAGACACTCCATTTGAGGTCCGGAGCCCTTGTCGAACTAGGTTTCCTGACAGCTCACGAACTTTTTTTCAAGGTCCGAATTCGAGAGCCGGTAAGGCGATGCCTGCGCTCTTTTTTTCTTGTGGGTCTTGAATTCGATCCATCTATTCCAGAGGTGGTGTAGCGAGCCACCTTGTATCGTCGAAGTAAATGACCGCCAGATTCAAGGTGGCCCGAGCCTGGATGCAACTGACTGCAAAAAAAAAAAAAAAAGGAAGAAGTCATGTGTGAATATGGGCCTCGCCCCACCACTCTCGAAATGTGAAAAAGACAAAATTGAGGCGGGTGCATCTGGCCATGTTGTAGCAGGAAATTCATTCTCATTTTGCACATTTCGAGAGTGGTGTGGCGATGCCCTATGTATGCCCCACTATCGGACTGTAGCTACTCCCTCAACCGCAACTGTTGGGACAAAATCATGACCGGTAGTGAGCAGGGAGTACATGCATCTGCAGTTTTCTTTCTGTAGGGAACGTTCCATGGCACCTCTGGGGCGAGGAGGCAAGGGCCCACCACAGGTGGAAGCAAGGTCCCATTTACATTGATGCTTTGTCTACGGCCACCCGTCCATGGGGCGGGTTCAACTGGGCGATTTATGGCCACTGGCCATCGCCTTGCCTAGGTGCATGGCCATCTATGGCCCGAAACAAAGAATCCGGGGCAAGTGAGACCTTGCCCCGGTATAGGGACCTGCCACTCCCTGAGAAGGATAAACCCACAGTCCAGGTGAAGGCCAGTACCTATCCACATGCACTGCGCTCACGTTAAACCACCAGCACATTTCCCAGCTTTTTATTTCGATGTTGTGTACGAATCATCCTTGGGGGGCTGGCCTTTTTTTTTGGGTTTTTTGGGGGTAACTGCGGTGCAGTCACATTTTCAGTTTTAAATGCAGTTCATGCATCCCTCGAATACAACACATCCCCACCCTTCTTTTTTTTGGGGGGCGGAGAAATGCTCCGATCTATTCGTGGGGAGCAGCACGTGCTGGAAACCGGGTCCAGCATCCCATATGGACTTTTACAAAACATGTAAAGAGCCGGAACCATTGCCCTGCTTTGGCTAAGAATTAACTGAGAGTATTCATGAGAATTTAGAAAACCATGAGCAACTACTACCTTGAATCTTGAATCCACGGAAGCTTTCAGCCGAGAACCAAAATGCTTTAGTGCCATTTGGCCGCCTACCCTAAGCCTACCTCAACCCCCATGTCCTCTATACTCAGTCTCTACCAGACCTCACACCCCCAACTGCTAGGTAACAGAGTGGCACGACCCACTCCAGAATAATCCCCCACCTGCTGGGCTACAGGGCAAAGCGACTCACCCCGGCTCCGACCAACGTCGTTTGAGTATCAGCTTGCCAACAGACACTGGAGTGCCTTCCACCCTTGACAACTCCCTAGATCTCTCTACCAGGCCTCTTGCCCCCGTACAACTCAGGTTACAGGGCAGCGCGACCACGCCCCAGCACCGACCAGCGTCATTCTGGCCTCGTCCATTCACAAACCTCTGAATTCACGGGTGTCAGTAAACATCAGACAAGCCGCCGATATCACCATAACAATGGTTCCAATGCCTCCAACTCCTACAAGTGCTGGTTGCAGTCCTTCATCAACCCCATGCAACTATCCTTCACAACCCCACTCCGGCAAGACTTACCACAGTAGAGCCACCATCCCTACCGCTGCTATGCCCTACATCCATCCTGCTAACAAGCCTTCCTCACCGCAGGACGCAATACCAACCTTCCTACCAGACCGTCACACCAAACAATACACCACCTCCCCACTACAACCAGCAGCCAACTTTTTAAGAATTTTAAGAAAACTCACAAAAGTCAACTACACAGCCGACCTAAAGAAAATTAGGAAATATCACCTAGATCCGAAAAGAGAACAGGAGGGAGAAAATATCCTCTCTTCTAATGCAGGTTCCAGTGTTCACCCGGGACTCCACAACACGTAATAAGCTCACTGTGTGGCCATCAAAGTTACTCCTTCCCTCAAAAAACAACCCCTCTGTTCCTACACTGCCTCCACCGGGAGGCGCCCCCTCTCCTCTCGGCCCCAGTTCGGAACAGCCTCTAAATGGTCACTTCAACCCCCTAAACGGCATATGATTCCCCCTAGAGTATACCCCACAGGGCTGAAGTTCCCCCTTCCCTTCTGCCCCACCTCCTCCAGGCAAGGCAGCCTGTGATGCGCAAACCTCATGCCCCGCGCAACATTCCATACTTCGGATGCCGATCAGAGTTATAAGGGGCGTGGCCGAGGATTTTTGGCCGTGGTGGTTGAATCATCCGGACGAAACGGGGGACTCTTGCTTCGGCCTGAGGTGCTTGGGGGGGGGGTCGGGCTGTCGCCGACGGCGGATGAGGGGGGGACGGGGTCCTACGGCCCGATCGGCATTTTTTTTTTGGAAAAAGAGAAAATAACAGACGAGAGGAGAGGAGACGAAAGACGAAGCGGACGGGGGCGGAATTCTGTTCCCCGAGGCGCAAGGTTCGCGCGGGCCTTGGGGGTGGAGGCCCCGAAAACAGGTTCAGGCTTTGTTGTCGGACTCCTCTAGTCCGTGCAGACGGCGCGGCACGGGCTCGCCCGGGGTCGGACAGGTTGATGGAACCCAGGTTCGGAAATGAGCAGGGAGTGCACCCGCATTGCAGGAGAGTTCGGGGAATTGGGTAGCCCCTTCGTACCCCAGGACCAATTGTCGCCACGAGCACGAGTCTCCCTGACGACACCAATGACAATTAAACCATGGTCGCCAGGAGGCGTGCACGGCAGACCAAGGCAACACCATGAGGTCGGTGTACGACAAAATTAAGGGCGGGGAGGCAAATCGCTCAATCAGCGCAAACCCACTCCCGCCTATATGGCATGCCTGGGTCGGGTTATAAAGGCTGATTGGCTCAGTGCGCCGCAGTAGGCTTCGCACGTCCGCATCGCAGTAGATGCCATCGTCGTCTGCGACCGGGAAGGGCAGAAGCGTGCTGCGACACTCTAAGGCCAGGTCCGAGCTCGGGCGACGGCCCACGCTTCCGTCCGTCGAGACGATACCTGACTCCATGCAAAGATCAACGAATGTCGTTGAAGAAGGATGCACCCAACTTTCTTTCTCTGTCTCTTCTCTGTATCATCAACCTCAACGCAGTGTCGAGCACCCGTGGTGGATACAGAGAGGTCGGCTGCTTCGCTAGAAAGTGGCTGGCCGGTCTCTCTGAAAGTATCCGCCTCCTCTTGGGGTCCCGACTACCTCCTCTTGGGGTCCCGACCGTCGCCCGGAGGGAGACAAAGAGAGAGAGAGCCGACGAAAGGAGGTGGACGCATATCACACACATTCGCGCAAATAATCAAAAAGAAAGGGAGACGGAAGAACCGATGCATTCATGCCCACATGCAAGCAATCGACACTCGATACCTCAATACTTCCCCTCATCAGGCCCAATGGCGCATACACACACGCATACCCATAGAGTCTTCAATGAACCATTCAACATGCATAGACTTTCGTACCCGACATGCGACATGCACAACATATTACCCAACCTTTGGAGTCATGCACACATCACACGGGGACAAAGCAGCAATGGAAAAAAAACTTCGTCTTCAAAATACAGAATTCTCTCAACTGGCCGCTCCGGGCCCAGTCCCATATCCGTCAAAACCACCAACAACCATAGCCACAAGGCCTTGTCGCTGTAGGCGTCTGATCCCCACCACCACTTAGTCCCTCTGGCTGCCTTACCCCAAGTCTACCGCTAACTCCGCCACAGGCCGTCACTCCACCCACCACGGGGCACGTTGAACCTTTCCGGCGCCGCGGGCTTCGCGCATAGCTTGCGCATCTTGCAGCCGAGATCAAAGAGAGTGAGAGGAAGGGATTGCGGGAATTTATAGCGTGGAAGGCGGCGGAGAGGCTGCACCGTCTACACGAAGCGCGGGGTGTAGATGGCCAGGACAAAAGAAGGGCAGGCGTTCCAGAAGAGTCGAAGAAGGCGAATCGAATGTTCTGCGTGATTGGGGTGGTCGTCCAAGTGGGGTGCGCTTCCTGCGGCCACCACATTGCCCTGACCATCCCAATCGGACAACCATTCGTTTGCAGGGAAAGGAAAAAGAGGGGATCGGACTTCGCTTAGAGGGAAGACGAAGCGACATGCAGGAGGGAGATGCCCAACAAGAAGATGGTGCGGGGATGCAGAGTGGGGGAACAGGTGTGCACGGCGCGCAAAAATTCAAAAACCGTCGCGCGCCAAATATTCAAAATTCCTACTCCCGCTAAGTCCCAACTATTTCTTGCATTTCTTGGCGCGGCCGCTAACCGGCTACGCCAGACCCGAATCACATTTTCTATTCCGTCCCCACTCCCTTTAAACAAAAAGGACAAAGAAAAAAGAAAATGAAACACCGCTTTCCCCCATTATCTTGAATCCATACTTCGGGGGTCTACGTGGGATTTTCCCTTAGGGATACGGGAAACCACCAAGTGCGAATCCTGACTTATCACAAGCCCTCTCATCCTCGCACCCTGCTGTAAACAGCTTCACCCTGTTGCCTTCTCTCCCCAACCGCCAGAGTTGATCGAACCCAAAATCAGCCTGGCCCAGAAAAGGACAACCCCTCAATACCGCCTCCTCTCCTCCCAGGGTAACACCTCCCACCTTGTGAAACCCTCCGGGGAGGGGCTCCAACCCTAAAGGAGAACCCCACAGACTCACAAAGCAAGACTCAAATACACCGTACAAAGTCCCAGGCAAACTTGAAACACAATCAACCACTTGAAAAAATGAAAAAAAAACAACCAGAATCAGAATGTGCAGCGGCAGTAATCAAGACTAGAAAACTCGGCCCTCGTTGTATTGGGTGGTGGAAGGATAGGCCCAGGACTATGCCCCGATGATCGAAGGACTTAAAGGGGCTGAGTGTCATGATATCCGCAACTGACAGCGTACCCACCAATTCCTCTGAGATGAGAAAAAGATCTATCCTTGAGTTTGATCTACCTGCTGCTCCCTTAGATCTCACACATGTATAAGCTCGCTTTGTGGGGTGTAGTATCCGGTAGGCATCCTTGAGCTGTGATGTGGCCATAAAGCAGGATAGCATGTCCACATCTGGCGCCCATCTGTCTCTGGGGGCTGCTTGTGAAGATCTTCTGTCGAGGAGCGGATCGGGGGTGATGTTGAAATCCCCTGCTACAATAAGTGGCAGATCCGCGGGTAGTTGTTGGTATAGCTGCTGAAGGAAGTGTGACCTATCCGACGGATCGTTTGGTCCGTAAACACTCACAATTATGATTTCGTCATCCCCTATCGCAGCCCTGACATATACCCACCGTCCGTCTTGCTGGTCACACTGGTGGGCCACATGTTTAAGCCTAGAGGAATGGGGAATCCATATGGCCACCCCTATCGACGCCCCTGATCTCGTTGGGGCTGAAAAGACAGTGTATGGCCAAACCCATTTCTCTTTAACTTTGTGTGCCGGTGAGTTAGTGAGGTGGGTCTCTTGGACACATATTGCATCCGACCATGACTCCACCCCCTCCGTTTTTAACAATTTCCATATGGCGTCCTCTATTTCCGGAGTGGCATGTGCCAGGCCGTTGAGGCTGAGGGACCTGACATCTAGATCAGCGAGGGCAATCTTATGTGCCCAGTTCGGAGGGCGTCTAACCGGGGGTGGGACTCGCGGTTCAGGAGGGGGCTGCAGGGGGGGGTGCTGCGGTGGAGGTTGGTATAGCACACAGTCCAAGTGTGGGTGCGTATTCATAAGAGAGTTTGCACTTTTAGTTTGGTCCCCCTTTTTTTTTTGCCCCGCATCAGAGGCAGTCGGGTGTTTGCCATTCCCCTGTCCCCTTTGACTGGTTGTGCTGTCACCGCGAACAGCTCATGCAGGTCTTGTATATAGGTGTCTTCCAACTCAGTGTCTGTTCTATCTTCGGACTGCTCTTCCTACTCTTCATTGTCTGACTCGCCTTCTATCAGCAAGTGAATGGCCTGGGTAGCCGCCGAGGCCGGCCTCAACAGCCCGTTTGTTGCCACCGGGGCAAGAAGATTGGTCGACATCCTCTGAAGGGTGGGGAACTGGGACAGCAACATATGTCCTTGGCTTGGCTGTGTGCAGGAAACAACCGCTAAGTCCTCCACCCAAATGCTCTCCGCCTCTTGTTTACCCGCTGATGTCTTTCCCCCTGTGATCCCACCCCTTTGGTCTTGTCGTTGTTGCTGCAATTTTAGTTCTGCTTTGTGTGTAATAGGAGTGTGCTCTGTGTGCTCTGGCTCGGCTTTGTTAAGCTCCATCAGCAATGAGGTAACAGTAAGTATAACGGATTTTGCCACCCCACCCCAGTCGACCTCCTCCATTGTGCAAAACCGATTGACTGCTTGCTTGACTTCCTGTTTGGCTAGGATTATTCTGCGAAATTTTTCCCATTGCAGCGGAGAGACAGTGTCACACAGTGATCGCCCTCTGGGAACCAGTGCGTTCTGCAAGATCCAGTCCGTCAGTTCTTTCAGGTGCGCACGTACCATTTTGTCCCATATCAGCGATTTTTGTTGGTGAGTAGGTTCCATATCGTGGTCCAAGGCCGCACCATTTTGTCCCATATCAGCGATTTTTGTTGGTGAGTAGGTTCCATATCGTGGTCCAAGGCCTGATGGACTCCCTCTACACTATCCGCCCCTCGGGTGGGCTGGGGATCGATAGGCCGGACACTCGGTGGATCCTCCTGCAGTGCGGGCACCATTTCGTGATTCGTGGCTGGGTGCGAGCCTTCTGTTGGGTGTGGATATTCTGAAGCAAGATGTGGCTGCGCCTGGGACATCTCATGGTCTAAAGTCGGGTGAACTCCTCCTTGGCTCCCTCCTTGATGGTCAGGTGGCTCCCCCTCAGCGGGCGAGAACGAACCGCCCTGTCCTTGTATGGGCGAGTCCAATCCGCCTTGTCCTTGTATGGAGGGGAGGCCATGTGGGAGGGTGTGGGGATGCATCTGACACAGCAATGATTGCATTTGCTGGTTTGCCAGCGGACTGTGTGTATGGCAGTTTTGCATTTGTGTCTGCCAGTATAGGTTTTCCTTTGATAGCTGTTGCCCGTCTTGTGAGTCGATGAGTCTGTGTGCCTCCTTCTGCTCCTGGATGTTGTGTTGAAGCCAGGACAGGCGTTGGAGATGTTGGAGCGCCAGTCCCGGACCGTCCAACCCCCCCGCCGCAGCGTGTTGCCCCGTCGTCAGCGGGCCCAACGATTCTGGGCCTGAGTTCGGCCTACAACCTTGGGGCTGTAAGTATTGCATTTGCTGCACTGCCAAATGCTGGAAAAGTAACCGCAGCTCCGGTGTGAGGGACGCCCCCTGCGATGTTTTCCCCAACAACACCCCCTTATCCCATTCCAAGTCGGAATCCGTTTCTGAACCTGATGTGGCGTCGTGAATGTGAACATCCATTTGGGCGAGAAGAGCTTGTTTGTCCTTCCTTGCTGAGATCGCTTCTTGCAGCTCGGCCTCAGCTTGCTCCTGTTCTTTCATTAGCTGTCGGTATCTCGGTGTTCCCACTACCCTCCCGTTTATGTCTGTCGCACCGTTTGATAGGGGCTCCTGGTGGCCGAAGACAGTCCCTCCTTCTGTGATTTGTTGTTGCGAGTTCGGGTGCGATTGCTGTGCAACGTAATGTGGGGGAGCTTGTGCTGAGGAGGAGGCACGTAGGGCTTGTAGGGCAGTCTGTTGGTCGTCGGACTGAGATTTCATCAGGTCCCAATTTTGTAGCGGCCTTCCGAGTATGGTGTGCGAGGCCTGTGAGTTCGGGTGCGATTGCTGTGCATCGTGATGTGGGAGAGCTTGTGCTGAGGATGAGGCTCACAGGGTTTGCAGGGCAGTCTGTTGGTCGTCGGACTGAGGTTGCGTTAGATCACGAGTCTGCATCGGCCTTCCGAGTACGGTGTGTGAGGCCTGCCTCAGGTGGGCTCCCAGGTTAGCCCCCAGGTTTGCCGCTCCCGCTTCCCCTGGGAACATAGTCTTGATCCCCTTTGCCACATTGTGCAGATACTCAAAGCGGATGAGCTTATTCATTCCCTGCGTTTGGGGTCTGCGGTGTTTGAATTGGTGAGCAGTCTTTGAGAGTTTATTGTCCTTCACAGGAGGGTCATTTTTGTGTTCCTGTATGCCCCCTGTCGGTGAGGCCACCGCCAGTGTGGCCACCTGAGCTGTGGCCATCCCCTCTCCCCCTTGGAGGGAGTACTGAGTGGTCATAGTTAGCAGTGGCCCCGATGTGGCGGCTTGCAGATCGTGTTGTTCCTGCCCGCCCGGTTGTGCAAATCCTGGTAGGCCCTCCTGTAGCAGTCGGGGCAGGCCAGTGTGGCCGCTGAGTACCTCCTGCATTCCCCCATCCGGTGGCCCAGCTGACACCCTGGCCTTTTGGTGTGGTCCGGTCCTTGTTCGTTGTAGGGGGGGAGGAAGGATCCGGGCAGGGGTATGTTGCAATGCCTCATATCGAGCCGAATGCTGTGTATGTGGTTCCTGCCGACTTACTTCTGTTACCTCGGGTTGGCCATCCGAGTCATCGCACTGATCACGCTGGCGTCGTGGCGGTACGGCCGCTACTACTACATTTTCCTGTTATGCTCCCGAGGTCTGTGTTGTCTTGTCCTGCTGGTCCAAAGTGATATACTGTCGTTCGTGTAAGCTTCCAGCCGGATGGGCTATTGTAGTCGCTGACCCCTGGTCGATAACCAGCTCCCCTCCCTCCGGGGGGGTATGTTGATCCATCGTATGTTGCTGCAAACCGTTGTGAAGAGCATGGTGGGCGTGAGGCTCCCTCGGGCCCCCAGCTGGCAGGCCCACTACTATGACCTCATTCTGGTGATGCTGGCTCCCCGGTCGTTCGTGAGGACCCCCACCTGCTAAGCTCGATGTGTTTGTGCTCCCCTGGTTTGTCCCGGTCCCCTCTTTGATGAGGGGGGAGGCCCGCGTGGTGACGGGCTGTCGTGGCCCTGGTTGGACAGGTTGCTGCACGTTTTGCGTGCCTTGGTGGCCACGAGGCACCAACGGGGTCCCAGCTGGCAGGCCCCCTACTATGTCCTCAGGCTGCCGGCCCACAGGTCGTTCATGAGGTCCCCCTGCTACTGAGCTCGCTCCCCTTGCGATCCCCTGGTATGTCCCTGTCCCCTCTTTGATGAGAGGGGAGGCCTGAGTGGCCATGGGCTGCTGCGGCCCAGGGTGGACAGGTGGCTGTGTGTTTTGCGTGCCCCCTGTCAGACGGGCACCTACCATGATGTTCACATGGCACGCACCTGTCTCTTCCTCCCTTGGGGGGGAGTTCCTAGTGTCCCTAGTGACCGGTTGTTGCTTCAGTACTGCAGGTGCTAGCGGGGTGCCTTCGCCCATGGCTCCCTCCAGGACTGGGTTTTTTGTGGTGACGCTATTACCTGTTGCTGTTGGTCAGGCGCGTGATCAGCCTGAGGTTTGGATGCCTTCATCTTCTTCTTTGTCCCGTCCTTGCTGAAAATTCCAGCCCTAAAAAACATGGTCAATGAATTTTGGCTCTTCTGGTCCACAAAGAAGGGGACTATCTCCATTGTAGACTGATTTAATGACGAACTGGCGCAACTGCGAGACCGGGTGAAAAAGTTTTCCATCAACCATGCTAGAGAACGTAAGGCGGTGCTTGATAAACTACTGAATGAACTAGAAAACTGGGATGCCAAACTGCAAACAGACCCCTTGGACGATGAAACTTTTAACCACCTACAGACAACTAGAGACCATCCACAGTCATACCTGGAAGCCCAGACTGAGGCGTGGCGAATCCAAGCCCGTATAAAAAAAAGGGATACGGATGGGACGATGGTCAAGTCCTTTTTCAGGAAAGCACGAGCCAGAGCTAGACAAACGGTGGTGTCATCGTTGAGGCATCCTTTTGATCACTTACTTCCGGAGGCAACCAATGCATACTCCATAGTAGACTATGCTGCCCAATTCTACCAAAAATTGTATGCCTCTGAGTCAGCACAATGGAGGTCAGCGCAGGTGGCTGCGGCACGTCATACCATGCTACAATATCTCCCCTCGATGCTGTCATCATCCCAGAGAGAGCAGCTGGAAGCCCCGCTCACACCAGAAGACCTCCTTGAGGCCTTGAGGGACATGGATGATGAGAAAGCTCCTGGTTTAGACTCCTTCCCAAAAGAATTCTGGCTCAACTTCTGGAGTACATTCCAGGACAGCATAATGACTTACATACAGACGGTGCGGTGTGAAGGGACTTTTGGGGGTCTAGTTAGTCAGGGGGTCACCACACTGCTGTACAAAAAAGGTGATAAAGAGGATGTGAGGAATTATCGCCCCATTACACTCCTCCCCCTCCCCTACAAGATAGTCTCCAAAGCCCTCACCAATCGGTTGCTCCCACACATGAACCACTTGATCTACCAGGATCAAACTGGTTTTATGCCACAACGAAACATCCAGGACAACGTTCTTCTAGTCAATGAAACAATTAAATATGCCCGCCAACACGGTAAAGAGGCAGCAGTCCTTTTCATTAACTTTGAAAAAGCATACGGCCACGTTGACTGGGATTTCTTGGACTGTTGCCTACAAAAAATGAACTTCGGGGACTCGTTCAGGGCTTGGGTGTCAATCATGCACAGATCGGCAGCCACAAACATCATGGTCAATGGTCACTTGTCCCCCCCATTTGCGTTGCAGCGGTCAGTCAGGCAAGGAGACCCCATCGCCCCCCTCTTATTTGTCCTTGTGATGGAGGCCTTGGCAACAATGATCCGAACAAACCCCGCGATCCAACGTATAGACATACCAAAACTGCCCCTCCACTTAGTGTCAGTCACATCACTTTTTGCTGACGACCTCACGGTTCTCATTAAGGCTTCAAAAGCCTCCCTGGACGCATTAACAGAAACCATACGAACCTTTGCGGTGGCAGCAGACATGAAGGTAAATTGGGGGACCAAAACTGAGGGCTGATGGATGTCCCCTCAAGGAACAAAGCCCCTGAATGACCGGCCTGTTAGCTGGAAACCAAAAGAAGAGGCAATAAAAGTTCTTGGAATCCGCCTGACAGCAGTGGGCCCCCCCTTGGACCATGGAGAAGCGCTGGTACAAACCGCCCTCCAAAGAATAGCCAAATGGGATGACCTCCATACATCGTTGGTGGGATGGGCACTGGCAATCAATAACGCCATTCTAGCCACAATCTGGTATAAAGTCGCATTCTGGGAAATTCCAAAAAAACAATTGGCCCACCTACGCACGGGCTTGGCCGCATACCTGTGGAGAAATGACCATGAGATGACAAAATGCATCAAAAGGGTGACATGGAAATACATAACCCAACCAAGAAGGGTGGGAGGGTTGGGAATCCTGGACCCGGGGGATGAGGTCAAGGCTATCATTTTTAAAATTACCGTACGCCTTCTGCTAGCCAATGATGTGTCATGGCAACATCTCGCGGGCATACAACTGTCACACCTTGCTCCTCCCTCCCACCCGGACTGCCTGGTCCACCCGCTGCAATGGCTAACAAACCCGGACTGGTCGCTGCCCGGGCCACCGAGACATAGGAGGGATGGGTCGGCCATAAATCAAGTCAGATGGGACCTCAAACACGACCCCCTTTGGACCTCCGCTCTGCGCCTGTGGAGATTGATGGGGCCAACAAATAAACCACCCCCATGCAGGTGGCATGAGATACGGAGGCAGCCACTGTTTGGTAAACCTCAAGTGCGCGATGATACCGACGAACCCTTCTCTCTAAAAGCTAACTCCCAATGGCTCACATGGGTGAAGAATGACATATATGTAGTGACCAATCTTTGGGACAGTCAACAGGGAACATGGAAGTCTGCTCAGCAGCTACGACACAATTTGAGGAATATCAAGCATAGCCAGGAGACGCTACGTAAGCTTCAATCAGCTATCCCGGTGCAATGGGTAGCCGCTCTTCACGACGGCCCGACCCACTGCAGCCAGTGAAGAAGCTAGGCTGCGCCGCTGTAGACCTTCCAACCGGATGTACCAGGGGCGAGATGAGCTAACCTTAAAAGGGA
The DNA here is from genome assembly GCA_003427395.1 of Chara braunii. Lineage (NCBI taxonomy): Eukaryota > Viridiplantae > Streptophyta > Charophyceae > Charales > Characeae > Chara > Chara braunii. The sequence goes on from BFEA01000001.1 coordinate 13,847,700, forward strand.
CCCAGAACGGGACTGTTGGAAGCCAAAGGAAGAGCTTACGAGAATTAGGGTGGTGGGATCGGAAGACACAGGCTACTTCGCCTATGAAATGGCATCCCCGGTTTGCGCCCTCCCCTTTGACCCAGATAAGTGGGAATGGAGCGGCCGCAAACCCATCCCATTCTGGCAATACACGGTAAGAGAAGGGTACAAACAAGCACATCCGCTCAAAAGTTCCACCCCGGTTGTACGGAATCGGTGGAAAAGAGACTCCCCGTTGAGTGACTCCGACCTGCACCGTATCCCCTGGGAAACGTGTGCCCACATAATGCCTACATCCCACAGGGCCCTGCAGTGGCAAATACTCCACCGTTGTCTCCCAACTCCGGACTGGGTGGTCTCTCGCTCCTCATTGGAACAAGCAGGAGTGCTGTCCCCCATCTGTGCCCACTGCGGAATCGGTGCGCAACGCAGTCGAGCGGACCTGGAGCACTGTCTTCTAGCATGCATGATGCCCAAACAGATCTGGCAGTAGTGGGATGCTCTCTGGCACACACTAACAGCCACAGTGTTCCATTGGGATGTCGGGCTCATCCTGTTGGGTACACGGAGTACTTATCCACCATCCTGGACACTGTTCCAAAGTAACCTCTTTAGCTACATGAGACTGGTTGTGCTCATGGTGATATAGAGAATGCGGTGCTCTGCAGAAAGGCAAGACTCCGCCTTTGGTTTCCACCAAGCAAAAGCAGAACTAGTGGAAATGCTCAGGGTAAACATTCTAAAAGCCAGCCAGAAACTGATTGAAGAAATGGCTGGCATACCCGACAGGGAGGCAAGAGAACGGGCTGTCAAATCCTTTAGACAGCGTTGGCTAGACCCCTATTGCAAGCTAGCAGAGATTTATGAAAATGGGAAGATACAGTGGAAGAATTGGGCTGCAGAGGACAACACATGGTCCTACAGAACAATGGACTGTTTCCATACACCACTACCGGGACAACCGGCCACGGCACTGATCCATCCCGATCAGACTAACGGCCAGGCCGCCCAGGTACCGCGCGCTGGGTCCTCTCCCCCTGCCTCCCCCTCCCCGCCCGGGACCCCTCATCTACCTTCATGACCCCCCCCACAAACTCCCCCCCCCCCTCCCCCCCTCCCGAACTCCCCCCCACCCCCGACCCCTTCACCCCCTCCCCCTATCCCGTCGGGGCCTTTGCCTATCACCCCACCGCAAGCCCCTCCGCTCCCTCTGGCTGATTCACCCCCAACGCCATCTCCCCCGCACTCCAGCCCGCCAGCTCCCCTCACCCACCCCGTCACCCGTCACCCGGCCCAGGGAAACCAAGGAACCTGCAAATGCTGAGAATACCCAAAGGAAGGACAACGGCGTCAACATCCTTACAGCTTCAGGACATCCTCATCTGTACGAAAGTGGCTTCTCTGTCGGTACAGGGGCTGGGAAGAGAACCACAGAACAACTGGAGAGCGAGAGCGGTCACAACAGTGAACAACTAATGACAACAAACATCTTCTACTGCTGCGAAAAGTCCAATATATAAGTATGAGACGTCAAAACAGTCACAGATAGAGCTGAGCCTGTTGAGAGGGCGGACAACCAAAGGGCAACTGATTCCTTCTACAGTGGAGATCAGAACACTTTGAGGAATACAGTACAGGCAGGAACAATACAAGAGGGTTGTACGAGCCAGCAAAGCAATATTAGAAGCAGGTAGTCTGCCATCAACAACAGGTTCATGCCGGTCAGGAAGCAGGTGACTGCGAGGCTGGGCTCCTTACCCGTCAGGCGGGCAGACACTGTCTCTGTAGACAAATGGTACGGTGGGAGATAAATGCAACAGTGCAACAGTGCAATTCGGTTCCTTTTGTAAAGGGGGCTGCGGACACCTGGGAGTAGTCTCGGAAGATCAGCGAAACAACTTCTAGGTGGGGGTTGGGTGGTCAGAGGTTAAGTAGGAGCCCCGCAATGGGATAGGGTTTCTTTTTTGCAGCTCCAAGGGTTACTGGGTGCTCCAGAATAGATTAGAGGAATGACTTCGGCCTCACTTTTTGATCTGTGCCGCTCCCCACCAATAGATGGAGCAGCCTTCGTTCCAAAAAAAAAAAAAAAAAAAAAAAAAAAAAAAAAAAGTAATCAAGACTAGAAGATTGTCTTTGCAGACATAGATTTTTTTGAATCTCACTTAGAAAATTACTGAGAAAAATACCCTAGTGAAAAACCAGCTCAGAATTTACTTCTGAATTGCGAACTTAAAGATCAGGAAGGTTTGTATCAAATTTTCCTGACGAACATCGGAACTAAGAACATTAGAATCAAGGGTTTCAAATCAAGAAATAGGATCTAAAATTTGACTCGGAGATTTGGGCAAATGAAAAAAAGAAATCAGAACTTACTTCTGAATTGCAAACTTCAAGATCAGGAAATTTATTTTAACGAGTTTGTATCAAATTTATCCTGCGAACACCAAAACTAAAAACATCAGAATCAAGGTTTCAAATCAAGACATATATACTAAAATATGAATCGGAGATCTGAGCATACAGAACTACAAGTCAATATCCACTAAGTATGTGAAATAGGGATGAACCAAGATTTGAAAAACAGCGTGACGTTACAACACACTCATATCCAGAAAAAAATTATTAACCAACTTCAGCCAAGACTTTTTTTTTTTTTTGGGGGGGGGGGGGATGACAAATGCTCCAATCTATG
>BFEA01000001.1:13870424-13900054 GCA_003427395.1 Chara braunii
GCTTTCATGGGCGAACAGCCCAACCCTTGGAACGTACTACCGCTCCAGGTGGCGAAGAGCCGACATCGCAATGTGTTAATTAAACATTCTCAATTTGATTTTGTTATTTCGCAGAAACGTGGATATATACACTGCCACTTTTCGATTTACTTCATTCTATCGATCCGAGTACCACGCGGCGAGCCGCGGGTGCCGGAGACTTATAGGCTCTCTCTCGCACTCTCACACACACACACACACACACACACACACTCCTGTACACGTAGGTGTAGTAGTGGGTATTGCGACGTTGTAGCGGGAGAGTTGATCGATTTCACCCATCCTTTCAGCGGGAGCTGCGTGAGAACAGCCGCGGCCTCGGAGGCTTTCCCGCCGTCCCGACATGTTGAACCGATCGGTGTGCTCTCTCTCTCACACACACACACATACACACACACACTCACATGTAGTGTGCGTACATACCCACGTTTTAGCGGTAGATACATTCAATTTTTTTTTATTTTATTTTTTTTACTTATTTATTTGTTCTATTTTATTTATCAATGAGGTAAGTCGAGAGATTGAGACTTACCTGCTCTCTCTTTCCCCGTCGTTGTCCGAGTCGTCGTCGTCGGAGTCATCACCGCCGTCGTTGGAGCCGCCGTTGTCGGAGTCGCCCGCATGCTCAGGTAATCATTCTCCTCCTTTATCCTCCTTCTTCTTTCTCCCCTCCTTCTTCTCCCTCTTAAGGTTTCACAAACTTTTCAAAGCACCGCTGACGGCAACCGCCGGGATCACCGCAATCCAGACACTTCACTGGACCATTCAATCGGTAGGAGCGACGTAGGTATGTACAAAGGGCAGGGGCGTAATCAGCGCGAGCTGATTTGTCTCGCGCTTACTAGGCAATCCTCATTCAAGATCGAAAATTACAACGATCTTTCCCGTCGCGTCGGATCCCCTTTCCTTCTCCCTCTTCTTCTTCTCCTCCTCCTCCCCCCTTCTTCTTCTTCTCCTCCCTCTTCTTCTCCTTCTCCTTGCTTTTCTCGTCATCTCTTCTGATTTGCATGCGCAGTGCCCGTCTGCTTTTGCGCGATCCTCCTCCCTTTTCTCCGTGCTACGGTCTTCTTCCTTTGCTTGGCGATCCCCCTTTTCTGCGCGCTGCTCTCCTACTCCCTGCGCATGCTCCGCCTCCTTTTCCTGCTCGTCCCTCATCGCTCTCTCTCTCCGTGCACCTTCCTACCCCGCTGCTAGCAAGGCTAGTGGTGTCGCTCGATGACCCCGACGAGCACTTTGCCCGAAAAATGCAGACCGGAGTCGCGGATGTTGCATTCGAAGTCGAGTAGACTTCGTGGGAATGAATCCGCCCGGCTTCCTTACACAGATTCACTAAAGCGAATCTGTGGAGAGTAACTACGGGATCGGAAACTAAAATAATAATAATAATAATAATAAAATAATAAGAATCTAATAAAAGAAATCAAATCTAACTAAAAATAAACAGACAAAAGAAAATTTTAACTGCTAACTACCCCGTCGTGCCAACTGTCACAACGGGGTCTAACCCGCCACTAACCCCAATCTCGAGGTCACGGGTTCAAAGTCCTGGCCTTCCGAATGCGGGGTTAAAGCTGAGCTCCTTGCAAAAAGGAGATAGTTCAGGGGTCAGACAAATTCAATTCCTGAGTCTGTCATTGAACAGTCTACATCTTAACCTACTGAGCTAACTCCCAATTCAAGTAAAAAGGGAGTTGCTCTCATATGTATAGAGCAGTGGCTTGGACCGATTAGCAGCCCGGGCCTGTCTTCTAGGTCTGCGTGTGCACACGCCTGCTGGTCTAAATGACTATCTGAGTGCTTGTCAGCTTGAGTGTGCGTATGACCCGCAAGGGCATTTATTCTAATCGGAAGGCCCATTGGGCCAGTACTTAGCCGTGGCCGCGTCATTTGAGGGTCGCGGTGGGAAAGTTACAAGGTAGCTGGGTAAACCCGCACACTTAGAATAGCGGGAAAACACTCAAGTAGCAGGTAGGCCGGTACCACACCGAGTAGTCCTGCCGGGTAATCGAGGCCGATCAGAAGAAGACAAAGTAGGCATTTCCAGAGGCCCAGTACCATTAGGTAGGCGGGCACCGGTCAAGTAGTCTCAGTCTAGACCCCGTGAGGACGATATCAGAACTTGCAACGATGTCTCCCTCTGCAGAGGGACGAAGGCACCGGTCGCTAGGGTAGTCATGTGGTCAGGAAGTCACCTCCCCAGGGCGGGAGGCCGAGTTAGAGCCTCAACCTCGCTTATGGTGCACTAGTAAGGATAAAGGTATCGCTCGAGCAAAAGTCAACAATCGGGCGCTACCTCAACCTCGATAATCATACACCAATAATCGCTTTGGTCGTACGACCGGGCGCGTATTAATTTATTCTGACTAATGTACTGATGATTAAGTCTCAGCGTACATCGTAGATCTACTCGTCATAACATCAACTCTGTCGACCTCTCAACCTCTTTGGTCGAAGGGTATTACTGTAGATCCTAACCTTCACAGCGTGCGTCATAACAACGCGCGCGCATACTTAACGAAAATTTCTCACCGATTTTGCCCCGGCCTCATTGGTCGAGGAATCCGTTTCGAGTGTCACGCTCAAGCGTGCACACCCTTTCCATTCCAGACTGGCTCCATCATGGTAGCCAACGCCGTCATCATGTCGAATGCAAAAGCACGCCCAAATACCCTTGTATTTGGTCCGACACCGCTTTCGCAAGAAGAGCTGAGAGTGGCTTTAGATACAATGCCTCCAAACAAAACGTCGGGCAGGGATGGACTGACAAGGGAGTTCTGGCAGGAGTATTGGGAAATCCTGGGTGGGGAATACGAAACCTTCTTGAACTAGGCATGGATCAACGAAGGCATGGGAGCGGAATCATCAACAGGGGTAGTTACCTTAGTGTATAAGAAGGGAAACCCTAGGGACATTAGAAACTATAGACCGATTACACTCCTGACACTAACACACAAGATAGTGGCCAAAGCATTAGCGAACCGCTTGAGGAGGCTAACGGCCAACTGCTTCCACTTGGATCAAACAGGCTTTATCCCAGGGAGATTCATCCTGGACAACGTGATGACTTTATCGGAATCGGTGAGATTCATAGCGAACAAAAGAATGAACGCGGCTATCCTCTTCTTTGACTTCGAAAAAGCATATGACCAGGTCTGCTGGTCTTTTCTACAGCAATGTATGGAGAAAATGGGAGTAGGTCCCAACTTTCGCAAGTGGGTGAGAGTATTATACAACGATTCACACGGCCAGGTACAAGTTAACGGATATCTTTCAAATAGATACAGAATGACTAGATCAGTGAGGCAAGGTGACCCATTAGCCGCCCCCATCTTTCTCTTTATCATGGAAGTCATAGCTTCATTCCTTAGGAAAGACCCTTCAATCGACCGTCTAATAGCAGAACCGGACCAGCAGGGGCGTATAATAGAATTACCCACCACGATGCTATTCGCGGATGATCTCACAGTACTCATCAGGGCCACGGATTCCTCTTTTCAAGCACTCACAAAAGCGATGGAAGCATTCCAGTTGGCATCGGAAATGAGAATTAACTGGCCTAAAACGATAGAATGGTGGCTTATATATGACCAGCAGCAACAGCAGCCCCAACCCCCTGACCATGGGGGAATGGAGTGGCTACCCCCACACCAACCGTCGAGGTATCTGGGGATTAGGCTAGCGGACGAGGGCCCCCATCACTCCATGGCCCCTGATCAACACTTCGAAGGCTCCGAAGGGTTGCAGCAGCCTATCTATGGACAGGGAACCCGACCAAGGATAACTTCATTTCCAAGGTTGCCTAGAAACAAGTAACACAAACAAAGAATCGGGGGGGACTGGGCATCCTGGATCCCGAACAGCAGATTAAGGCACTCCAATCAAAATGGATTATCAAGCTGGTAACGCAACCCCACTTGCGCTGGGTTCCCCTAGTATTGGAGCACATACGAGGACTTTCGAAGTTCTCAACTCCTCCAAATATGGAGGGCACCTTCTGGATATTCTGCAAAGGGTGGGCAAAAAGGGGAAGGACAAGGGAGCGGGGGGGTGAGGAGGGAACTTCCTTCCCATCATACCGGGCACAAATTCTTAGGATATGGGAAGAGATATTCCCGACTAGAGTACGGAAACCTAGATCCAAGGAGGAAGTCCTCAGGCAACCCTTGTTATGTAACCCCTGGTTACAGGATTCCCAAGGGAAGCCGAGGACATTAACAGCTAGGGACACCAGATGGGGAGAATTGGTTGGAACACGGGGTCTGGCAGATCAAGCACTTATGGTCCTAGAATGACAATAAATGGAAGACAGGGAGAGAACTGAGAGATACGATGAAAGGATGTCATAAGCTTACGGAGAATATAAACGACGTTCTAATATCCATTCCGCAAGAATGGACGCAGTTGTTGAGAGGGCCGTACAAATGGGAATGGGGCGATTGGGCGACCTGGCACATAAGTGCAGTTCCAGAGCAGGCCTTCCGGGTGCAACAGGAAGTGGGCCCCGATAAACAGTGGCTTGATGCAGAGATGTTCGTAATTCGTAATCCGGGAATCACAGTGAGTCACCTGGATAAAGAATCCAAGATAGCAATCACAGTTAAGAAGTGCCTGCTCAGGAAGATCAGGGTGGTAGAGGATGACAAATTTACAGTATTTGCACCCACGGTGGCCATTGAAGATTTGGAGTACGACCCGACGGAATAGGCATGTAATATTAGGGGTGGAGAGACACGAGTGACAACGAAGATTAACATTCTCCGCTATACAACGAGACTAGGTTATAGGCTGAGGAGAAGATCGACCCATCTGGATCTTCCCCTAGCCTTAAGATGGGAAAAGAGAGAGGGAATACCAAGAGACCAGGTGGGGAAGTTACCCTGGTCGTCCCTTCACAGTATAAGATTGGGTAAGATCAGAAGTCTACAGTGGCTCATCCTCCATGTGGCCCTCCCAGTCAACTCTTGGTTGTATGAAAGAAGAAGCAGGCAAGCTAGGGAAGAGAAGGAACGAAACTGTACCCTATGTACGGGTGGGGCTCTGGAAACGATGGTCCACTGCTTAATCTCATGCCCGGAGGCAGAGAAGGTATGGGCGTTAGCTCGCGTACTATGGGCCCGGGTCACGGAAGTTCCCTTCCCTCCGATCAGAGATAGACTCCTAATCAACATGGAAGCGCCCAGAGACTGGAATTCCTGCCAAAAATACATTTTCCGGCTACTGAGGCTCTACGCGCTGTGGACAGTGTGGAAAAGAAGATGTCAAAGGGTGGTAGGAGAGAACCATATGACTATAATGGAAGCCAGAGGAATAATGTACAACCTGTTGGAAACAGAAATCAGGGCACAATGCCAGAGAGCCAAGAAGCAAGCGGAGAGGCAGGAAGAGTTAAATCCAGATAAGGCTAAGGAAATAATTAACAAGTTTAGGACAAAGGTTCTAGCAGGGGGCAAGGTGGCTTCATTGGAAGGGAAAGCCTTGCGCTTCCATTGGTTTAAGGACGATCTCCAAGACCCGCCATATGAGGACGAGAATGGGGATCACGAGCTTGGACTACCATAAACTGCGGGAAGGAGGAGCGATCTACAGAAGAAATCGCAAAGGGAGGGAACCTCAGACCCACTTAAAATAAGACTAACTTCGCAAGGACAAAACTGAGATACAAACGGGGCTGGGGCAAAAGAGAGGGAGCAGCAGGGAAGAGACGAACAGCCAAGGATGTCAAGTATTGAAGAGGGAGAATAAGGGACAAGGGACACCAATTAAAGTGTCAGGKGAGGAAGCAGGGTTTAGGGTTTAGGGTTTTATAACACTTAAAAGGCAGAGAAAGGGGTTTTGGGGAACAGGGGGGAACACAACTTTTGTGAAGAATTGTTAAAAAGAGGAGGRTAGATCACATGGCAGCAAGGGAGGATCTCTTTCTAGGTTTAACAGGGATTTCTGGCAGAGCTGTTAGGGCAGATCTGAGAGGGAAGAGAGACTCAAGGCAAGCTGACAGTCAATCCTCCACCAAGGGCGAAGTAATCAATGTTGTTCAGGGGTCCTCCGACCGAACGGGAGGAAGCGTGTGTTTTTATTCTGTAATGTATTATGATGTGACTTGTCGGTGGAATAGGAACCGGACTGACGCTCCCCAGAATAGAAGGAGCTAGGTCCATAAGGACCTATTAAAAAAAAAAAAAAAAAAAACAAACAAACAAACAAACAAACAAACAAACAAACAAACAAACAAACTAGTCCCCCCCTAGTCCCCCACATATACCTCCAGGGCCAGCGGGTGAGGGGGAAAGGGATCAGGGAAGTCCTGGGCGGGTTTCAACTATTCCCTGGGATCCACTTTTATCCAGTCCGTGAAGTGCAGCTGATAGTCGCTATCCCTTCCCCTTTCTCGTTCCTCTCCGTGTCCGTCATTCTGCGGCTGGTCCAGTCTGTCTCCTGTCCAGCTTACCCTCACGACCCAGCCCTCCCTCCTCCCCCCCAGCCAGTCCACACAAAACCGGGAGATAATTTTATTGATGTCCGTCTTGCTGTGCACCTGCTCGAGGTTTTACATTCTGCCATTGTGCCATAATTTCGTGCTGGAAAAGCAGTCGTATCTGCTCTGTGACTTCCCCCTCTTCCACCCTGGCCCCCTCCACTTCCATGATGCACCTCCTCCACCATATGGTCCAGAAAACAGTATGTCTACCCAGGGAGTACATATTTGCTGCAAAGGTATTGTCCCGGAGCTGGGGGCAGTGCCCCAGCAAGATTGCCCTCCAGTCCCAAGTCCATGGTAACCCTGGAACCATGTGTCGCCAGATCCTCTCCCACCATCGCCATAATAAGACGGCAGTCGGGCATTGCAAGAAGATGTGCTCAATTGTCTCGGGGCGTCTTTTTTCGGGGAAATTTTGGCGGCAGCTCCGGCACCAGGGGAGCGCCCTTCCTTGCTGTTCAAGGTGTGTGTGATCAACCAGCCAATCGTTGGTTGGCAGGCATCGATGGGCGATTTGCCATTGGAGAGTGGAGATTTTTGCCGGCCTTTTCTGATGCTCCTTGAACCATTGAATTGGTTTGAGCGTGCTTCTGTCTATATTGAGGTGGCGCTGCCATCTGTCCTCAACCACGTCTCGCAGCCCACGCTTAGGTCTGAGCATTCGGTAGACCGGCTTTGTTTTAAGAGCAGCCAAAGGCACTGTCTTTCCCTCGCCCTGTCCTCGCCTTCCCCTGCCTCGCCATGACCACCTCCATTCCTGGGGATCAAAGGGAAGGTTCTCAATTGGGGTCATTGGGTGATACACTCTTCCACCTTTCTCTTCTTCTACCACCCTAATGTGATAGACATCTGATTTTCTTTTCCAGGTGAAGGGAATGTTACTCCCTCGTAGCTGCCCTGTTCCTGTGACATCGTACACTTCAACGAGGACTTGAGCTCGGTCCGTTATGTGCACACGTCCTGCTTGTGATTCGTGACCAGGCAGCCACACTCAATCATCCACTTCCAATGTTGGGCCTTTTTTAGCGTGGTGTACCATTGGATGGGAAAGCTTTCAATAAGCCCCTCCATTGTTGAATCTAGTGAATGGCAGTAGCGCAGACATCTTTTCATATTCTCAACACTTTTCCAATCCCCGCTTGCCCCATCCCAGAGGTCCCCCACCCTTAACACCCCATGTTTCACCCAAGTTCTCCATGGAGAGTCTGAGTTGTTCCTCACCTGGCCGACGGAGTCTGTGATTAGTCTATTGCCAAACAAGGGTTGTCTGATTATCTCCTCCCATCTGTCCGGCGCAGGGCGGTCGGGGCATGGGAGTTTCCTTCACGTACTCAGAAGGTGTATCCAATGCTCGTCAGCCGGGTCGCCGTTCTTATATTTCCTGGGGAGTCTCCAGTAGCTGTCCTCAAGCCAAGTCAATTTCAGGCGGGGCCTCCGGGGCCAGCGCCGCGATTTGCCTCAGGGCCAGGGGAACCCAGGGGGAGGAGGTCTTGAAGATAATATGTTGGATTCAGTGGAGGCTCAGGGCCTGGAACTGTGTAGAGGGGTCCACTATCCCAAGGCCCCCTCCAGCCTTGGGCTGGATGACCGATTCCCACGCTACCCGGCTAATGACGTGGATATTGTTGCTATCCCCTCTCCAAAGGAAGGCCTCCAGTTGTTGCTTGAGCGTCCTGAGCCCCCTTTTACTTAAGGGCCATATGATGGCTTTATACCAGAGAGTGGCGAGCACGACGTTGTTAATGACCAGGGCTCGCCCAAAAATCGAAGTGTGCTTGTGGTTCCACTTTGCTAGCTTGGCCTGCGCCGGTGTAGAGAGCCACTCATCGTTTGTGACGGGTTTCCCTTTTGCTGTGATTGACGCACCCAGGACCCTGAGGGGATCATCCGGGGGGAGCCAGGTAATACTTGGGCTTTCTGGCGGCCTGCCCTCTTGGTGGTGCAACCACCAACCCACCGTTTTCTGCCCCGAGTTGACGGTCATGTCAGAGACGTTGCCAAAACGGTTCATAAGCGCTTGGATTTCTTCCATGTTTTGTGTGTTTGCTTCGACCATAATAGTAAGGTCATCCGCAAACAGGGAGCAAATGGGAACCGCTTCCTCAGGGATATCAATGATCCGGATACGAGTGAGGTCTTTGTTCTGTCTTAAATTAGCAGAGAGAGCCTCCATAATGACTAAGAAGAGATAAGGGGCAATGGGGTCTCCTTGCCTGACCGACCATTGGATCTCAAAGGGGGGTGCCACCCGTCCATTTACTTGCACACACGTGGTGGCATTTTTATGCAGAATGCTCACCCATCGCCTGAAGGACGGCCCAAAATTCATTTTTTCCAAACACTTGTCCAGAAAAACCCAGTCCACGTGGTCATATGCCTTTTCGAAATCAATGAAGACTATTGCAGCGTTTGCCCGGAGTCTTCGTGCCAGGCAGACGATTTCATTTACCAACAGGATGTTTTCTTGTATGTTCCTGCCGGTCATGAACCCTGTCTGGGCCGGGTGGATCACATCTGCCAGTATGCTGGCCATGCGGTTTGCCAAGGCTTTAGAGAGGATTTTGTAGACTACTGTAAGGAGGGTAATTGGTCTGTAGTTCCTTATGTTCATTTTATCCCCTTTGTTATACAGCAGAGTCAGCACCCCTTTCCCCACCACTTCCCCCATTTCCCCATCCTCCCAGATCTTTTGATAGAAATCCCACAGATCGGTGCTCAATTCTGGCCACATTGTTTCCCAGAATTCTTTGGGGAAACCGTCAATTCCAGGTGTTTTTTCTTCCCTCATTCCAAGCAATGCTGCCCATATCTCGTCCTTTGTCAGGGGGCGCTCCAGTTGATCGCGTTGTGTCTGGGACAGGTGCTTATCCATAGGGACCAGGAATTCCTCCAGCTCTCTCATCCATGCCCCCTCTCTCGGGGCCGGGATTTGGGATGTGTATAGTTGTTTAAATAATCTTCGTGTGATTAGAGTGCAGTGTGCGGTATTTGCTGCTATAGTTTCGTCCACGCTATCCTGATCATATAATGCCTCGATTATCGTGCGTCTCGCCCGGGCTGTCGCCATACTAAAGAAATGAGTGTTCATTGTGGCCTCCTGAGTAAATTTAGCCATTTTCTCTCGTATCCTGATGCCCTGCCATCTATGTTGTGCATATTGAAGAAGTTTGGCCTTCACAACCCAAAGCATCCCCAGATCTCTCTACCAGGCCTCACACTCCTGCAATCAGCAGGTTACAGGGCAACACCCCAGCACCGGCCAGCGTCGTTCTGGCATTGAACAACCGCAGATTACCAATATCAAACAGCCTAAAGCGAGTTGCTAGAAGTCCCCAGAATCCTAAAGCATTCTCAAAGCCACTCGTAAAACAAACCAACGGACTTACGTCTGAAAAATGAGAACCAATTGGGAAACTCTTTTTTTTAAAGAAATCCTTGAGAATCCGGGCCCAAAAACAACTGTATAATCTACACAAAAACACTGAAATTCTGTGTTCCCCAAAACTCAGATCAAAGAAGCATTATGAATGGAAAAAAAAACACCCGCCTTAGGGCCTTTCAGCAGCCCAGCCCTACCTGCCTCACCCCTATATCCCAATGCCCAATCTCTACTGTGGAGGTGGTGGGACCGGATTTGGCGGCACATGGTACCAGGCTCATCATGGCCATGGGACTGGAGGGCTATACTTCTGGGGCATTATCCCCAGATCCAAGGAAAAAATTTGAAGAGAACATGTGTTGCCTAGGTAGACGTATCGTCTTGTGGGTCATATGGTGGAGAAGGTGTATCCTGGAAATAGAGGGAGCAAGGGTGGAAGATGGGAAGGTCACGGAGCAATTACGGTGGTTGGTTCAGTACGAGATTACTGCCCAGTGGGGGGCGGCTAAGGAAAAGTTGAACCAAGTGCACACCAGGAGGGATATCAACAGGATTATCTCTCAGTTCGGCGAGGACTGGTTGGGTGGGAAGAGGGAGGGATGGGTGCCAAGGGTAAGTTGGGAAGGGGATGGGCAACAGGAAACCAATGAGAACATCAACAAGAAGAGGAGGGACCGCAAGGGGGACAACAGGCAGGAATTATAAGGGATTATCAGCTGCATTTTCACGAATGGACAAAGGTTGACCCTAGCAACCGGTTGCGCCCAGCCAAGGAATTCGCAGACCTCTTCCCCTCTCACCCTTTGTCCCTGGAGGAAATGTTCTCGAGTACCTAAGCAGCACCATCTGGCACCGTCGACAGTGATCTACAGTGAAGTCGAGCATCTCCCAGAAATTTGAAGACTTTCTTCGACGGGAACGCAGCAATTAGGACCAGGCGAGTAAATGGAAGGAGGTCTCCATTGGTGGCCCCCCGTGGCTCCTTCCTTTTTCCTGAGCCTGGCCGTATGACAGAAGAAGGGTTGGACGCTGGCCCTGGTTTCCGGATACAGGGTCCTTCCCGAACCATCGCATAATCATGTTCTTTCCGAATTTTCTCGTGTTTTCACCTATGTTCTTCTCAAGGACACTAAGTTTTTTTTCTCAGCAAAGATGTATCAATGGGACGTTGGACCCCGTTTCCAGCAGGTGTTGCTCCCCACCAATAGATGGAGCCTCCCAGATGTTGCTAATGGTGTTTGCTCTTATCAGCACCCCTAGAAGCCGTTTGGGCTGTTTGAAAAAAAAAAGAAACGCTGGTCGGTGTTGGGGCTTGGTCGTGCTGCCCTGTAACTCGAGCTGTACGAGGGCATGAGATGTAGTAGAGAAATCTGGGGAGTTGTCGAGGGTGGAAGGCACTCTAGTGTCTTTTGGTGAGCTGGTGCCTAGTCGATGCTGGCCGGAGCCGGAGCGGGTCGCTTTGCCCTGTGGCCAAGCAGGTGGGGGGTTCTGGGGTGGGTCGTGCCACTTTGTAACCTAGCAGTTGCGGGCAGAGGCCTGGTAGTACAGCCGTAGGGCACTGGAGGCGTCTCGTAGTGTTTTTTTCCGGGGTAGCACTGGAGGCATCTATGGCACCATGGCAATGCCCGCCCCTGTTGCTCCAAGTGAGTGTGATCTATTAGCTAGTCGTTGGTTGGTAGACACCGGTGTGCAATTTGCCAATGTAGGGCGGAGATTTTTGTCGGCCTCTTTCCATAGTCTCCAAACCAACTTATGGGTTTGAGCAGGCCACGGTCTATGTTGAGATGGTGATACCATCTATCTTCTACTATATCCCGCAGTCTGCATTTGGGTCTGAGCATTCGGTATACTGACTTGGTCTTTAGGTTGACAAGTGTTAACGTCTTTGCCTTTCCCTCCCTTTTTGAGTTTGTCGGGTCATTCCGGGACCAACGCCACTCATCGGGATCGAAAGGGAGATCCTCAATCGGGGTCATTGGCTGGTAGGCCCTCCATCCTCTTCCCTCGTTAATTACTCTGACACGATATACTTCTTTTTTCTCCTTCCAGATAAATGGTTGTCGGCTCCCTCGTAATTGATCGTTCTCCGGGTTGGAAAAGACTTCGATCAGCACTTGTGTTTGGTCTACTAGGTGCACTTGCCCTACCTGATTTTCGTGGTTAGGAAGCCCTACCCAGTCTCCTTCTTCCAAGCAAGGGGCCTTCCGAGGGGTGATGTATCAAGGGAGGGGGAAACTATCAATGAGTTTGTTTAGTGACAATACCGCAACCATGTACGCATTCTTTCTGACTTTTCCAATTCCTTGTACCCATGTCCCAAAGGTCCCCCACCCTCCTGGCCCTGTGTTTCACCCAACCCTTCCATGGAGAGTCTGAACTACATCTCATGCGACCGAAATAATCTGTGATCAGTCTATTACCAAACAGGGGCTGTCTAAATATTTCCTCCCACCTTTCTGGTGCTGGTCGATCTGGAGGGGGGAGCTTCCTCCATGTTCGTAGGAGGCGCAGCCATTGCTCGTTCGTGGGGTTCCCATTCCTGTATTTCCTTGGAAGCTTCCAGTACCTATCTTCAAGCCACGCCAGAGGATCAGTCTCAAGTGGGGCCTTTGGGGCTAGGGCGGCGATTTGTACCAAGGCTAGGGGGACCCAGGCAGAGGTTGATGAAAAGATGAGGTGTTGGAGCCAGCGAAAGTTGAGGGCCTGGAACTGTGTGGAAGGATCCACAATTCCCAGCCCCTCTCCGACCTTGGGTTGAATCACCGATTCCCATGCCACCCGACTAATAGCATGGGGGTTGTTGTTGTCCCCTCTCCATAGAAAGGCCGCCAACTGCCGTTTTCATGCCTTGAGCCCCCCGTTGCTCATGGATCATAATATGACTTTATACCAAAGCGTGGCTAGTACTACATCATTAACGACAAGGGTCCGCCCAAATATTGATGTGTGTTTATTGTTCCACCCTGCGAGTTTGGCATGCGCCGGCCCCACCAGCCACTCGTCATTAGTGACCGGTTTACCCTTTGTTGTGACTAACGCCCCCAAAATTCTTAGATGATCATCGGAAGGAAGCCAAGTGATTCGCAGGTTTCTAGGGGGTCTTCGCCCTTGGTGATGTATCCACCAACCTGCAGTCTTTTGGCCCCACCAGCGTCGTTCTGGCCTCGTCTTTTCGCAAACCACCGGGACTCAGGACCAAGGCAAATGGCAGTCAAGCCACCAATCAACACCATAGCTGTAGGTCCCATCATTCATCTCCTTCATGCACTGGTTGCAGATATCTCCCCAAAAATCCCCTGAACCTTACTCCGGCAAGTCTTACCACGATGAAGCCACCATCTCCACCGCTGCTGTACCCTATTTCAACCCTACAGGCTACCCCCTCCGCAAAGCGCGTCATCTTCTGTCGTCACAGCCACTACAACCCCCTACCTCCAGCACCAAACCTTGGAATAATTTTTCAATTAGGAAAATTTAGGAAAAAAAGGCACAACAAATCCCAAAAAAATCACATGAACATTTCAACGCCCACTGTTCCCACAGGGAGAGGGGAAGAGAGGAAAAAATCCACCTTCTCTTCCTATGGGGACTCCAACGCCTATTGAAGTCTCAATTGCACATAAAGGGGTCATATGAGCCAAAGGGATTACTCCTCTCCCCCGAAAAACAACCCCCTTACGTTAGGAGATTATCAAGATCATAAGACTTCCAGCCAGGCAACCCCTCTCAGTGCCCTTCAAACATGATGCCCCATCCAGCATACCCCTTCCTCCTCAAAACCTCACCTCCCCCTTCATCGGCTCCCCTTCATCAGTTCCTCGCAACTCGACCTTGTCCTGGCTAAACTTCACCATTTCTACGAAAGGTCGAACGATGAAGATCATCGGACCGCAGCAGAACTCACCTTCTCTAGGAAGTCATGCCGCGTTGTGAGACCAAGCTATTGAGCCCGCCAATAGCCGCTCACATGTAGTCTTGAGAGTATCAGGGACACGCAATGGTATGCCACCTGTCGATAAGCACATAAAATCGTCAACCCAAT
Source organism: Chara braunii (assembly GCA_003427395.1). Lineage (NCBI taxonomy): Eukaryota > Viridiplantae > Streptophyta > Charophyceae > Charales > Characeae > Chara > Chara braunii. The sequence continues at coordinate 13,884,360 of BFEA01000001.1, forward strand.
CTGAGGGAATCACCTGAGTTAGATCAACCCCAATCTGTCGCGTGGCTCCTTGAAACACTTTTCCTACGGGCACCGAGCCGAGCAGTCGACTTCAAAGTTCATACAGAGGAGAGAAGATGGCCCACACAAACAATCAGCGCGAGCGTTCCAACCACTCCCGCCACTAACCTGACAGCCCTGTAAAGACACCCACCACGTCCTGCCATCATCATCGCCCACCATACCAGCTCGCCCTGCTGCTTCTCCCTCCTTCGCGCTCCAGTCGCTCCCGCCGCCTAGCCAGGCACCATGTAAACGTGCCACTTCGAACGGGGCATACTCGGTCGGGCCGGGCGCAGCGCCTCCGGTAGCGCTGGGCCCGCCCGGCCAAAAAGCTGGGTTATATATACATTCACGACTTTCCTCGCTTTGGAGCAACATGACTGAAACGCATTTAAAACTGAAGACTGTGACTGTGCCCTAGGTTTCCCTTCTTTTTTTTTGCACATGCTGGAAACCGGGTCCGGCGTTGGGGGTTCGGCCTAACAGATGGCACTAGGCAAATCTCACACCATGCTTGTTTGGTAGGAATTGCCATACCGCAAAAATTCGCACCGGGAGAAAGAGGCTCGGAAACGACTAGTCTCCGTGAGGTCTCTGTCAGCCTCCACGGGTGCTAGCATTACTACTGTATCGGACTGGGTCTAGGCAGATGGGTACCCAAAATGCATGGCCTTGGCGTGCACAAGTCAAGGCACCCTCACTTGAGGACCTGGCTGGATGTCTCTGGGCAGAACTACAGCCTGCATTCATGTATCTGACCACAATCATGTCCAGAGGTCAGCCAAAAATGCCCTCGTGTCAGTATGCTCTGAGAGTGCAATACCTTAGAACGGAGATAATCAACAGATAGACCATTAGAACATCGGACAACTACAGTCTACCCTGAAGATTAAGTCACTGAGTGGCAGAGGGGGGACCCTGAGCAGGACAACATCGGACAACTACAGTCTACCCTGAAGATTAAGTCACTGAGTGGCAGAGGGGGGACCCTGAGCAGGACACAACCCCGGGGGGAGGCTGCACTAGGACCCTGATGCCGGCGGACCGGTAAGGCCCGACCCTCCCAGCTAGACTAGTGCCTGGGGAGAGGAGCTCCTCGGCTGCTAGGCCTGTGCGCGCGCCCGGCAGACGCGCGTGGCTCCTTGATTGGCCACGTGGCAACTGCTGTTGGCGAGCTGGACGACCGTGACGCGCGGGCAGGGGTAGCGCCAGCCGTAAGATTGACGAGGAAACACATAGAGGCGCAGCTATCTGGGTTAGCGATGGAGCTGGTGGGGGAGCTACAACATGGAGATACTCCTTTTGACACTGATGACAACGTCTGGCATGGAGAGGATGGTAGGCAAGATGAGGAAGACGTGGTCAACTACTATGTAAATATTTGCGCAGTCTGCAAGGATTGGGAAAGCGAAAGTGAGAGTGCAGTCTGTGAGGATTGGGAAAGCGAAAGAGAGATGAGCCGGGAAACTGCCGTGTCACTGTGGGGCAGAGATGAGCATAAGGGGGGGGCTGGCGGGTGGCGGGTTGACCTGATGGCGCTCTCTTATCAGGTCGATGATGAGAGTGCCGATGCTGACAGCGATTCTCATCCGCATCAGGGTATCGAAGACCAGGCGGGACTATGGGAGGCAGGAGAGTGGGAGGTGGAGTTGGAGCTAATGCCAACTGTTATGAACTTGGTTGTTTGACACTTGGATTGTCACTCACACACAACAGAACTCACACATGCCCATACATGCACAAGTCAGGGGGAGGAAGAGACCGAGTCCACCTGCACACACATCAGAGATAAGCAGCAAAATAGCAACCATGCACAGGTGGGGAGAATACACACACAACGTTCTCTCTCTCTGATGAACTCCCAACAACCAATCACAATTGACACTGCGAAGATCACAATCGGAAAGTAACCTAGATGATGAGCCAACTCAACACAATTAACCCCAATAATCGTTACAGAGTTTAACCCAGTGTCTCGCCACTCAATTACCACCCACTCCACTCACTACCACACACTCAGAGTCTAGCGCTACACTGAAACAGCCTCCCAGAGGCCAGCGCCATACACCCAGATGCAGATCATGAGTAGCGAAGTAGTCTCTAGTGTCGATGAGTCCCTCTGACGATGAAGAGGACAGCTATAGCTGTCCGACTGCTACCGCAGCAGCAGAACCCACACATCCTCAGTGAAGACCTCCGATATAGCCTGCCAACACAGATACCCCCAGGGGATAGGTGCGCAGAGAACAGTCCCAGCTATGGCTGTCTCAGATGGCGGCTATGACTGCTCCACTCATAGCTGATGTCTTCGGTGCCACTGCAGACATTCAGTGCTGCTAAACTTGGTTGGCCACCAACGCTCCACGCGAAAAATGAAAGCCAAAAGTCCCTACTCGATTCCCCTACAGGACTTATAGACTTCCTAGACTAGCCTAGACCTAGACCGGACTGACGGGACCTACCGGTACCGTTGCTGTTTCGGCCTCTCGGCCTCTACCGTACCCGGCTATAGGCTATAGGACCGTATAGCAGTATAGGCCACTTAGGGCCTGTCTGTCCTAGGGGTAGCCCGGGCCTGCTATAGGCAGTTAGGGTAGCTGTAGGAACTYGGTTAGTACCAGGTCTGTATTTTCCGAAAATTACAGATCTGTCCCTCACGAATTTCCACACAGGCGGATCTCTCGGTTAGTCCTCAGCCAAACAAAATTGCAAAACTAACCCTACCAGTTAGTGTACAGCCTCGCAGACAATCTCGGCAGCAGAAATCAGCAAGTCATTGCACAACGGCGGCAGCTGCGGGGAAGACAACAGCGACAACAGGCACAGCTACAGCGACGACATCAACAATAACAACAACAACGGCAACAACAACAACAATAATAACAGTGACCGACGCTGGTGAAGACTCTCTCCCTCATCAGCTTGATGAGGCGGGCGAGAGGAACGTGGAACTGGGGCTGATGGCAACGGCGGCAGCTGTGATGATGACAACCGAAGAAACAGAATCAACTGAAGTGACCACAGTAATGACATCAACATCAACAACAACAACAACAACAACAACAACAACAACAAAACGACAACAACAACGAGGGAAGAGACAAGGGCTGCCACAACGACAGCTGCAAACATAAAGACAAGAACAATATCCGCATCAGCGCAGCGGGGGAGAATTGGCGGCTGGTTTGGGATGGCGAGGTGGGATGTGGGATTGAAGGTGAGATTTATTGCTGCCCCCTCTCCCCCCTACCCGTTTTTTTTGCATGCTTTGTGTCTTTTTGACCGGGATGGAGTGGGATAGGTGACCTCCCTGACCCCATGTGGAGTTAGGTTGTTTAGGGTTTGAATGTTGGTTGATTCCTTGATTCGGCACTTCTCAATAGGCTTTCGGTTGGATGATGCTTCATGGGCAGGAGGTCAATCCTTCTCTTGCATGGAGAAGTAATCAATGCCTCTGCCCTTTTCGGAAATATAGGTTGAGCTTCAATTTAGTGCAGAATGGATTGTAAGTGAGGCACGGCGATATACTGCACTATGACATCATGAATACAGACCACATCAGGGGTCAGGTTCAGTGCTTGGTTTGATCGCTGGGATGAGGCTCGATGCCTTCGCTTGCTGTGGAGATATGGCTGATTAGGTGAATAGGGTTCTCCCCTCTTGTGACATACATGGAATGATGAACATTTACTGACTGCACCAGATTGTAGGGCATAGCTACACTTCACTGGATAGGGACGCTGGACCTGATTTCCGGCTGACACACACCACATCATTGTACAGGGAAGCTGGACCCGATTTTTAGCACATCACGCATACAGACCACATCAGGGGTAGGGTTTGGTGCTTGGTCTGAACGCTAGGATTAGGCTCGACGCCATATAAGGACTGATGAACATATACAGACAGTACCTGACTGTAGGACATAGCTACACACCACTGTATAGGGACGCTGGACCCGATTTCCAGCTGACACTCGTCACATCATTGTACAGGGTCGCTGGACCTGGTTTCCAGCAGGTGCAGCTTCCCACCAATAGACGGAGCCTTCGACGCCGGGGGCCTACTTAACGGGGATGCTCTTATCACCTCGTTAAGTAGGTTTCCCGTATACGAAGTTCAAAAAAAAAAAGAAAAAAAAAAAGAACATCGGACAACTGAAAGGCAGGGAGCTACAACCGCAGATCACTGGTGCACCCCCAGGCTGGACTGGATTATATGCTGGACCAAGGGCCTCGCCACACCACTCTCGAAATCTACGTCTTGGAGAGTGGCGGCATTGCCACACTCACTCTCGGATTTGGAAGTCAGAAAAAAGCCCTAGAGCTGGCAGAGGAAGTGGTCCGAGAGTGCTCTTGGACTTCCTTGCTTCGCCCGCCTGTAAACGGCCCATTTCGAGAGCCTTCGAAGGCTGGCTGACTTCAGCCCGAATCTCGAGAGAGAGTCGAGGCGGACAAGATTTCTGCCCCACAAAGTGACAACCACTTCATACAAATGCACAATGCCAAACTCTGATGGCAGGTTCAAGAGTGAGCTGCTCGAGAAATGTGGCGAGGAGAACTCTCGACCAGGTTTTTGTGCATTCCACACGTCGAGAGTACTCTCAAGCTTCTTTGCGTTTCTGGGAGTGGTGTCGTGAGGGCCCAAATTAGAGCAGAAAGGCAAATCCTCGCCCTGGGTGTGTGTCCGTATTTCCCTTCATAAATTTTTGGAAAAGTATCGAGCCTCTTCCTTTCCTGCCCATTTGAAGTAATGCTATGGAAATGGTGGGATGCCACATGGAGATAATTACTGCTGGAGGAAAGGAGGTGGGACTGGAGGAGCCTCCTCGTGGGCCATTGGGAGACGATACAGAAAGGGATCTTCTACCAGAATATCTACCACTAGGAAGACTGGCAGACTGAGTGATCTTAGCTATCCGCAAGGAGGGATGTAAAGACACAATTGAAGAGGTCCTCGAAACCAAGGAGCAAGCATGCAGAACAGTAAATATAGTACAGAGACAGAGCTTTTATACAGCGGAAAAGTGTGAAAAGAGAGTCAGAAGAGATGGATGAGAAGAATAGTCACGTTCCCCCCCCTTTTTTCCAACGGCAACATCCTGCTCAGTAGACCTCAATCCACACGGTGGCGGAGAACCACTGAGACTGAGGGCTAGAAATGTGGATGGGTCCACTTTATTGGTGGGGAGCAGCACCTGTTGGAAACCAGGCCCAGCATCCCTTCCAAATTCATGAACCGCACCTGCTGGAAATGGTGTCCAGGGTTCCTTGATCTAGTGTTCACCTATCATACAACAACGGAGGGAGATTGGCCCGGTCGCACCGCATTAGTGTTCACCCACTGGCCTGCCGTACCAGCGGCTTGTGCTGTACAGTGCACCTAGCGTTTCCCTTGCCACCGCAGTTAGTGCTACGCCTGAGTGGTGGCTCCTTCTCGGTTTTCACCTGGTAACATGTCTTCCATGGGGGTAGTGCCATCTCCAGGGGAGCTGCGCTATCAACCGTGGTGAAGTTTTGACATGAAAGTTACCACCTTTTTGGGAGAATTGGAGATGGAGTGGTGTAGTCCAGAGAAATGGAGGTAAGGGGGCGATCTGGGGTGAACTAGCGAGCGTCCCTCTTGGATGCCCGCTACTGAGGCGGACCACTGGCATTTCCCCTTGGAAGCTTGCATTCAAGAGATATGTTGCTTCAGTGATCACTAAGCTTTGCATGGAACGTCATCATGCAGGTAACCTTGAGCTTTCGACGTCCTCACCCCCGAACTCCTTCCTATCAAAAGGACCAACTTGCTGTAGGACTATTGTCTTTTTCCTTGCTTAAGCTCCTTGGCTCTTCGTTTTTCGTCCGGATGCGTCCCTGACTTAACCTAGTTACCTCCTTGAGTTCGTACTGTTGGTTGGTTTCTCCCAGTTACCAGGCCGTGATAGAAATGGCGTCCATTTACATGTGTGCCTCGTGTACCTTGCCGATTGCTTCAACCAACCTCATCATCTCTTGCATGTCATCCCTATCCCTCCTGTTTGCTACTACCGCCATCGTCCCATCTACTCATCACTGTAGCCCGGCTTCTTCATGACTACCTCGTATGGTTCGTTGCTCTCATTGATGCGATTCGTTCTGGATAGACAGTATGGAATAGCTGGCGCTGGAAGTTTTGTGCTTTCTTACCTCCAGCAGGTGGGACTAGTGAATGAAGGGTTGTTGTTTGAAGCGTATTGCCTTTTGTTTTTGTTGAACACTATGGTCTGGCTTCCCCAGGATGCCGGACCATTGGACCGCTGGCTGTGTCTTGACTGTCTGCTGCACTGTCCAAATACATCTGCCAGACCATGAATGGTCTGGTGTCCATGGGATGCCAAATGCTAAAAAATATTGTGTCTTCCCCCTACACCCCCCCCCCCAAAAAAAAAACTAGTTTCTTTTGATGGAAAAGAAATGTCAGTTTTAAGTGAGTGCCTGTTATTGTGGAATTATTTATTTGAAAGCCTGGTCACTTGTCCGACTTTGATCTCACAACCTTCCAATACTCAGGCTAGTCGGCTCATTTATTCTCCTGTCAGATTCTACATGGAGTTTTTGCTGAATGATTCAGTTTCCTAGCTCTTCTCGCAAGCGGTTGTAAGCCTTCTCTCTGGAGAAATGAAGGCGTGTTGTTTGTCCACCTCCGGATATTGGAAAGGGAAGAGAACCTCTTTACCCTGTGTCAGGCGCCAGATACCTGCTTCTACAAACTAGTTCATCCTTCCCTTCACCTATCCCTACCCACTCGTCCCCAGTCTGCCCCTGAGACTGTTTGGTGGAGATTGGGTCCAGCGTCTCGTATCTATCATCCTATTACCTATCAAAAAGTCTGAAATGTACTTCAAAAGATTTTCCTTCCTATCCAAAAGTCTATTAAATCTTAGTCCTCCCTTGAACCATACCATTGCATATCAACCAGGGAGAGTTCTCAGGGAGGGAAAAAATATGGGAAACAATCAGGAGATCTGAGGGAGTCTCCGGGCTGAAGTGCAAACCAGTTGCGAAAAAGAAGCTGGAAATCCCGCTGAAGGTGACCCAGTGTTTCTTCCGCACCTGGCCAAACCACCTCACCCAATCCCCTCCCTGCAGTTTCCCCCAGCCAGTCCAAATTAAATTCCTGAATGTGTTGTAGAATATCTTTTTTTTGATGAAAAAGCATTAATTTGTTTTTGAGAGTCGACCAGTGAGCCCTGATTTCTGTTTGTATGAATTGGACAATAAGTTCAGCAACCTCTAAACCTTCCAAACGAACTCCTTCTCTTACTCTGACACGTCGTCTATACCATAGGGTCCATAAGACCGCTTTACGACTGATTTCAAAAAGGTTGCTCTAAAACTTTGAAAGAGAGAAATCAAGAGGTTCCCATCGACCCAGTAGAATTGCCCTCCAGTCCCAAGGTCAGTCCTTGCCTGTTAGACTTCTCCAGGTGCAGTCCCATCTCCTCCATAAGAGGAGTGATCCTGGACATTGCAAAAAAATATGTTCGATGGTTTCCCGGATTCTCCTTGAGGTTGATAGACAAAAAAGACACCAAGGAGTGACCAAACCTTGTTGTTCCAGTGATGAATGGTCAACAAGCCAATCATTTGTTGGTAGGCAGCGATGAGCAATCTGCCACTCGAGGGATGCAAACTTGGTCGGGCATTGTTTGACATACTTAAAAAAAATTGGCATTCATAAGAAGTTGTGAGTCAACATTCAATTGTCGTGCCCACCGTTCTTGTAGAACTGCTGATATATCCACCTTTTGTCTTAGAAGCCTATAGGGTGCCTTGACTGTGAGGGATTGTAACAAACGTTGTTCCCCTTTTTGCTTGTTTGCCATATCCATTCCGTCGGGTCAAAAAGGAGTTTTGGGATAGGTATCTCATGATGAAAAGAAAGTCATCCTTTGATGGAGGAGACAAAAAAAACTCTAATGCGATACATCATAAATTTGGTTGAGGGGGAAAAAAAACACCCTTTCTAAAGGAAGAAAGGGAATAGTATGATCCCTATCTATCAGTATTATACAAACAATTGCTTTTTGGGGCAACAAATGTATCACTTGTCCCACCAAAAGTTGTCCATTTGTATCACATCCTGCCACCTAGTCTGCATCCTTGAACCTGGTTCCTTTCCTGGGTGTTTTCAACCAGTCAAGAGGGATGGAGAAAATAATTTGGTCTAGATTTTGAGTTAATTGGTGAGCATATCTTAGGGTTCCCTTCAACTGATCTGCAGACTTCCAATTTTTTGTTCCTGGGTCCCATATGTCCTTAACCCTTACTATCCCTCTTTTGACCCATAGGGACCAAGAAGAGTCTGAGCTGTTGAAAATGCAACCATTTTTGTCAGTAATCCATTTATTTCCAAAAAGAGGTCGACGAAGTACCTCTTCATACCTTGAGGGAAATGGTCTATCTGGCAATGGCAGGTGACGCCATGCTTTCAAAAGACCAACCCATAAATTATCTAACAATAGGTCTGTTCTTGCTGCTCCTCTAAGTCCTTCCTCCCTTGACTGTGCTCGGGCTCTAGGGATACACAAAAATCTATCTTCCACCCAAGTGCGCAGGTGGATAGCAAAAATCACAATGGACAACACTTGAAAGAAGATGATAAGAGTTTTACTGTCATGGCATAATCACCTTCCTCCCACATCACCTTAACGCACACTGTCAAGGTTCTCAACCCTTCTACTCTTACGCCACTCAAGTTGAGGTAAAGACTTCATCCCTACACTGTGTTTATATACTGCTTATCACAGTCTACTCTGCTTCACCAAAACCGCCCAGCACAGTCCCTTGGTCCTCGTAAGGTACCGTGTGACCAAATAAGAAAAACTAAAAAAAAAAAAAAAAAATTATTAAAAACTAAGTTAAAAATTAAAAAAACGCTTGCGTACGTCACTCGAGAAATGCACCGCGCCGTATGCTGAGCTTCGGCGTGTCCAACAAACTTTTTTCTTCGAGTTAGGCCAATGTATATGTTAAACAGCTAGGTATGATACCGACCTTCTTACCAGGTATCGGCCAACTTTAGCTTACACCGCGTGTTTCAAGAAGGACAAAACATAGTGGCAGGATATCAGATTCGTAGACCAGCAGTAACGCCAGAGTCTGACCCACGTTTGCTGGTTCATGCCGAAGGAGAAGCAACAGGCTTGAGCCTGCTTGTCGCAAGAATGTGGCCGGATATCAGATCTGGAACGTTTGCACGTAAAAAAAAAGGCCTCAGTCGAATCATTAGACTCGGAACCTCTGAGGGGTATCACCGAGTAGGTACGCGATGACACCCGCCAACTTATCCCAAAATGGGGTTCTCATCCTTCTTGACATCCATTGGACCCCCGCAATGACGGTTCTGCCGGGGTACCCGATCTTCCTTAACTCTTCGACCAAAGTCAGGACACTGCAGCAAATCAGGCTTTCAGAGTTAGAATTTTGTGCAATACGGAGTACCGTATTCGCAACTGTAGCAAATTTGGCATTCCGTGGACCAAACGAAACAAAATCTTTGTATGTCTGAAAACGGACATCCCCTTCGCTCCAGATGGAGCCTGCATTCTTGAATTTGTGGCACATTAAGATGCCCATCCTGCAGATGAGAAGACGTGTTTCTAGGAAATCCAACACCCCACAGTCCGAATCGGTGCGTTCGAGCACCAACTCTGGAGGGTAGCACTTAGTCACTCCATCAAGTCTTTCAATAGCAAGTCGTTCTCCCACTAGATCGTCACGATCAAACAGGGAGACAATCAACAGATCGTCAATGTAACGCTTACCCATAACCAATTTGCAATCCGCACCCAGAGAGTTGATAAATTGAAACTCGGCCATCATACACATGACACAAGCCAGTGGCGGGCTTGCCCGCCCACCCATTGGAATGCCGTTAATCTGGCGCAGTGTTATCCCTGAGACTGAGAAAAAAGTATTATCCAGTTGGAAGTCAGTTAGGGATATCAGACTCTTCAGGCGAACAGATCTCTGCCCAGCTTCTCCAAACAATTTCCCAAACCGGGCAGCTTTCTTCCTGGTATTGATTCTCAACCATTTTACTGCTTTTGAGAAAAACAGTTCAACAAAGTTGAACAAACCAAACTACAGCGTTCTTGATGCACTTAAGCGGGAGCTGGGTGAACATTTCTTTAATATCGTAAGTGCGAGTCATAATCCCGAGGTTGTCGCTAGCTCCTGTGATCCTGTCGTTAACCAACTTGATTGCTGGTTGCAGGTCAGTTGTGGTCCGCATGTTAAAGTGCGGAACTTTAGCTATCCTTATCATCTCATTCAAGGTTGTTGACAGAATGTCAGAGGCAGCCCTAAAAGGACTTTTATAGGAGGGCACAATCGGTCGCTTCTTACTCTTATCTTTCTCTTTGGAGAAAATGTAAGCATGCTGAAGTTCTCCTTTGTTATCCCATTTCGCGATTTTCCCCAAACCCAACGAATTAGATCCATTCTTCATTTTTTGAAGAACAGTAGTTGATTCGGGAACTACATCATAGTTCTTGTTGTCAAGGAACATCTTCTTCAGTCCTGCTTGGTAAGATAGTGGACATTCAACCCAGGTCTCACTGGTGTTACGATCTAAAGGTGACATAACCAAACCATCAAACGCCTGTTTCACCCCGTAGACATATTCACTCAGCACACACCCATCGGCCTTCTTTTCCCCAGCCCTTGAGACAAGTTTCAGATCCAAGCGCATGCTGCCGGTGACGACACCCATGTCCCGGAGACACGCAACAGCCTGGTCACATGATTGGTTTCGTCCTTCCCTGCGTTTCAATGCACCAGGGAATGGTACGTTCTTTGAATTAAACAAAAAAGAGTCAACCTCTCCAATCTCACTGAGCTTTACCGCAACATGCCCGTTAGTCTTGGGCAGTTCAAAGTTGGCACAGACACAACATAATTTTGTTTGTTGTGCAAACAACTTTTGGTTATGTAAGATGTCCCCAACTGATTTGGCTTTCAGCCAGACCGCCTTGGTTCTTTTTGCAAACAGGTTGCCCAGAGCTTTTGTCGAGGCGTTCTCCCTGACCCAATTCTTAACCTGGGTCTCAACCTTCTGTTTCTCAATTGTTGTGCAGAAAGGAATTTTAACAGACACATTCATACGAGGGTTAATCGTAAATTTATTCTTCATGACCGTGGTTATGATTCCACGGATAATCTGCCTACCCCGCTGCTGGTTAACTGTCTTAATTCCATCATTAAGTTCGATTAATTCATCCATGCTTAGTTTGTACAGATCCCGTCTTTTCTAGGGGGCACAAAGTAGCGCACTGAACTCAACTTTCCTGAGTTCAGTCCTGGTTTTCGTTCTTACGACTTCAGAGATCAGCCACCCATTTCCTTTCTCAATTAGGGACTTCGCATCTTTCAACAGCATCTTATTGCCCAAAATTTCAATTTTCGAAAAAACAAACAGCAGTGCGACCAGTCTCCATGCTTTCAACCATCTACCTCCTTTATTATTTGAAACAAGCACTGGTTCGCGTTTCCTGCCTTTGGTTAAAAGTTTGAGGATCCTCAGCAGGTCAGGCTCGTAGGAAACATCAAGAGAGGGGCAGGTAAAGAAAATAGGCTCAATTATTTGCAAAGGTGTTAGCGCGTCCGAAGTGGATTTTTTCCTAGCTCGAACCCGACGTCCATTCTTCCTACTTTTTAAGAAACGTGAGTTCAATCCGGGGTTAAAACCCCGGATAATCGCCTGTTCAAGACTATCGAGATCGGCCTGCTCACCAAACTAAATTGGAATTGCAACGTAGTTATCCACTCCCGTCTTCCAGAGCCATACATGAACCTTCTGTTTGCTATCCCCCTTAACCGCCCTCTTATGCTCAACCCACCGCTCACGAAGCGTTCGAGCAGTTCTTCCTACATAGACCGCCTTATGGTTTAAAGACATAAGTACATAGACACAACAACTCCCATTGAGTAATGTATCCCATTCTTCCGGTCGCAGTCTGAACCAAAACCTTAGATATGCATTCCCCCACGCAAGGTCACCCCTCAAACAAGCAAGCAAAATGATTAGGGTTTGGATCCGGTCAAGCAGTATGCTAATCTGCCCGCCCACATCGCTCTTGAGGCGCTGTATTCGACGCGCCGCTCTCCGGAGGGACCGAATGCTACCAAGTCTCAGTTTCCCTTTGCAGGGTCCTCAACGACAGAAGTCATCTCAATGCTTTCGCCTTCATTCACACCATTGGCGCTGGATGGTTCACCCCCTGGTCGGGGCTTGCCTCCTTTGAGCATGTCCACATACTCTTGTAAGTCCAGTCGCGCAAGCTCCCGAGCACCCATATCCTTCCTGAAATACTGAATATTCTTCTGTGGTACGGGGTGCCAATCTGTGAATCTGTTCCAGAGCCATGACTTTCCATGAAACATCTGTTGAGAAGATTAACTTATTTAGCCAGTGAAGTGAGAGGGCTTGATATTGTATGGTCGGGTCCAACACCCCCAACCCCCCCTAGATTTAGGGATAGCCATGCGACCCTTGGTATGACCTTATTTCTTTCGTCACCTCTCCATAGGAAGGTTGTGACTTGTTATTGAAGGGTTTTGGTTCTCTTTTTTTTTTTTTTTTTTTTTTTTTTTTTTTTTTTTTTTTTTTTGCCCCCTTATTTTGCAGCCACTGGTGGTTCAAATTTGCCACTTTTTTTTTTTTTTTTTTTTTTTTTTTTTTTTTTTTTTTTTTTTTTAATTCACCCGTCAGTACTAGTGGTGCTGGTACGAGCAGACACCGCTAGTACTTGGGGAGGGCTCCATCTATTGGTGGGGAGCAACACCTGATGGAAACCGGGTCCAGCGTCCCTTCCATAGACAAAGTTCAAATCTCATCAAAGCTCATCAGAAAAGTGTGGTATGATCCTGCCAGCATTGATTACCCTGGGGTCCAGGGGATTGACTGAGCAGGAGATTGGGAGGGGGGGGACCTCTTCACCCTGCACCTGGCGCCAAATATCTGCTCTCTCTTCCTGGTTCCCCCCACTTCTCTCCTTACTAACGCGCCATATCGTTGATTTGTACCAAGTGGATTACATTGTTTATTATTGATGCTCTTCCAAAAATTGAAGTATGTCGGTTCTTCCATTGACTCATTTTGTCCATAGTTGGGTCTGATATCCAATCGTCATGAGTAGTGGGTCTTCCTTGATCTGTTAGGGACATTCCCAAGATACGAACTGGAGCATCCAAAGAGACCCAACTGACTCGAGGAACCTCTGGGGCTCTAACTCCATTTGAATGGATCCACCATCCTTGTGTTTTACTTCCCCAGTTTACCACCATGTCTGATACCTGGGAGAATTTATTCATTAAGGTTAGAATTTCTTCCATGTTTGAATGTGATGCTTCCATCATAATAGTGAGACCGTCCGCAAATATAGAATAAGTAGGGATTGCTTCCTCAGAGATACATGCAATTTGAAGACGTTTAAAATTACGATTTGCCCTCAAATTTGCCCCCAGTGCTTCCATGACAATCAAAAAAGAAACGGCGCTAGAGGATCCCCCTGCCTTATGACCTTTGCAATCTAATCTCTGGTGAGAGGAGGCCATTGACCAACACTCTTGTAGTTGCCTTTGAATGTCAGATTTGAACCCAATTACGCATAATAGGCCCAAAGTTCATTTTAAGTAGGCAGGCTTCCAAAAAGCGTCAGTGTACATGGTCATAAGCTTTCTCAAAATTTATGAATACAAAGGCTGCATAATATTTTCCTTGACGCGTCAACTTAATCATTTCACTAATTAGAAGGGCGTTCTCATGAATATGTCGTCCCAATTGATGAACCCTGTTTGAGATGGATGAATGATATCTGTCATAATTGAAATCATGCGATTAGCCTATTTTGCTCCTTTAACACAGTCCTATGGTGGATCTCTCTCTCTCTCTCTCTCTCTCTCTCTCTCTCTCTCTCTCTCTCTCTCTCTCTCTCTCTNTCTCTCTCTCTCTCTCTCTCTCTCTCTCTCTCTCTCTCTCTCTCTCTCTCTCTCTCTCTCTCTCTCTCTCTCTCTCTCTCTCTCTCTCTGCCATTAGCAGTTTTCTTTACCCAATGTTTGGAATCGATAGTGACATAATACGCTTACTTTAACAATTGAGGATTGTCCCCAGCCCATCCGCCCCTCGGCCCGAGGACTCCCCACAGACCCTGACCAAAAACGATATCAACAACGACCCACTCTGGCCAAACCTGTTCAGGCAGTGGAGAGACATGAGACCGGATTGTCTCCCCCCACCCCTTAGATGTAGTGACATAATAAAACAACCCCTCTTTGGGAACCCCTGGGTCGTGGATGACACAAAGGCTCCATTGGGCCTTGCGGCCGACTCTCCATGGCGTTCACGGGTGCCAAGGGGAATTTTCACGATTGGGGACCTGTGGGATGACCGGAAGGGCGCGTTGAAGGAGTACCAACTCAGGGAACAACTGAAATTTATAAGAGGATGCTCCAAAAAACTGGAAGTCATCCAAGGGGCCGTACCCCTGGCATGGCTAGCACAACTGAAAAAAAAGGGCCGACAATCGAGAAGGGAGATTGTGTGGTGACCCACACTGAACTACAGCACCCAACAAAAATCTGGAAGGTGATTGAAGTGGCATCAAATGATGCCCGCCTGGAACCATACAACATCTGCCACCCCTGGGTCGGATGGACCCGCCTAGCCCCGAGCGAAGATGAGCACGAAACGAAAAATTGGGCTGGCCTTGTCAGAGTCAGAGTAGTGGAGGAAGCTGGTCGTACCTATCATTCCTATGAACCAAATTCCTTGATAGCCAAACTCGCATTCGACCCAAGAGAGTGGGAGTGGCCACAGATGGAAGCAGGAACATCTGTGAGGTTCTGGCAGTATACGGTTGAACAGGGGTATAGAGCGGTCTACAGAAAACACCAATCCACACAAATAATCCAAAACAGATGGATTCGGGACTGCATTCTGCCTCCTGATCGCCTCAATAACTTCAGATGGGCACCCTGTGCCTGCATCATGCCGACATCTCATAGAGCCTTGCAATGGCAGATTCTGTACTGATGCCAGCCCACCCCGGATTGGATCGTCTCCCGAACGACTCTAGAACAACAGGGTAGACTATCTCCCATCTGCAAATATTGTGGCAGGGCCACTCAGCCTGCAAGGGACACGTTGGAGCACTGTCTCCTAGGCTGCCCTATGGCTGCCTGAATCTGGAGATGGTGGGATGCAACATTTTTGGAACTGACGGACTCTCAGTTCCCATGGGATGTCAGCCTCCTGCAGTTGGGAACACACACCCACGAACCGCCACCATAGACTGGAGGTTCTCATGACAGTGTGGAAAGCTCAATGCTCCTTCGAGCAGGGTCACAAAATGTTTGGCTTCCCGCAGGCCAAACACCACATGGCTGATTACCTCCATGCCATGACGAAGGCAGCATGGGACCGACTCACGATCCTCAAACGCAACATCCAGGATGACCCGGTCCTCTCAGTCACACCTAAACAAACAAAGATGGAGGAGGCCACTACTCAATTCGGGGAAGAGTGAATTGGCCCTTGTAAGGCCCTTGCCAAAATCCAGGACTCCCACGTGTACTGGAGGAGAGAAGAATGAAACTGGCAGTACAACTCACTCTCTCTCTCTC
>BFEA01000001.1:13951457-13963783 GCA_003427395.1 Chara braunii
TCTCTCTCTCTCTCTCTCTCTCTCTCTCTCTCTCTCTCTCTCTCTCTCTGTTACATGCTGCGCCTGCAAACGAGGGCCATTTTCCAGGCCCTGCGTCCCTCAGGCCGAAAGCCTGAAATTCAGGCTGAAAGCCTGAAAACCAGGGCCTACAGGCCCCGTGACCATTCAGCTCAAAAGCCTGAAATCCAGGGGCCTACAGACCCTGTGTCGTTTCAGACTAAAAATGGCAGCAGCCTTTTTAGCCTGAAACGAAGGGCCATTTCCGTTCTGTCATCAGACCGGCCTGCCCTGAAACTCAAGGCACCGAACCAGGGTCTTAGGAACAGACTATTTTTGGCCTGTTCCCACGACAGCTGCAGCGCCAGCCCCTGGCTCAGCGTGGCATTGGCAAGAGCAGCCTCCTGGACTGCCCGCCCTGCAACTGCAGGCAGTCGAAGGCAGTCAGGAGGCAGGCCGAGGTATTACATAGGGACTTCCCATGCACTTCGCGGGGAGGCAGGAGGCTGTAATGAAGCCTGCAGATTCTCGGTGGACTGTACAATAGGCCGAGGGCGAAGCTCGGGGCTTGCCTCGGTCGGGTTGTATCTTAGGTTAGATTCGTAATTTTGTTTGGCTGAGGGCTAACCGAGTGACCTACCTGTGAAGGAAAAGCGTGAGGGACATATCTGCAAATCCGGGAAAATACAGGCCCGGTACTAACAGGTTTCCCTACAGCTACCTAACTGCGCATAGCAGGCCCGGGCTACCCTAGGACAGACAGGCCCTAAGGGCCTATTCTGATAGACGGTCCTATAGCCTATAGCCGGGTTCGGTAGAGGCCGAGAGGCCGAAACAGAAACGGTACCGGTCGGTCAGTCAGTCCGGTCTAGGTCGGTGTAGGCTAGTTGTAGGATGGGCACATCGGTTCAGGGCTTTTGGCAGTTGGTACCGAGTACATCGCTGCTGCGCTACACGTGAACCGGAAGTGGTGACGGCTCAGCGTGGAAGGAGACGGGCATAGCCAGACCTTCGGAGTGCAGGCCATAGCTGGGACCTGCGCTGTACTCTGCGAGCACGTAGGGGCTGACAGAGGTCTGGGATATCGAGGTCTGCTGGAGGCGAGAGAGATTGGTGCCCCTGCTGGACCCTCCTCCGGAGTGGGGTCCCAGAGGGTTTGCGCTGCAGTCATAGCTGCAGCTTCTTCATCTAAGAGGTCATCTTGTCAGGGTTTGGTGGCGCTGCTGCAGACTTCCATCCGGGAAGTCTCCCGACACTTCGTCATCATGAGATACTATGGCGCTGGTCTTCTTCTTCATCCTCTGAGTGGCGCTTGGCCTCATAGACCTGTTTCAGGGTGGCGCTGCCCCTAGGAGGCTGTATCTGGGTGGCCCTTGATGATTCAGGGGCTCAGGGGGTGTCACGGGTGTTATTCAGGGTTGGGGAAGTTACCTTGACAATTCGAGACTCTGAGTTTAAGAAACAGTGTGATACTGTGTTTGGACTATCATCGTTTCATTGTTCTCTAGATGTGATCTGCTCGGCTTTTCTCTATGACTGGTTGTGAGGATTGAGTGGCGTGTATTGCACTTCCAGTGTACCCTGTCATATCGCATGGTCAAGTCTTCCGCTGTGTTTATCTCTCCCTGTGCGGTGTGATACTCCTATCCTCTCCCCTTCCTTCTGTGTATGTATGGGCATACCTGGAAGTCTATGTGAGTGAGTGTTGGCCTACAGGCAACGAACAACCAGAATCATAACAGTTGGTATCAGAGCAATTGGATCCAGGCTCTGGAGCGATTGATGAGTTGGAGCACCCATCATCATCTGGCGAGATACTGGAGTTGAGTTTCATGGCGATTCATCATCTTCAGGGTTGTTGTCAGTGAGGGTGATGGTGGTGAGTGTGTGGCGAGAAGCAACAGGCAAAGTGTGACTCACTCCTGACTGGGATTGTGCAGGAGTGGTTGGCGTTTGACACTCAGAGGCCTGGGAGGCTCTGAGAGGCTAATTATAGTTTGGCGATTCACCTGGAG
Source organism: Chara braunii (assembly GCA_003427395.1). Classification (NCBI taxonomy): domain Eukaryota; kingdom Viridiplantae; phylum Streptophyta; class Charophyceae; order Charales; family Characeae; genus Chara; species Chara braunii. Next base: position 13,953,470 of record BFEA01000001.1, read on the forward strand.
GTTGGCAATTATCAGGGAAGTGATCCCAGGAGGTTGCGATTTTGAAATTGGGTCAGGATCCCCAATTTCCAGGCAGCGCAGTACAGGGTGATGTGGCGTTGCACTGACTTTGTCAGTTATTGACACCTGGGAGTTCGAATTCTCTGAATCTGTCAGTTGGGGGTGAAGCGCCTCAGGGAAATCTACAGGATCACCAAGTTTGAGGCAATTTGGTACGTGGGAACACTGTACACTGTCAGGAGATGAAACTGGCGAGATGGGGTTGACCAGTCAACCATAGCCAAGGTTTCATGCATCTTCTTCAGAGTTGACCCTGAAGTAAGTGTGTTCCTTACTCCATCCTGTGTGGCGATTCTGGGGCTATTTTTAGAACAGTGAAATTCGGTCTGTCTGTCAGGTGAGAGTTGAAAATCGAAATCCAGACTGTGGGACAGCCATATCCAACTTCCCCTACCTATCTTCTTTGACTTCTACTAACCCTGTTTGACCTTCCCTCTGGCTCATATTCCATCTAGGACTGCTTTACAGTATTGCGATTCACACTGTGCAGTGAATTGGTGGATTCAGGGGTCTGTTGTCAGTGATATTGCAAATTTGAATTCTGCGCTGACATAGCCAAAGCTAGGCTAGACTAGGGTCAGTCATAACTTTGATTCTATCCGCCGGAATTCAGTTCTGTCAGTCCCTGGTAAATCGCAATTCACTATTCTAGCAGTGTCTGAAATCACACATCCAGATTTGATGATTTGAGTCAGTTACAGCGAAATCTGTAATTCGCCATACCCAGGGTATGGCATACAGGGTCATACAATGTTGAGGTCTGTAGGGTAAGTCTAAAAGTAGGCCATCCTGTAAATCGCTGCATCTTGGTCATCTGTAGAAACTTGTCTAACCCTAATTAGTCACTCTGTTTGATTGCTAATCAATACTAATTAGTCCAAGACTGCATCCTGTCAGTTGCTGATTCAGGATTTGCAATTATTGCTTGCAATTGTTGTGTCAGGGCAGGGATGGAAAAATCGTGAAATTGGTTTTTGCCTGAGTGGACTCTTAACTGACCCTGACCCTCAAGCGGTCTGCTGAGACTGAGCACTCACTTGCTCAGACTAACCAATCTTCTCTCTCCAGGCAGGTGACAACAATTGAATTAGTACTACAGAGAACAATCAATTCTTGTTACCTCCTGCTTTGTCTTCAGTATTTGTTTGTTTTTATTTATCTGTATTGTGGGGAGCAAAATGGCGGACTCGGGGAAGGCAGTGGTGCCTGAGGGAGTTGAAAGTTCCGGGGAGACACCCCAGGTAAAGCTTGAAATGAAAGTGCAGCCTGCAACACCTGTGCCACTTGACCCTTTAGAGGCTGAACTGCGGGCCCAAGAGGAGAAACTCCGCTTGCAGACCCAGGCAGTTGAGAATCTAAAGGCGGAGCTCAAGAAGAAGGAAGAGGCTGCTCAGAAAGAGGCCAGGAGAAAGATCTTAATTGCAGACATGCAGAAGATCATGGGCAGCGGTTCTACCAGTCAGGTCAGTAAGGATATGGCGGAATTCATCCTTTTACAGGATGATATTCACCGGTCCTACTTCACTAACTGGGATGACCGGATCTCTAGTCTGGAGACCAGTCATTCAGCTTTGTCCAAAAAGCTGGATGACATTTCTGCCCAGTTGAACAGCATCGTGACACATCTGCAGATTGCACCTGTTCAGACTGTTCCTCCACCTCCTGGCCCTTCTGCAGCAGACACCCAAAAGACCCCACAATCCAGACCTGCAACTCCACCCTCTACACCCAGATCAACAGCAGCTTCACAACCCTCGTCACCATTTGAGTTTCAGCGGCCTAAGCTGACACCGCCACCCACGTTCTCAGGAGAGGACCCAAAGGTGGATGTGGCAGACTGGGTTGCTGCACAGAGAACCTACCTGAGTGGGTTCAAATGTGATGAGGATGTGAAGGTGTCAGCCATCCTTGCTCGCTTGGAGCGATCAGCACTGAAGTGGTGCACCTCTACCTCCAGCAAGCAAGGTATGGAGATGGCTGATTGGGCGCAGAGGGTGGGGGTGGCTGGATTTCTGCAGGCCGTGCAGGACCGGTTTGCAGACAAGGAGCAGGCCAGAAAGGCAGCAGACAAAATTGTGCGCCTGGGCCAGAAGAAGTTTGATGGTTCCTTGTCCAAACTGTATTCCACCTTTGAGAGTCTGACATCGACTCCTGGGTTGGAGATGAGTGAGCAGGATCTGCTCATTCATTCCTAAGGGCAGCGCTTGAGCAATTCCAGCTTGCTCTTTTCTCTCAGGGCCACAAGGACTGGCGGTCCTTTGGCAGAGCAGCCCTGGACTTGGAGTCCAAACTCCATGTCCAAGAAGCACCTTCTGAAGGAAGGAAGGGACCCTCCTCCAAAGGGCGAAGAAGGAGAAAGGGTGCCCCTGTTTGCTGTTGCAGCATCCGGATCAGATAGTGACGCACCATCCCAGGGTGGGAGCCCTCCACCTGGGACTGCATCATCATCTGCTGCAGATTCAGCTGTTCTTGCCCTGGCTGATGCCTTGATGGGCCTGGCAAAGGGCAAGGCCCCGGCCCAGAAGGCACCAACCAGCAGCAAGGGGAAAGGTAAGGGACGTGCCTCTTCCCCTGGTGCCCAGAGAGTGCCATTGCCACGTTACGTCCGCTGGCCAGCTGACCCCCTTGATGCTTCCACCTTCCCCTGGCATGAACTCAGGATCCAGGAGGGAGTATGGAGGAAGAGGAAGGACAAGGGTGTCTACCTGAGATGCGAGGGGGACCATTATCTCAAGGATTGTCCCCATATGCCTCGCAGGCCTTCATGCTCGAACTAGAGAGAGATGTGGAGTTTGCAACTCCTTCCACCAATGATGATTCCTCTTCTGCTGAAGTTGAATCTTCACTCTCCCTAGCTTGTTCATTTAGGAGTTGCCGTATCAGAGTCCTTCGACACTGATTTGTAGCAAGTCTAGGGATGGCACAAGTGAGGGTCGCATCCCCTTTTACTTGTGACCTAACTTCTCTGAGGAGACGTTTCCTACTTCCCTGGACAAGCGTATCTGTGTTGCGTCGTCAAAATTTGCTGATTCAAATTTTGGCCATACTCAACGTCCTGACTAGTGTTAACTGCTGATTTGGCAAGTTCTCCCCGTCTTGATGCTGAGTGGTATGAGCCATTGCTCCAGGCTTCAGCATCCTGCCCCTGACTCCTTGTCTGTTAGACAAGTTGAGCCCTAGCAGGACTGACACTGGCAGCCTGGGTGTTTATGTCTTATGCTCCACCATGTTGAGGTTGCTTGTTTTACTCGCAATCTCTTATTGCAGTCCCTCAGTCTAGAATGGTCTCCACTGTACCACTCTACTGATCGACTGCACTTGGTTCCATGTCTACTAGGGGTGAATACCCGGACCGACGACTATGGCCCAATGTCTAGGTAGCTCAGCTTTTCAGCATGGTCGATTGCACTACAGTCGGGTGCCAAGTCTTACTGTGGTCATTTGACGCAATCGAGACCAGCTGACACTCTGAGTTCTCCTGACATCACTGTTTATAGTGCTGGTCATGAGTACAGGAGACCGGACTGCAACAATAGGGCATCACCTACGGAACCTCAACTTTTCAGAAGTGGTCGATTGCGGGACAGTCAAGGACCAGGTCTTACCGTGGTTTCTTGATGCAGTCGAGACCAGCTGACACTTTGAGGTTACCTCCTCCTGACCTTGCTGTTCGCAGCTCTGATCAGGGGCATAGGTTACCCCGCGAGTCTCTCAGGCTCTCCTCTTCAGGCAAGAGTTCTATCTCTACACCCACTTCGTCTGCTGGTTCATTACCAGGAAATGAAGTGTGGGCGCGGAGGTCCGCTCTCCCCGGGGGGGGGTAAGTATGTAATGAAGCCTGCAGATTCTCGAGTCCAGCAGTGCACCCTCTACCCGCCAATTGGAGGAACGAGTTGACCACGTCGTCGCAATGCTCGGCGACATCAGCACCTTCGCTGCACCAACCACCATCAGCAAGCAGCTGGACACCTTGAAGACCGAGGTTCAGCAACTGCACCAACTGCCCAACAAGGATGGCAACACCACGCAGCACTACAAGATGCCAACATTCCGCATCGAAAAGTTCGATGATTATACGCATCAAGACCCGGTCCCTTGGTGGGAGGGCTTTACAACGGAATTCTTTTCGTCCCCGAGCACTCGTACATCGGCGCGCTGTTCCTCAACTAAAAGGGCGGATGCCAGATCTGGCTTAGCCACCTGACAACCATCCACGGCGTCGACGTCGCCGATCTGCATACGAAGATACCTTGGGCAGATCTGACGAAGCTATGGAAGAAGCGGTTCATCGTGGACGACGCCCCGGCGCTCGCCATCAACCGCCTCTTCGCTATGACGCAAGGCAACACATCGACACGCGACTGTCTCACGGAATGGCAAAAGATCGCGGCGACGCCGGATCTCGAATTGCCATTTTCTCATCTGCGTCGGGAGTTCTACAACCGGTCATGTGCCGCCTTGAGCCTTGCACTTGGTGATCGTGAGCAATACACGACCTTCGCCGAAATCATCGACAAGGCAAGGGAGATCATCAAGACCAATAGGGCGGCTCCACACGAGAAGTCGGCATGGCAGCCAACCTATGTGGAGAAAGGTAAATTTGGTCCGCGTCAGCAGCATGTCGCTGCAGTCCACACGGACAACATTGTGGAAGACCCAGCAGTCACCCAAGCATCACGTGAGGGAGATCAGGTGGCTGCTGTCCAGCCGCGAAGCAACAACAACTCCCGAGGAAAAGGGAAGGCGAAAACCGCATCGCCGGCTGGAAACGGACAACCAGCACCATGGGTCAAGTTTCACTTGACCGAGGCCGAATACAAGTGGCGCGGCTGGTATGGCTGTTGCTATTGGTGAAACAGCACCAAGCACAAGACCTCCCAATGCCCGGATCAAGGCGAGGAGAATGTTCGGCCTCGCATCAACTCGGGAAACTAAGTTGCGCGGGAGGTGAGGCGACTCCACCTCTCACTCCGCCAGATTCGGTCGCCTTGCTAGCGGCCTCCTACACATCTGGGGAGGATGCGAATGTCGCAAGTCCTCGGTTCACTTACGAGGATTATGCTGTCCACTTGGTCCCACCGTTGGACCAACCACTCCACGTGCAACAATCCACCGCATGCACGGTTTCACTACCATCGGCAACCGAGTCGGCAACTTCGCCGCCATCTATCGCCGGGGATTCGACGACCTGGTCAAGACTTGAAGAGCTCGACCCGTTGACGTTTGCAGACTTCCAATGGATGCCCCTTCCCCGGTCCGGTCGATTGCCGAAACCGCATTGCAACGTGCTCATGGTACACTTGCAGGATTACTTGCACACTGCAGTACCAACTCCGTTGATGGACGCCGGAGTCGAGGTTGTTGACCTTCACGCCTATATTGCGAAGATCGACCGCGAGTTCAAGACACAACGGTACGACGACATCGACGCACCATTGTTGTACATACACATTCAGATCGGAGAGGCGACCTGCAGCACTTTGATCGATTGCGGAGCTACTCGCAACTACATGAGCCAAGACTTTATGGTATGCGCTGGCCTTGGGCCACGCGTTCGGAGGAAGTCGCAGCCCACGCAAGTCACGTTGGCCGGCGGTCACACGCACAAGTCAATCGACCGGTGCATTGATGCCGTCCCCGTGTACTTTGCCCCGCATGCAAGCGAGGCCGTATCCTTCGATATTTTGGACACCAAGTTCGACATGATCTTGGGCATGTCATGGCTGTGAAGCGAGGATCACCCGATGAACTTCTAACGCCGCACCGTTCACGTTCGTGATCGGAACGGAGTACTAGTCCCATGCACGGTGCCTCCTCCTCACCCTTCGATCAGCTGCCACGTGGTGTCCGCCGCAAGCATTCGAGCTTCCATCATCCGGGATGACATCGCGGAGATGGGGGTGTGTTTTCTCCAAGCCCTCCCGCCCCAAGACATTCCATCGACGGACTCACCACCGGACCCACGCATCACCGAGCTTCTCGACGCCTACGGTGACGTGTTCGAAACACCACACAGAGTAGTACCGGATCGGCCCATCCGCCACGAGATTATCCTCGAGAACGGGGCCGTACCTCCGCGTGGTTGCATCTACCGCATGAGCGAGGAAGAGTTAAGTGTGCTAAGGGCACAACTCGACGATCTTCTCGAGAAAGGTTGGATTCAGCCTAGCTCTTCGCCATACGGTGCTCCCGTTCCCTTCGTCCGGAAGAAGAACAAGGAGTTGCACTTGTGCATCGATTATCGCAAGCTCAATGCGCAAACCGTCAAGAATGCCGGCCCTCTTCCGCCCATCGACGACCTCCTCGAACGACTGGGCGGCGCCAAGTTCTTCTCCAAGCTTGACCTCAAATCGGGATATCACCAACTCGAGATCCGGCAGGAGGACCGCTACAAGACCGCGTTTAAGATGCGATATGGGCATTGCGAATGGCTGGTTATGCCTTTTGGCCTTACGAATGCCCCGGCCACATTCCAAGCGGCTATGACAACGGAGTTCCGACACATGCTGGATAGATTCGTACTCATCTACCTCGACGACATCTTGGTGTACAGCCGGAGTTTGGACGAGCATGTGGAGCACCTGCGCACCGTTTTGGAGCGGCTACGACAAGCCAAGTACAAAGCCAACCGCGACAAATGCGAATTCGCACGACAAGAGCTGGAGTACTTGGGACATTATGTGACGCCGCAAGGCATCCGTCCGCTTGCGGACAAGATCGAGGCCATCCGCATATGGCCCGAGCCCACCAACATCACGGACGTTCGCTCATTCATGGGGTTGGAAGGCTACTATCAACGCTTCATCATCGGGTACTCAAGGATTGCCGCACCTATGACGAGATTACAATCGCCAAAGGTGCCATTCGTATTCGATGACGCCGCACGCTGGTCATTCCAAGCACTCAAGATGGCCATGCTCATGGCACCCATCCTTAGCATCTACGACCCCACCCTGTCAACGAGAGTGACAATCGACGCTTCCGGCTATGGCATTGAGGCAGTCTTGGAATAACATGACGGCAGCGACTGGCACCCTATGGAGTATTTCAGCCACAAAGTGCCTCCCATCAATTCACTTGATGATGCAAGGAAGAAGGAGCTTCTCGCGTTCATGATGGCTCTCAAGCGATGGCGGCACTTCCTCCTTGGGCGTCGTAGGTTCACATGGGTCACCGACAACAACCCATTGACCTACTACAAGACGCAGGATACGGTGAGCAGCACGATCGGACGATGGATGTACTTCATCGACCAATTTGACTTCACACCGAAACATCTCCCCCGCCTCTCCAATCGCGCAGCAGATGCACTCTCACGAAGACCCGATCTTTGCGCTATGACACATCATGCCTTCGCATTTGACGAGGAACTCCAACGACACTTCATCCAGGGCTATGAGTCCGATCCGGATTTCGCCACGTTGTATGCGCAACTATCTTCTGATCACCCGCCGGCCAGCCATTATCGCATCGTCGACGGGTACTTGCTCCTCCATTCGAGAGGCAAGGACTTATTGTGTGTCCCACGCGACCGTCGTCTTCGGACTCGCCTTCTCGGTGAGTACCATGACTCGCGACTCGCCAGCCATTTTGGATTCAATCGCACTATTGCACGACTTCGGCAACGATTCCGATGGCCTCACCTCATTACCAATGTCACTCGGTATTGCGACTCTTGCGAAGTTTGTCGACGAAGCAAGCCCCGCAACCGCAATCCCTACGGCGAGTTGCGCCCGATGCCTCTCCCATGGACGTCACCGGTCCGTTTCCCCGCGACCGGCTCGGGCACGACGGCATCCTCACGGTCGTTGACCGTTATAGTAAGTATGCACGATTTCTTCCTTGCAAGTACTACGCCACGGCTCCCGAACTTGCGCGCCTCCTACACACCAACTGGATTTGCAGCCACGGCGTGCCGGAAGACATCGTCAGCGACCGCGACACTCGCTTCATGTCGGCATTTTGGACTTCTCTCATGCAGGAATCCGACACGAAGATGAAACCAAGTTCTGCTCGGCATCCACAAATGGACGGGCAAACGAAGCGGGCACATCAAACCACTCAAATGCTGCTTCGTACGCTCATCCGTCCGGATCAGAAGGATTGGGTTGACCGCCTCCCCGACATCGAGTTCGCCTACAACACTTCGTTGCACCCGGCGATCGACGTAACTCCATTCGAGTTGCACCACGGTGGCCGAAAGGCCGTATCTTCACTGATCTTCTCCTCCCACGAACAGCCGACATAGACGCTGCTTGGTCCCCCGCTTCCGTTCGGAAGTACAGGGAATTGCTGGCTCAAGCCCGCGCGAACATGCAAAAGGCTCAAGTCCGCATGCAGCAGCAAGCCAACAGGCATCGCGTGCCATGTCCCATCCGTGCCGGTGATCTGGTGTGGGTCTCCGAGGAAGAGTTTGCACTCGAACAGGATGTTTCACGCAAACTGCTTCCCAAGTGGTTTGGACCATGGCCCGTAACATCAGCCGCGGGTGATGAGCCCGATGGCCCCTCATTTGTCATCAACATTCCCCCGCATCTGACGGTTCATCCAGTCTTTCACGCCTCGAAGCTGGCAACATATACACCAGCCAAGAGCGACGACTTCCCGGGCCGAAGATCGCAAGATCCTCCATCTATGGATGGTCATCAGGAGGTTGACCGTGTCATCACGGATCGCAAGTACGGCACCAAGCCTCCACAGTACAAAGTTACATTCAAAGCATGCGATCCCGACGACACTCGGTGGATTTCAGGAACAGATTTGAAAGCATCCGCACCGCTGATCTACGCTCACTACAAGCGACAAAGGTTAGCTCAGGGACCTTCACGACCTGCCCCTCCCACCCGGACTGTGGTCCCTCCCTCAGACAGACAGCTTCGCCCTCCCAGGTAAGCTCGGTCTTTCAAGGAGGGGGGGGTGTGGCATACTGCGCAGCCACACGGGCCTGCATGGCCTGTCCCGCAGTCTCAGCCTAAAAGCCTAGAAACAAGGGCTTACAAGCCCCGTGTCGTTTCAGCCTGAAAGACTGAAAAACGAGGGCCTGCAGGCCCTATGTCGTTTCAGGCCCTGAGTCTTTTCAGCCTGAAACAGAGGGCCACTTTCGGGCCCTCATAAGATCGACCGGCCCTAACACTCAGGCACCAAACCAGGGTTTCGGAACAGGCTATTTTTGGCCTGTTCCCCACGCCAGCCTCATCAGGAGCTGCAGCGGCAGGCCCTGGCTCACTTCGGCATTGGCAAGAGCAGCCTCCTGGACTGCCCCGCCATGCAGCTGCAGCCAGTCAGGAGGCAGGCCGAGTAGTACATAGGGAGTTCCCATGCACTTCACGGGTAGTCAGAGGCCGAGGCAGTAGTAGTCTTCAGGATTCGACATTTTGACGAGGGACTATTTGGGCCTGTGCCGAAGACTTGGTGTTGACGACATTCCCATCTTCCCCTCTTCTTCGTCTAACCCCCCTCTTCTTCGTCTGTGTATGGTTGGGGCTGGCACATTCTTCCTGTGTGAGCGCCAGACCCCTTCACACCATGGAGTGATGATGATGATGTATGTTCGGGGCTGCATTGCAATATTGATTGTTCGGATCATTGGTATCTAAGTCTTCCGCTACGCTATCTTGTACTTTGTGAGAGAGGTCGGTTCTTGGTCTGGTCTGCACCGTTACAGTATGCAACAGAGAGCTTGGTGACATTGGATCCAGACTCGACTTTTGGGCTTCAGACATTGCGACGAGGGATTATTTGGGACTTGTGACAAAGACTTGGTGTTGACGACATTCCCATCTCTCCCCCTCTTCTTCGTCTGATTCCCTCCTCTTCGTCTGTGTATGTCTGGACCTGGCGCTTTCTTCCTGTGTACAGCGCCAGGCTCCTTCACACCTTGTGATGGACACGGTGCATGTTTGGTCTGCGTTTAAACATTGATTGGGCTAGTCATTAGCATTCTAGCATTCTGCTTTGCTATCTTGTACTACGTGAATGAGGTCAGTCTCGGTCAGGTCAGGATTTGTATCTTAGTCTTCCCTGTGCTATTCAACACCATTTTGTATGTATCAGAATGCACATTGCTTGTTGAGATTCTACTTGCACTGCATTGTACATTCAGTCCTTTTTAGCACATTGCGGATCCTCGGTTTTGTATGTACATCGCGCAACTGAGCATGTAACACTCTCTCTCTCTCTCTGTCTCTGTCTCTCTCTCTCTCTCTCTCTCTCTCTCTCTCTCTCTCTCTCTCTCTCTCTCTCTCTCTCTCTCTC
>BFEA01000001.1:13980724-14000651 GCA_003427395.1 Chara braunii
CATTCATTTCTTTTTGCAATTGGACGGCATTGTACTCTCTCATGAATGTGTACTTCGAAATTGGCACAAGGCCCTCATTGTTTGGTTCCTTGCACAAGGCCCATTCTAAGACTAAAGCTGCTGACCAGAGCAGATGGTAATATAGTGTATGTAGGGGAGCTAGTCCGTGAGCTGCGTGTATGTGCTCGCCTGTGTTTGGAAATATCAGATGGGTTGTCTATGATTGTAATTGCTTCGTTCGTTTTTACAAAACTGACAAACTGAGGACATCTCCAAAAAGTTGTCTGGGAACAGACTTAGCTGCAAATATCATCAATGGCATGGATTCGTCTGCAATTTTAGGCACGGACTCTGCGGAGGCTAAAATTTCTGGTAGGCCTGGTGCACTGACAGGGCCACAGAGACAAAAACTGGATGCGTATGGGGATACATGCCTGGGAATTCGGTTCTTTGAGTAAAAGAGCCTGCTCTCAAAGTAGCCACCCACTATTGATGTCAGGAGCGAGAACATGTAGACCTGTACACACACACACACACACACACACACACACACACACACACACACACACACACACACACACACACAGAGAGAGAGAGAGAGACAGACAAGCAGACGGACAGACAGAGAGTTAGAGAGTTAGGTGGTAGATCTGAAACCATGGAGATAATTGTCCTACAAATATCGTGAATAATCATTCGTGGTTTCTCTTCCAGCATGAGCAGCAGCTAAGTATGCATGTCATAGAATAGCAGTGGAGAAAACCTGATCATCAAGTCAACCTTTTAAATTGCTAGACAATGCAAAAGACTGAGTCACTCAGATTCCTTTTCTTTTTCTTAATGTGGGGCCTTATGGTCCTGGCTCTATTCTATTTTGGGGAGCAACCATTCAGTTCTTATTTCACTTGCATGTCATACATGATACATAGGCCACATAAAAACTCAGACACCAATGCACGATACATAAACCACCTAAAAACTCAGACACCAATGCTTCTTTCTGCTAAGGACGAAGTGCTTTGAGACCAACCATACACATTGCTCTCACACCATGCACACACTAGATGCCGAGCACACACCAAAGCACATGTGAGATGTAACTCAAAGACAGCGTTCACCAATCAACTCAATGACACAGGGTTGTCTTTTACAGGCAGATGTTATGATTCTGGTTGTTTATTGTCTGAAGACCAACAAACAACCAGAATCATAACAGTTGGTATCGGAGCGATTGGATCCAGACTATGGAGCGATTGATGAATTGGAGCAACCATCATCATCTGGCAAGATACTGGAGTTGAGTCTCATGGCGATTCATCATCTTCAAGGTTGTTGTCGGTAAGGGTGGTGGTAGTGAGTGTGTGGCGAGAAGAATTGGACAGAGGGTGACTCACTCCTGACTAGGGTTGTGCAGGAGTGGTTGGCGATTGGTGCTCAGCGGCCTGAGAGGCTCTGAGAGGCTATTTTTAGCCTAGCGATTCATCTGGAGGCTGGCGATTGGCACGGAAGTGATCCCAGGAGGTCGCGATTTTGAAATTGGGTCAAGATCCCCAATTTCCAAGCAGCGCAGTACAGGGTGATGTGGCGCTGCACTGAAGTTGTCAAGTATCTGCACCTGGGAGTCCTAATGCGTTGAATCTGTCAGTTGGGGGTGAAGCGCCTCAAGGTAATCTACTGGATCACCAAGTTTCAGGCAATTTGGTACGTGAGAACACTGGGTGTCATCAGGAGATGAAACTGGCGAGATGGGGTTGACCAGTCAGCCATAGCCAGAGTTTCATGCATCTTCTTCAGAGTTGACCATGAAGTAAGTGTGTTCCTTACTTTGCTCTGTGTGGCGATTCTGGGTCTATTGTTAGATTAGCGAAATATGGTCTGTCAGTCAGTAGACAGTTGAAAATTGAAATTCAAACTGTGGGACAGCCATATCCAACTTCCCCTACCTATCTTCTTTGGTTTCTACTAACCCTGTTTGACCTCCTTCCTGACTCAAATTTCATCTGTGATGGTTTTACAGTATTGCGATTTATATTGTGTAGTGAATTGGTGAATTCAGGGTCATGTTGTCAGTGATAATGCAAATTTGAATTTTGCGCTGACATAGTTGAAGCTTGGCAAGACTATGGTCAGTCATAACTTCAATTTAGTCCGTCAAAATTAAATTATGTCAGTCCCTGGTAAATCGCAATTCAGTACTCAGTCTGTGTCCGAAATCGCACATCCAGATTTGGTGTTTCGAGTCAGTTACAGTGAAAACTGTAATTCGCCATACCCAGAGTATGGCATACAGGGTCATACAGTGGTGAAGTCTGCAGGGTAGGTCTAAAAATAGGATTACCTGTAAATCGTTGCATCTTGGTTATCAGTGGACACCTGTCCATCCCTAATTAGTCACTTTGTCTAACTACTAATCAACACTAATCAGTCCAAGACTGCATCCTATCAGTTATTGATGCAGGATTTGCAATTATTGCGTGCAATTGTTGGTTCAGGGCAGTGATGGGAAAATCGTCAAATGGATTTTTGTTGAGTGTACTCTAAACTGACCCTGACCCTCAAGCGGTCTGCTGAGACTGATCACTCACTTGCTCAGACTAACCAACTTCCTCTCTTCAGGCAGGTGATAGCAATTGGGTGAGTATTGGAGAGAAAACTCAATTCCTATTACCTCCTGTTTGTCTTCGGTTAATTGTTTTATTTTTATTTATCTGAATTGTGGGAAATTAAAATGGCACATGCTGAGAAGGGAGAGGCTTCTGATGTGAAGCCTCCGATTTCGCTTGACCATTTAGAGGCTGAACTGCGGGCCCGGGAGGAGAAACTCCCCCAGCAGGCCCAAACAGTCGAGTGCCTAAAGGCTGAGCTGAAGAAGAAAGAAGAAGCAGCTCAAAAGGAGGCCAGGCGAAAGTTGCTGATTGCAGATGTAGAGAAGATCAGGGTGAGTGGTACTTCCAGCCAGTACAATAAGGACATGGTTGAGTTCATCCTCTTGCAGGATGATATCCACCGTTCTTATTTTACTATTGGGATGACCGGATCACCAGTCTGGAGAGCAGTCATTCAACTTTTTCCAAAAAGTTGGATGACATCTCTGCCCAAGTCAACATTTGGATGACTGGATCAGATCTTTACTCATTTGAAGATCCCTACCACCCTGACCTTGCCTCCATCTCCTGGGCCTTCTCAAGCAGGCCCTCAGCAACCCCCACAATCCAGACCCGCATCCCCATCTTCTACACCCAAGTCAACAGCCGCTTCACAGCCCTCAGTTTCATTCGATCAGCAGCGGCCCAAGCTGACCCCTCCCATGTTCTCTGGCGAGGACCCTAAGGTGGATGTCGCAGAATGGGTCACTGCACAAAGAACCTACCTGAGTGGGTTCAATGTGACGAGGATGTGGAAGTGTCAACCATCCTTGATCGTCTGGAGAGGACTGCACTGAAATGGTGCACCTCTACCTCCAGCAAGCAGGGTATGGAGATATCTGATTGGGCGCAGAGGTTGGGGGTGGCTGGATTTCTGCAGCCACTGCAGGACCGGTTTGCAGACAAGGAGCAGGCCAGAAAAGCAGCAGACAAAATTATGCGCCTAGGCCAGAAAAAGTTTGATGGCTCATTGTCCAAACTGTACTCCACCTTTGAGAGTCTGACATCGACTCCTGGGTTGGAGATGAGTGAGCAGGATCTGCTCATTTATTTCCTCAGGGCAGCGCCTGAACAATTCCAGCTTGCACTATTCTCTCAGGGCCACAAGGATTGGCGGTCCGTTGGCAGAGCATCCCTGGACTTGGAGTCCAAACTCCATGTCCAGGAAGCACCTTCTGAAGGAAGGAAGGGACCCTCCTCAAAGGGTCGAAGAAGGAGGAAGGGTGCCCTATTTGCTGCTGCAGCCTCCAGTTCAGATAGTGATGCAGCATCCCAGGGTGGGACCCCTCCATCTGGGACTGCTCCCTCATCTGCTGCAGATCCTGCTGTTCTTCCCCTGGCTGATGCTTTGATGGGCATGGCGAGGGGTAAAGCCCCGGTCCAGAAAGCACCAACAAGCAGCAAGGGGAAAGGTAAGGGACGCAACATCCCAGGGTGGGACCCCTCCATCTGGGACTAGCGAGGGGTAAAGCCCCAGCCCAAAAAGCACCAACCAGCAACAAGGGGAAAGGTAAGGGACGCAGCATCCCAGGGTGGGACCCCTCCATCTGGGACTGCTCCCTCATCTGCTGCAGATCCTGCTGTTCTTGCGCTGGCTGATGCTTTGATGGGAACGGGGTAAAGCCCCAGCCCAGAAAGCACCAACCAGCAGCAAGGGGAAAGGTAAGGGACGTGCCTCTTCCCCTGGATCCCAGAGAGTACCACTACCACGTGACGTTTGTTGGCCAGCTGACCCCCTTGATCCTTCCACCTTCCCTTGGCATCAGGATCCAGGAGGGGGTCTGGAGGAAGAGAAAGGACAAGAGTGTCTGCCTGAGATGCGAGGGGGACCACTTCTTGAAAGATTGTCCGAGTATGCCTCGCAGGTCTACAGGCAGCTGTAGTTCAAAAAACTAGAGCAGAGAGGGGTGGAAGCAGCAACTCCTTCCACCAGTGCTGATTCACTCTCTGATAAAGGTGAATCTTCACATTCTCTCGCTGGTTCTTCTCTGGGAGTTCCATCTTGAGGGTCCTACTTTTGAGGACTCTGAGTTGGATGAGACGTGGGAGGAGGAGGATGCTCAGTGCCTTGCCGATCTTTTCCTGTCCTTGCAGGACAAGAAAAAGCACAGGTCAGAACTCATCCTGCTTCGACCCTCTATCCTAGGAGCCAAGATCAAAGGGCTCTTAGACTGTGGGGCCACTCGCAACTTCATATCCCCCAAGGCAGTCAGTAAGTTGCACTTGGATCAGAGGTTAGTGAAATTGCGACAGCCTATAGAGGTTCGCATTCGAGACTCTTCCACAGTCAGAATCACGGTTGTTGTCAAGGGCCTACCTGTGTCCTTTGACAAGCAGGGAGAAGTCAGGCACCGCCTGAATTTCTACGTGTTCCCTAACTTTCCCTTTGACCTTGTCTTCTCTATGCAGTGGCTTGGTGCCACCAATCCTAGGATCGACTGGCGGATCCCTAGGGTTGAGCTACCTGACCGACATGGGGTTTATCGCCCTTGTATGCTCGATGATGAGTACCATCCGGCCAGCAACTGTTATTGTACGAGTGCTCGCAGATTTCTGCATTTCTCGCGCCAGACTGACCACACCCGTCTGTTCGTGGCTTATGTCAAACATACTGATGTGGAAACTGCTTCCTGTCCCTCTCAAATTCAGCAGGATGTGGACCACTTCTCAGATCTTATGGAGGAGCCTATTGGACTTGTCCATAGGCAGACCAAACATAAGATTGAGATCCTGCCTGGTTCGGTCCCTCCCAACGACCGAGTCTACAAGATGTCACCTGCTGAACTTGAAGAGCTTAGGAAACAGTTAGAGATCCTGACCAGCAAGGGCTGGATCAGGCCCAACACATATGAGTTTGGGGCAACAGTCCTCTTCGTTCCAAAGGGGAATGGTGAGTTCAGGATGTGTGTGGACTACAAAGGTCTCAACAAGATCACGAGGAAGTCCACAGAGCCTCTTCCTCGTATTGATGAGTTGTTGGATATGGTGCAGGGCTGTACCATTTTTAGCAAGATCGATCTCAAATCTGGCTACCACCAGATTGAGATGGCAGAAGGCGATGTCCACAAGACAGCCTTCAAGACCAGGTATGGCACCTATGAGTACATGGTCATGCCATTCGGTCTTTGCAATGCCCCAAGCACCTTCTAAACAGAGATGCATCGCATACTTAGGCCTTACCTGGACAAATTTGTAGTTGTCTACTTGGATGATATCCTGGTATTCAGTCGATCTGCCCAGGAGCATGCGCAGCATCTGGCTCTGGTCCTCCAGGCCTTACGTGATAACCATATAAGATCAACAGGGAGAAATTCTCTTTTGGGGTTCCCTCTGTGACCTATCTGGGTCATGTCATTTCTGGAGAGGGGTTGGCTCCTGAAGCAACGAAAGTTGCTGCAGTTCAGGATTGGCTGTGGCCTACTAACATTTGTGATGTCCGATCTTTCTTGGGTCTTGCATCTTATTACACGAAGTTCATCAAGAACTTCTCGTCTATTGCAGCACCCCTGACTGACCTCACAAAGAAAGACACTTCCTTTCTTTGGACATCAGAGTGTCAGGAGGCTTTCACACGTCCCAAGGAGACCTTGATTCGTGCCCTTGTTTTGAAGTTACCTGACCCTACCTTGCCTTTTGTGCTTACCATTGATGCTAGTCAGTATGGTGTAGGGGCGGTACTTCAACAGGATGATGGGAATGGTCTGCAGCCTATCGAGTATATGAGCAAGACGATCAAAACAAAGAAGTTGCAGGACTCTACCTATGAGAAAGAGCCTTATGCTCTTGTGTCAGTGCTCAAGCACTGGAAGCACTTCCTCCTGGGCAGGCACTTCAAGATCTTCTCAGATCACTCCACCCTGCAGTGGATGAAGTCCCAGGGAGAACTGAATGACAAGCTTGCTCGCTATATCCAATTCATTGACATGTTTGACTTTGAACTGAGACACAAGAAGGGCTGCTGCAATCGAGTGGCAGACGCCCTTTCTCGTAGGCCTGACGCTCTCTTTCTGATCTCCTTTACTCACTCATTTGGAGCGAGGACTCGTCAGACCATTGCCCGACTGCTGCCCCAGGATGCGATTTTCGGGCCTATAGTTAGGAATCTCCAAGACGATCCCGCAGCTGAATCAAGATATACTCTGGTCTCAGACCTGCCGTATACTTGCAGCAGAGGTGAGGAACGCCTGTGCATTCCTCAGGACCGCAAGCTGAGAACAATCCTGATGTCTGAGTGTCATGATGCTCGTGGTCACTTTGGAGCCCTCAAATCGTATGCAGCCCTGTCGCAGCGCTTCTTCTGGAAGAAGATGAGGAGTGACATGCTGCACTATGTGGAAACTTGTGAGTTATGCCAAAGGAACAAGGTAGTACGACGACCTCCCCTTGGCCTACTCAAACCACTACCCATCCCTGAGGCACTTGCAAAGCCAGTGTCTATTGACTTTACTGACTTGAGTAGGACCACACCTCGTGGTATGCATCAGGTTATGGTGTGCATGGATCGGTTCTCCAAATATGCAGAGTTCATCCCCTTACCAACTGAGGTTCGTGTTCCAACCGTTCAGATGGCATTTGTTGACAGGTGGGTCACACATCATGGACCACCCACCTTTATAGTCAATGACCGAGATCCTCGTTTTTGCAGCAATGAATGGCAATCCTACTGCAGGGATTACCTTCATTCCAGACTAGATATGACATTTGGTCGTCATCCTGAAGGCAATGGATAGGCTGAAGTGATGAACCATATTTTATTTCAGTTGTTGTGTCCCGTGATCAGTCCAGATCAGCAGGACTCGGATCTCCATTTGGGTCATGCACAGCTTGTATGTAACACGTTTGTACACTCCTCCACAGGCTTTACACCCTACCGGTTACATTGGGGTCGTGAGCCACGGCAGCCTCTCGATGATATCATCGATAAGGCTACCCCTACGTTGACACCTGGAACTGCAGAGTTCACCAGGCGTTACCGTGTGGACATAGAGCGCGCCCGTGCCAACCTGCTGAAAGCTCAAAAGGCTGGGATTCAACAGGCTAACAAGCACAAATGTCCTTCTACTATTCGCACAGGTGACTGGGTGTGGGTACTCAGTTCTGAGTTGTCACGAGAGGAGGATATTTCGCCTAAGTTGCTGCCACGATACATGGGTCCATGGCAGGTCTTAGATATGGGAGCTGATCCATTTGGACCATCCTATACCGTGGATGTCCCTCTGCATCTACAAACCTACCCTGTCTTCCATGCATCTAAGTTGTTGCCATTCACATCAGCTGATGCCTTTCCAGACAGGCCCCCTCAGTTCGGTCCCCCTATCCCAGGCAAGGGATATGAGATGGAGTCCGTTGAGGATGAGTCAGGTACAGGACCAGATAAGGAGTACCTTGTCAAGTTCCTATACCATCCACATACAGAAGACCGCTGGTTTACTCGCAAGGAACTTCTGAAGACTGCAAAGTTTGTCATTCTCAAATATGAGGCAGCACAAAAGGGAGAATCCCTTCGACGCTTTGCACGCCTACGCCCCTAGCTCGGAGGTCCTCGCTTCGGGGGAGGGTAGGTCTGCAATGACTTGCTGTTTTCTGGTCGCCTGTAGCCTTTCTCCGTCGAGGCTGTACTATAGGTAGGGCAGATTCGTAATTTTTGTTTGGCTGAGGGCTAACCGAGAGTCCTACCTGTAGGGGAAATTCATGAGGGACAGATCTGCAAATTGGGGAAAATGTAGGCCCAACACTAACTGAATTTCCTACTGCTACCCTAACTGCGAATAGCAAGCCCGGGCTATCCCTAGAACAGACAGGCCCTAAAGGCCTATACTGTTAGACGGTCCTATAGCCTATAGCCGGGTAAGGTAGAGGCCGAGAGGCCGAAACTGAATGCGTACCGGTCAGTCAGTCAGTCCGGTCTAGATCGAGTCTAGGCAAGTGTAGTTTATAGATAGGATGGGCACATCGGTTCAGGGCTTTTGGTAGTTGGTACCGAGTACATCGCTGTTGCGCTACGAGTGAACCGGACATGGTGACGGCTCAGCGTTGTGGGAGACAGACATAGCCAGACCATCGGAGCGCCGGCCATAGCTGGGACATGCGTTGTACTCTGCCAGCACGCAGGGTTGTCAGAGGTCTGGGTTATCGAGGTCTGTTGGAGGCGAGAGAAGTTGGTGCCCTGTTGGACCCTCCTCCGGAGTGGGGTTCCAGGGTTGTGGCGCTGCAGCCATAGCTGCAGCTTCTTCCTCAGAGGTCATCTTGTCAGGATTTGGTGGCGCTGCTGCAGACTTCCATCCGGGAAGTCTTCCGACACTTCGTCATCATTAGATACTGTGGCGCTGGTCTTCTTCTTCATCCTCTGAGTGGTGCTTGGCCTCAGAAGCCTGTTTCAGGGTGGCGCTTCCCTTTGGAGGCTGTATCTGGGTGGCGCTTGATGTTTCAGGGGCTCAATGGTCTCACGAGTGGTTGCTCAGGGTTGGGGAGTGAACCGCTGCTCATTTCTGAGCAGCGCACTGTAGGGCTGAAGTTATTCTGACAATTTGAGACTCTGAGTTTAATAAACAGTGTAATACTGGGTTTGGACTATTATCATTTCATTGTTTTCTGGATGTGATCTACTGGGCTTTTCTTTATGACTGGTTGTGAGGATTGAGTGGAGTGAGTTGCACTTTCAGTGTACCCTGTCATATCGCATGGTCAAGTCTTCCGCTGTGTTTATCTCTCCCTGTGCGGTGTGATACGCCGATCCTCTCCCCTTCCTTCTGCGTATGTATGGGCATACCTGGGAGTCCATGCGAGTGAGTGTTGGTCTTCAGACAACAAACAACCAGAATCATAACACATATGCGACTATGGCAGCCAACAAGCACCCTCTAGTATGGCCACTCTGTCCCTTGTCTCAATTCTCTGTCCCTAACCGAGGTCTCCCTCCGTGAATACCTTTCGGGTCTCTCTCCCTCATGACCTCACCCTCGACCTGGCTATGGCTAAGGGCGCCCAGCAACGAACAACACAACTAGCAGTATCTCCAAACATCACCCTCCTCAGTATCCCAAAATAGTGCAGCACCACTTTAGCATGTACTCACAAGTGAATATCTGTTAATTGCTTTCCCAGCCGGACTTTTGTACTTTACCATTTGCCTTCCAGACTGCAGCTGGGTCTGGTACCCTGCTGATGTCTGTCGCTTCTGGAAGTTTGCGGGTTTTCTTGAGACTTTGCTGCTGACTCGACTGCCTCGCAGCTGGCCTAACGACTTCTGACAACTTTTTCTCACCCATAACTGTCACCTACTAGGAACTTCCTACCATGACCTAATTAAAGATAACCTACCTAGCCATTCATGAATGTTGTACAAGCGACTCGGACCAACGATGGAACTGGGAACTGGGACTGTGACCAGTCCAGCAGCAGTGAAATACTTTTACTCCTGCCAACCTAGTTCCAAGGTCCTCCATGAAAACCTGCAACTTTGTCAGCCGGTCTAGCACTTATGCGAGTCTGCTCATAATGTGGCACTATTCTAGGAGCAGTCGCAGCCAGCTCATCTCATGGGAACCATCTATCCTCTTCTAGACTTTGATCCGGATACCTGCATCTGTACTGCTTCTATGGTCTTCCCCTTCGTCCTCTTCGGAATGGTGCTTCATCGACAATACGGTCCACATCGTAGCTACCATCTATATCAGGAGGAGTCACTGGTCTGCGCGGAGGGAAATCGTCATTACATACGCAAGGCAGCAACTTGGATGCATGAAACACAGGGTGGGTTCTCAAGTGTCCAAGGACATTTATGACATACGATGGTACATCATCCCCAGCTACTGCATCCAACACTTCCCAAGCGTGGGTAACACCTTCTAAGAGATATCTTCCTCAAGTAAGAATTCTTTAGACTTGACCCAAACTAAATCTCCTACTGCAAATTGCAATGCCCTGCGATGCTTATTAGCCTATTCTATCATTTGATGTTGGGTATCTCTAATATTTTTTGTGACTTCCTTGATATCTTTCTCGTACATCAGTGAGAATCCTCTAGAACCGAGTGGCAGATGTTGTATTGGATTGATTCAAGCTATCTATGAGTCAACGTGGTCTCTATTTTGAAAGGCATTCTCGCTGTTGACGATGCATTGAGTTGTTGTAAGCACTTGCTACCCTTACCAAATTCACATCTCAATCAATCTCTAATGGACATACATAAAGTCCGTTGCAGCAGCTTGTTCATCTATTCAGTCTGTCCGTTGGTTTTTAGGTGTCCACAGGATGATATACTCAACTGGGATCCATACTCCTTCATTAGATGTTGCCAGGCTTCACTACTAAACCTAACATCCCTATCACTAACTATAGTTACCAGGTTGCCATTACCTCTGACCCAGTGAGGAAAGAACTTCTCAATGACGAACCCTATCTTAGCTTCTGCATATAGGGGGATCAATTCAGAGTACTTGTTAACTCCATCAACCACAACCATAACCCCAACTGTTCCTTGATATGCTCTTTACCTTAGTATCCATGAGGTTTATGGAACTCCAGGTCCTGAGGGGATAGGCAGTTGTCTCTGCAGGCCCAACGACACTTGTGTAGTACTCTTGTTTTGATGACATACTTTGCATCCCCTATTGTAATGCAGTCAAACTTCATACCTACCCACATGAATGAATGTAGCAAGTTGGCATAAGTATTCCAACAACTGAAATGCCCATTAGCATCATGGCACTCTCCCAAATTAACAATGTGAATTGGCTCATTATTACGAATATTGAGTTTGTCCTCTCCTCTAAAAGTCATGAGTAGCAGTCCATCAGTTAGCCTATAATGTGCGATGTCTCTTTACCTACTCTTTACTCTGTTAATAACTTCGCTAAGGACGGGGTCTTTGTTGTATGCTTCCCTATGTGACGCACCAACTTATGTGCATGAATGAGCTCCTAAGCCCCTTCTTGATGGCCGGGGTTGATCTAATTCAGTTCCAGTACCTCTACTCGGTCCAGGTTGCATTTTCGGCAGTCCCGACTTTCCGCAATTTTTCAAATTTTCCTTGTATTTGTTGTACGTTTACGTAAGATTTACGAATGCCTTAGCGAGCGCTCGAAATTATTTTTCTTCAGGTTTTCCGAGTTCCGAAAGTCGCGGGTGCCTATTGGGATACTTTGCAATTAGTCCTTTCTTTGTCCATGTACATTTTGGAGATGTCCCTGTAAGCCCCATGAAATTTTTGTTGATGAATGGTGGAATAGGAATCAACGTAGGTATTTGCGCGCCTTAGAACTTGTGTGCAGAATGTTCTTCTAAACTTTTCAATTTCAATTCAGCTTTAGGAATTAGGCGCAACTTCACTGGCATTTCGCGTAGCTGTTTCGGTGTCTTTTTGGCTTTGCGCGCATGCATCCTTCTCCATCGCGCTCCTGCATGCAATTTTTCCTCGCCTCCCCAGCCCCTTTCATCACGCCATCATCGACAAACTGTAAGTGTCATCTTCACCCTCCTTTTTTGCTCTTTCTTTCTTCTTGCTTCTATTGAATCTTGGTCTTGCTCTATACTACTTCTCGTAGCCTCCTTTCCTACCTCCCTGTTGATCCCCCAAGTAATCGTAGAAGTCGGACGATCGGCCAACTCTAGTGGACCAGTGGCTAGATGAGGTGGTGATCAGCGAGTCGAAAAGTCCTAACGAGTCAGCTGCAACTTTACGGGATTGCACACTGGATCGTTGCGACGGACTGCAGGATCCAGGTGAATCCGCGTAGTAGTTGAGTGGACGGGGTGACATAACCTAACTGAATTGCAATCGTACCTAATTACGCAGGTAAGAACATGGATAGGAATGAGTGGGTACTTGTCTAGTCCCCCGATTTCTAGAACGTCCTTTGCGGACCATAACGTTTGGATATTTTTTCGCTTCATTATTGTATTTATGCTTACCGGGGATAAGCAACCGGACTTGCACCCCCATAATATAAAAGGATTTCTTTAAAAAAAAACAAAAAAAGATTACCTAATTATTATAGGAAGTTTGTTCGCAACTTCAATTCCATTGCAGCCCCACTATGTAGGATATTGAAGGAGGCACTATGGGAGTTAAAGAAATATTGTACATCTTCTCCAAAGTTGAAGAAGATACTGATCGATTACCTAGTGTTTAAGATCACAAACCCTTCCCTGCTGTTTGTAGTTATGACGAACATGAGCTAGTACCCGTTGGGCTGTCCTACATCAAGATGATGGGAACAGGAAGCGGATGCTGTCCAAGAAGGTAGCCAACTCTAGTCACGAGAGAGAGTTGTATGCCCTCTACAAAGCACTCAAAACGTGGAGGCACTATCTTTTAAGTACGAATTTCAAAGTGTCCTCAGACGATGAGATACTACTCTAGCTCGAGACACAGGTGAAGCTAAAGCCTAAGCTAGCTAATTGGGCACAAGAGAGAAATGAATTCGGCTTTCAACTTATTAAACCTATGAAGCGTAAATACAACGTAGTTGCTGATGCATTGTCCTGGAGAGCTGATCACGACTGTTCAATACTCACTTACCTCGATGTTGCGTAGGATCTGCAGCAGAAGATTAGGTGTGACGCTCAACCTCACGCCCTGCACAACTTTCCCGTCGGAGTGACTAAAGCACGGAAAGGGGCCTCAAAAGCGACAAAATGGGGTTTGCCAAGGATTTTCGGAAACTGAGTGTGGAGACACAAACAAAACTGAAATCTCCTGTGTGGTCCCAGATGTGCAGTGACGAACAAAGCAGGAAAAGCTGAAAAGGGTCCCTTCCAATGACTATCTAATCCAAAAAGCATATTTGAACTGCGCGCATCGCCTTTTCCCTGGACGAAAGGGAGGAGGAACGCACGTTGGATCTCGGTTTCGAACAAGGGACCAACGACGCTCTTCGCAGAGGTGGAAATCCGAGTCGGAGTCGCAGCCTCACTGCTGTCTCTTTGAACTCCTCTTTGCCATATGTCCGATAGTTGAACGCTCGGGCTTGGAAGCTCTCCATGCGGCAACAATCGCTGCACAACGTGCGAGGCCACGGGACGACGATCAACTCATTGAAGGGAAGCAAAACATAGTAGGGAGGGAAGTGAGTATCGACAATCACAAAACCCAAATTGACAAATCCAAAACACTGTGTTTCGGAGGGAAAATGATAAGGGTCGCCGATCTTGCCTACGACTTCTCGTATGTCCCACTCTCGGACACGTGTCCTGTCCTCGTTGTACGGGAAAGGTCGTGAGCGGGGATGTTCGAGAAGTCGGCGCCCGGATGGCTCCATAGGCTCAGTCCACATGGCCGATACAAATGCACCCACCGTTCACAAAACAAGGCGATCAAACCCCATTAACTTTGGGAATCGCGTTCGCGAAGGAAATCAAACAATATGATGTGACTTTCACACTTGATGTTCCTGCGTGAACAGGATTAGCCAGGAAACTAATAGATGAGTTCAGGAAGAGGTTTTAGATCGTGCAATCACATGTTCTTCAAACAGAAGGACAAAAGAACAAAGACAAATTCCGATTGGCGAAAACGAAAATACCCGGATCTTTGCATGGGATGGGCATTCCTTTGTTAGGCGAAAAGATCTTACGAGTTGAGCAACTTTAAGGGGTGCCCATTCCAAAACCCTTCGATCAAACAAAGAGGGGCATTCCTTCAAAATGAAGATAAGACGGGGTAGAGGCAAGATCACTAGCCAATTTTAGTGCTTCGCATTCACAATCAGCGAAGGCACGGGGAATCTCCTCGTTACATTCTTCTTGCAAGTGGAAGACTGTACCGAAAGACGAACGGGCTCCATTGACTGAGGGCGCAGAGGATTTCTCCAACAAAATCCTTAAACCACTAGTACCTCCGAGCCTATTTTCTCCGAACCTGAATTTCACTGCGCTCCGAGTTTGCCGAGCCTAGGTACCACTCCGTTTTCTTTCTGGTACTCTCACGGAAAGAACAAAAAAAAAAAAAAAAAGGGAAGAAAAGTTGCGGTCGTGAACCTCGGAAAAGAAGAAAAAAAAAAAATGAAACAAAGCTTTGGCCGTGATTGCAGTTGTATACATTCTTGGAAGTGGTAGTGTGAGTGTGCCCTCAATGAGGGCATCTCAGCCCCGTGGCCAGGTTGTCGAATTCCAAAAAGATAATAGAAGGGGAAAAAGAGGGGCACATGGATCCGACCGTGAAAATGGTTGGATACATTCCCCTAAGTGCCAGTGTGATGAGCCTTACAATCCTTTGACAAAACACAGCTTAAGCAGATCACGGACAGCTTGAGCAATTCACGGACAGGGGACTCGTAAGAAACACACGACCAAGAAAAAAAGAAAACAGTAATATTCAAAATGTGACCGCCTTACCTGTAAGGTGCATTCTGTGGAGGAAGATCGTGAGCACGGCCTCCTGGACTACCCTGCCCGACATCATTGCAGTAGAGAAAGCATTTTTTTTTCTCCTTTTTCCTTTCACATGCGGCACTATAAAATTCATATTTATGGGATATTG
This sequence comes from Chara braunii, assembly GCA_003427395.1. Taxonomy (NCBI): domain Eukaryota; kingdom Viridiplantae; phylum Streptophyta; class Charophyceae; order Charales; family Characeae; genus Chara; species Chara braunii. The sequence goes on from BFEA01000001.1 coordinate 13,995,851, forward strand.
CCGACCCTGTGTCCCACCCCCAATTTCTTCGGGAACTGGCAAAACATCGTAATTTCCCAACACTGGCGGAGGTACTAGTGGTTTAACTAGAAGAAATAGAAGAGAGACGGATCCATCCATTCATCATCGATGCACCACTTTGATCCTCGAAAGAGAAAAAGAGAAGCATACATTTCATTGAGCAACCTTCGTCGGCTCTTGCGTTTCAACGACACTCGCCCAACGAGATCTTGACAACAGAAGGGCGAAACGATAGGTGGAGCTCAAGGACACATTCATTCACATGCAATCATTGCGGACCAAGTACGTACAACAACCATCCATTCACTCATACATCCACAAAGAGAGAAAGGAGAAGAGAATATACACTTGCTCTATTGAGAAGGAAAACTGGCGTCTCGCGATGCAACTTAACTCCAAAGAGGAAGAAGACGATAAGGTGCAAAGATCTTCTGCTCTCGAGTTATGACCCCAGGCTATCCAACCAACAGTCCACACACCGCACCTCGCTCGAGCACTGGTGATCCCGACCGCCACGTACACAATGCTAAACCCCCAGCGAGTCTCAACTTGTGGCGCTCCTCTTATCCTCTCGCTGCACGCATCTACATCTACTATGTGACCAAGGTATAACACCCAGTTGTTCTGTCCACTCACACTTACCAAGGTTGATCGTAAACTTGCTCTCCTTTAGCTTCCGCAATACCTTTTGAAAATGTTCTACATGCTCTTTTAATGACTTGTTGGAGACTGAGATGTCATCTAAGTAAATTACTATGTATCTGTTAAGCCATTCTGAACATATTATTCATGCAGTGTTGGAAAGTGGCAGGGGCATTGGTCAGTTCAAAGGGCGTCACTACAAACTCTTTGTGTCCATATCTAGTCTGGAACACAATCTTATGCTAGCCTTCTTCGGCTACCTCGATCCGGTGATGCCCGGACGTCAAGTCAATCTTAGAAAAATGCTTATATCCCTACAACCTATCCAACAGATCACCTATCATGGGCAATGGTTCTGCATTCTTCACGGTGATAGCATTCAACCCTCTACAGTCTATGCATAACCTCAATTTGCACTTCTCCTTGTGCACGAACAAAACTGGCACACTTTATAGGGATTTGTTCGGCTTAATCGACCCCTTCTCGACTACCTCATCTAACTGCTTGTGCAACTCTTACACCTCAGCAGGAGGCATCCTATAGATGAGACCCTTAGATGTCTTGCTATTGGGCGTAATCTCTACCCTATGCTTAATCTCTCTTTTTGTCACGCCTGTATACTGTTTCAAAAACTCTGATGGGGGGTGATAACTTCTCTTTGTTGTCTTTGTCTGTTTGCTCTCCCTTACTTCCTTCTGCAAGTATGGGCTTCACTAGGGCTATGAACACTTGTTCAGCTACATACCTGAAGAATGCATGTGCACTCATGCAATACACAAACAATGGGTGTTTAGTCCGGATTCGTTATAAAGGCGGATCAGTCTCTTGATCCCATCCTTGCCCGGGATTTCAAGCTCTTCCTCAAGTTCCTCCTCACCGCAGTCAATCCCTAGCATGATGTCAAAGGGTAAGTTTTCCTCTAGTAAGAGAGTCAAAGAGTGTAGCGTTCTACCTTCCTCCCATTCTCCAACCAAAAGTATCCCTTCACGCCCTCAAAATAATTTGTCACCATGATCTCTCTGCTATTAGCCAACTTGCTAACTATAGGTTGTTCCGGATTTTGAACCTTCATGCCTCACTGCAGCTTCCTGATCGGTCTACGTGAGGTATAACTCCTTGTGGAGCCCATATCTATGAAGGGCCCTACTGTATTCTTAAGTATCTTTAAATCAGCAATTACCTCGGTCCAACACTTGCGCAGAGTGATCAACTCTTCGCCTATGTCTGCAAGGGAACCACTTATAGAGATCCCGCAACTAGCGATGTTCAGGCAGCTAGTTGAATGGTGAACTGGTTCAGCTTATGCCTTGGCCTGCGAACTCAAAGGAATGAACAGTGTGTTTCTGACGTCTCTGAGCTCATAGCCACGGTAAGAGCAGTGGATCGTCCTACCCACCAGTCCCTTTTGCTGGCTGTTTCTGCCACTCAGGGCAGAAAGTGATGATGTAGTCATCCCTACCACATTTAAAATCCCCGCCTTCATCTCGGTGCTGCTGCCACTGGGACTAAGACAGCCCCGTTTGCTTCCAGGGCTCCCCTTCTTCCTTCCCTAGATGCAACGGGAATCTGTGTTGGCCCCTACCTCCCTTCTGTCTGCAGTACCCTCTGCCACCTCTCGGTGGAGAGTAGTTGCCTCTTCCACTGCTAGGGGCTCCTCCTCCCCTTCCCTTGGTGGGTGACCCTCCCTTGCGAGCCATAACAGCAACATTTTCCGCAGTACTATGTCTACCACTGTTGTTGTTGTCCCCTATCTCTATCTCCTCGTAGGGAACCTCTCCTCCTCCTTCCTCATAGGTAAGGAGCAAGTTGTCCTTTGCCCTTACCTTATAGATGACAGTTTTCCCCTTCAATTTCTTTGTTTTGAACGTGGAAAATTTGGGAGGCTTCAAGGGTCTGTCTCCAGAGTCTTCCTTGAGAAGGCATTGTATGTTTGTCCTGCCTGCCTAGTATTTGCAGCTAAGTTGTTTCTCATTGCTTCACGTAGGGTAAGGGCGAAGTGAGGGAGGATCTGTGAATCTGTGACGCAGTGGTTGGGAACTTGCTGGTAACTATCTCCTTAACCTTTAGATCAGCTACACTCTTCCAATGATACTTCTCTATATTTAATATGGCGTCGAAGGCTTTGAGCGAGTTGTTCCTATCAGTAAATCTTTCCTTGAGTGCCTTCATAAAGTTCCCAAAGTATGTATGCTGGGAGTATGCTTTTGTATTGTTCTCATAACTGGCTGCCTGTGCCTGTGAGCATAACCAAGCCAGTGCATCTCCCTCCATCACCATACTAATGTCCACAACCTTATCCTCCTCGTCAATCCTAAGAACATACAATATATTCTAACTGCTGCCTCCTCACCGATCAGATCCTCCTCCTTCCACCCATGATAGGTAAAAGGGAGCTTCACCTTCATCCAACTTTAATATCCTTGTTGGCTGTCTTTTCCTCCACCATCGGGTAACTTCCTCTTTCCTCCGTTACCATTACCATCTCCGTCCCCATTTTCATTTCCTCCATCTCTTCCTCCACCATCCCCTTGTCTATCCTCCCCGAGCTTCTTAAAGAATTCAACGACAGTGTCAGCAATCCCCTTTGTCAGCCTGTCCAACTGCTGCTTCATCTCGTTTCTTTGCTCCTCCAGCAGCTTGTGTTTGGCATCTATGCCCTCTGAGTTGCCGAGAGCTATGGTGGCTATGGCAGCTTCCCCTTATACATCACTTGCTGCTATTTTTTCCCTCCAGCCGTCGTGCAAAGCTTTTGCCTTCGCCATCTTCTTTTGCTGCTGCTCTAGCTAATCCTTTCTTTTCTTAGCCTGCCACAATTTTAATTCCAGATCATTGACCTGCGCATCCCCCTGATTGTTGTCTTCTGCTATTTTCTCTTCCTCTCTCAAAGCTTCTGCCCTTTGGCACATGCATGTGATGGTGGGCTAGCTCTGCCTTCATTCTGTCTGCCACATGATTCCTCTATTCTTCCTTCCGCATCTTCTTCTCTTCTCCAGGCAATGGTTTTTGTTTCTGTTCCCGCTGCCCCCTTCCCGCACCGTCATCTTTCCTCTATCTCCTTCTACTGGCTCTTCCAACACTTCTGCGGGTTCTCCCTTCTCCTCATTTTTCTTTTCTTCCTTTCCTCCTCCTCCTCCTCCTTCCTTCTTCCTTTTTTCCGCCTCCTGCCTCACCTTCACTTTCTACCTTATCTCATTGTATTCAGGGTCCCCTGCCTCATATACTACATACAATTCTTCCATTTTTTTTGCGCGCGAGTGGCTCATGCAGGTGAACCAAGAGGAAATAGGAAATGGAGGGGTTGGAGATGAATGGAAAGGGAAATGCATCACCCTTCAGTGCAGTAAACTCAGTACAGACAAAAACTACCTGGTGATCTTGCGGAATCCATTCTATCATTATGAAAGTCTATATCTCAGCAATCCAATATTTATGTTCTCGTCCTTGTTGCCAAGATAAGGGTTAGAAATCGTCATGTTATGGCAGAATCTGTCCTTGCTTGCTACATGACATGGTTCCGTATCTGCCTCTTATCTTCAATGCCTTCTTGTCTCTCCTCCAGCATTTGCTTGTCTAACTCAGTGAACAACAGCTCCTTGAAATCTGCAAATTCTGCCTTGAAGGCTTGCTGCACTCTCCCCTCTATAGTGTCATTCAAGGTGGTTAGGCTGTCGTTGAGGGTGCTAAAATTTTGATTCACCTGGATCCTGTCCTCTCCATTTTTTATTTTATCTATACTCTTCTTAAAGGGAGTAGCGGGTCTCGCGTAACGCCGTCCCGAACCTGGCCTGCCTGTGTTGGGAAAGAGCCGGGGGACAAGGCGTGGGCCCACGCGGGACTGGAAGAAATCGCAAGTTTGTTTTCGGGCGGTTTGTGCGAGTTCGAAGGGCCGCGCAGCGCGGTGAAAAGTTCGCGGTGAAAAGTTTGAAGGGTGGGCAGGTTTTTTTTTTTCGGTGCGGTGCGGCAAAAGCGTTTCAGGGCGGGGCCGCATGGATGTGTCGTTTTTCTTCGTCCGTGTTTTTGTACTGTTTTCCATCGTCGGTTGCTGATCAACGCATTGCGTGGCGAGTGTGAATGCATGGCGAGTGTATCGTGAGCAAGTGAATGAGTGAATGTGTGTGTGTGTGTGCGTGTGTGTGTG
>BFEA01000001.1:14007133-14033532 GCA_003427395.1 Chara braunii
TCTCTCTCTCTCTCTCTCTCTCTCTCTCTCTCTCTCTCTCTCTCTCTCTCTCTCGTGCGCGCGCACGTGAGCGCGCCGTTTTTCCCTTTTTTTTTCCTTTTAAAAAGAACTCCGGATGGTCCACGGGTCAGATAAACTGATCGGAACAGATACTACACTTGCTCGTCGTCTTCGTCGTTTTGCAGGGAGGGGTAGTTAGTTAGGGATCTCTCTCTCTCTCTCTCTCTCTCTCTCTCTCTCTCTCTCTCTGGTGCGAGAGCGCGTGCGCGCACCATTTTTCGCTGTTTTTTTTTCCCCTTTTTTAAAGAACTCCCGATGGACCACGTGTCAGATATCAAACTGATCGGAATAGATACTACACTTGCTCCTCCTCGTCGTCATCGTTTTGGGGTGTAGGGTAGTTAGTTAGGGGTCTCTCTCTCTCTCTCTCTCTCTCTCTCTCTCTCTCTCTCTCTCTCTCTCTCTCTCTCTCTCTCTCTCTCTCTCTCTCTGGCGCGCGCGCACGTGCACGCGTCGTTTTTCTTTTTTTTGCTTGTCATCGTCGTCGTCGTTTTGGGGGGTGAGGTAGTTAGTTAGGGGTCTTGGGGAGGGGGAGGGAGGAGGACGGGGCCATGCGGAGAGGCACACGCGGAGGGGGAGGCGGAGGGCAGGGGGGAGGGGGGGGGAGTTTACCGCACGCTGTCGGAGAGCGTGTGTCCCGGCCCTCCTCTGCGTACCAAGTCCCTGCCTGGTACCGGTCTCTTGCTTTGGTGTTGCAGTTCGCTTTGGTATTGTAGCTAGTAGTCATCTCCACGATCCTTAGAGCCCGGGCTGTACCCTGGTGTGGACCGGTCCTGTCGGTGCATGCCCTTAGCAAAAGGGGTGCGCCACAGGGCTTTCCATTGGTCCGCGCAGGCTCGACGCCCTGCTGTACAGCAGAGCACAACCGGCCTGTGGCCGTGGTAGCCGCCGGGCTCGCCCTGGGACGCGAAAGTACACGGACCAACGCTGTCATTTCTGCTGCGCGCCGAGTATCCCTCTACCTGGGTATGGGATAGGTGCATGGGGCAGGTCGCTGTCAAAAAGAAAAGGCTAGATAAGAGAGGCAAAAGAAAGCAAAATGTGTGAGGGCGGAAAGGAAGGTGAAGTGTCTGAACTCTACTCAGATCGTGACCCTTGTTTTAATCAGGGATAATCCAGCGATATCGGGTCACGGTACCGTTAGGTTTTCTTTCTTTTTTTTACTATTATTATTATAATGATTATATTTAACTTTCCGATTTCTAAGACTTGGCTTCCCCCTTATGGTTTCTGCCACTCCGTAGGGGAGGCCGACGGTTCAAGGTTTGGACAGCGACTACTGTCTGATGGCCTAGGCTTGCTGACCCCTCGTAATTTGCCTGTACCAGATCTGCCTGGCTGAGCTCCGCGCGGAGGAATTTCAAAAGCAGACGACCCGCGGCCGCATTGGTAGGGAACCTATCACCCCCAGAAGAGGGTTATAAGCCCCCTCCTTGCCATCGGACGCGGGTACCCAACGGCAACAGACCGACGGCGAGTTTTGAAAGAAAGGAAAACGCTCGTTGGTATCCCGTTATGGGACCACCACCTTAGAATTATAGTCGCCTCACAGTGAGACGAAGCGACAGAGACCGATAGCAGAAGGCCTGTAGGTATTGCGGTCGTAAGCTCTTTTCTTTTTTTTTCTTCTTTCCTTTGTTTTTCTTTTGTGTAAAATTCAAATTTAAAATTATCCCATTATTTTCGGATTTTCACTAAGTCTCGAAGGCTGCCATGAGCTCCCAGTTTAGAGCACAGGAATCTGGGTATGAGGCAGGCCTATAAGAGACGGGAGAGCCTGGCTGTCAGGGGACTAGTAGTGGGTGTCTGCGAGCTTTCTCGTCACGTTGATGCTGCGGGTTTGAAGGCCGGAGCGTGGAGCAGTGAGGGGTAGTCAGAACTATCTGAGTGCGTGCTCCCAAGAGCGAGGCTCTGGCTATTTCGGAGTGGATATGGCGGACCGCAATGGCCTGCGTGGTTACAGGCCGAGATACATGAGGTATTCCTGGATGTGGGAGAGAGAGGACGAGAAGGGTACCATAGTGGAGACTCTACTGACCTACGGTAAGCCTGACGGGGAGGTGAGGCTAAAAATTAACGTGTGCGGTGGTAAAGAACAGGAAATGAGGAGGAACGAAGGACTGCAGGCCGCTGTTATTGAGGTTCGCAACAGGGCCGAACGGAGGTGCAGGCGGGATGGGGTGACTGCAAGTATGCGGGTAACGGTCACCTACCACGAGGATGACTCATCGACGGGGACTACTGACAGGGAGGTACAACACAATGACCGGGACTCGGAGGGGGAGTCAGAGATGAGCGAACGGGAAGCGGATGTCCAGTCCTGGCATGGACTGGACCAGATCCGCCGAAACCACCCGCTGGCGGGACCAGTGGAGGACGGGCCCRAGGCCAGTTYGGCCCAGGGCAGAGCGAGGCCAGCGGGGGACAAGACCATGGAACGCAGGGGCTAGTGATATGCGGGACAAAACCCAAGGCGGGGGCAYGCGTACGGGTGTGACAGGTGGACGCCYGAGAGAGTGGGTGAGGAGAGAGGGTCAAAGGGAGTGTAAGGTGGTTGACGTCAACGACTACTGGTACGCTTGGGCAGGGTGAGCACGCTGCTTCCGGTAGGGGAGTGCAAAGAGGTTGTGATTGAAGGAGGGAGTCAGATCGAAGAAGGGAGATGGGTATGTGCACGACGGGCGTGCATGTTTGAAAAAGGTTGACGTCAGCCTGACTTCGGCGCGCAGGGGACTAGCACGAAGAGGCACGTGTGAGAGCAGCCAGGAAGGAAGAGCGTCAGTCACAATCAAAGAGAGTGAGTGACACAAGGGTCGATGATCAATGCAGCCTCTCAGAGTACACAGACGGAGACCCTGCGCGCTTGCCCTGTGCTATCCATGTTTGATTAGTGTGATACCGTGTTAACCACTGTCAACGGAAATGGGTGACGTGTGAGGGTTCAGAGAGAGTGCGGGTTGTAGGCGGTCAACGAAAGGGGAGAGGGCGTGAGCGAAAGCGGGGGCAAGCGTGCGGTGTGCGACGAACGTAAAAACCAGTGGGTTGTGCACGGCCACAGCGCGTGAGCCTAACGCATTCGTCAGAAAGGTGGGAAAACAAGTGGGCTAGCCGCGGGGAGACAGACAAGCATAGGGGGTTATGCGTGTGCACGGTACACACTTGGCGCGAGCTGTACACTGACGGAGCGAGGTCGAGCGAACGTTCTTCAGATTGCTCTTGGGGCAGTCAGTCACCCGACACTTACGAGTGCTAAGCTGATGAAGTGTGGCTATGCCATCTAAGGGTAGAGTTGTGATTGGGGGCAGAACGCATAGAGAGTTCGGGCATTGTAATGAGTACGGGGCGACATGTGCAGAAATGGAGTGTTGATGTCAACATGGGAGCTATGGAAGGCTTCGACCCTTGCTCTCCTGGCGGACTCCGTCATCTGCACGCATAGAAGTGTCTGAGCGAACTGCTGGCCAATGTGCTCCTCATACTGTTATGCTGAGAGGAGACGTGAAGATACGCCTGCATGCATGCTCTGGATAGTTGGCTCGCCAGGCGGTCCAAGACCATTGCCACTGCCTCCTGGATGAGCAGTCCGTTGAAGAGTCCAACGCACGCGCTCCACAGGGCATGTGTGGAACCAGTGTGAGAAAGGTCCGCCGCCTCGCGTCAAAAGGGAATTTTGAAACGGACGAAACCAGCGAGAGGGAGGTGTATCTTGCACCTTGAGAACGTTTTCACTTACTGGTGGGAACATTTGTATTGGCGACTATCTGTCTCGCCCTCATCTTGTGACTTTCAACCTGTAATGGGGACTGCAATCAAGGGTCGTCAACGCGTTTCTTTCACGACCATCTTAACCGTGTCCTCAGATAAGATAATAGTCATTGCAAAATAATCCCTTATTATTTCTGCTGATTTTAGTGTTCTGCTTAGTATTCCTTTTCTGTTTTTTTAGTCCGGCCAAGTAGTGTGAAAGATCGTTATTAACCAATCAAGCTGCCTCATGATAACGAATCAGGCCCTCAGGTAGGCAGTGCAAACGGGTAAATAATGGGAGGGGGCCGGCGCGTTGAGGCCTAATTTGAGCGCTTAGTGACACTGGAGCTGAACATTCATGGCATTGATATGACCGTATACTTGTTCATTTGGAAGTACTGCTTGCATTGAGCTGCTTGTTTGACTATTTGGCAAGGCCAAAGAGACATGTAACCCTCGTTTTTGTGTGTTTTATGCCCTTGGAGACGGANGTACTGCTTGCATTGAGCTGCTTGTTTGACTATTTGGCAAGGCCAAAGAGACATGTAACCCTCGTTTTTGTGTGTTTTATGCCCTTGGAGACGGAGATTACAAACACGATTTGGAACCAGACTCTTCCTTTTTGTCAGCCTGTGATCACACGAAGTGACCACGGTGTGCGTTAACACAGTGTCATCGCACCTTGTGGCTGCATAGTGCTGATCACACAGTGTGACCACGACGTGCGTTAACACAGTGTCTTCACACCGTGTAACTGTACAGTGCTGATTACGCAAGTGTGACCGCAKCRTGCGACTGCAYAGTGTCATCACATCGTTTGACAACACAGTGCAGATTGCACCGTGTAACAACATTGTATAACTACGTCTGCGTGATTGCATAAGTGAACGGTTGTTTGGGGCTCGCTCATATCTTGTCAGTTGAATATTTGTTTGCAGCTGTATGAGTTCACTTGTGACCTGAGGGAGATTGAGTGCGTGTCCATATAAGCTAGTACGCGCCCATGTGAATAGACGAACGCATGCTTGAGTGTTTTTCCTTTCTTGCTGGTTTGATGAGAGCAAGTAGGTATCTGTCGAATATGCAGGCCTGCTTCTGACTTTGGGAGTACTTGTATGCCGAAGGAAGCATGGGGACGATACCCTTTTGATCTACATCCGTGCCTTGAGTTTGGATGTATGGGGAAGAGAAAAGCAACGCTGAGAAGGATTCCTTACGTCCTCGATAAATACCTACTCGATGGTGACTAAATGTACGAGTCTGTTCGAGTCGGAGCAAGCTCCCACTCCAAAAGCCCGCAGAGACATAATTTTGTCCTTGCTAGTGTGTTGTATGCACCTCCTTTTCCAATTCTCAGGAGACGCTGTCTTTTGATGATCATCTGCGTAATCGATAATAGGCTTGATCACCAGGACGATTTTCTCTGAGGCCCTATTTTGTCATCTCCCTTAAAAGTTGGATACAACTTAGTCAAGCGTCAGGCGTTAGTTTTCAGATAAAAAGAAAACCCTGGTCTCCGAGTTTTAGTTATTTCGTGCTTTTAATTAGAGTGTCTCATTGAATCTGACTTGTCCGTGTGCTATGAGTGGGCTGTATTTAAGGTCAAGCCCTCAACCCAGAAAACCCTGGGCTGAACCGACAGTATTTTACCACTGGGGCTCATGGAATTTGATATATGGATCTCGAAAAAGGGGCCTGTTCTGCACGTGACTGAGGGTCAGTGTCGTGGTCAAGGGAAAACGGAGCGAGCGAGTCTCGTGGGAAAGCATTTGCAGTCCTCCTTCCATCCTGTCCACTGTAGGACCAAGTTAAGCATATCAAAGGGCAGGACTGCCATGGAAGGTACAGGCTGGGTGAGAATGACCTACTCCCTCCGCCTAGACAGAAGGGGTGACTGGGAAGGAAAAGTAGTCGAAAGGTTTCCGTATATCTTGGGGTTAATGAGAAGAAGAATGCTGGAAATAGTGAAAGGTCAAAGGAGCGTGTCATATACTGTTTACCTGCACGAGTTGGATGAACGACTGCACAACACCTACTTATCTGTAGAAACGGTGGACCAGGCACATGAGTCACTTAGCGCCCAACTACAAGAGTGAGGAGTGAAAAGGTTGGGGACAGTACCTTGTCAGATGTAGGAAAGGATAGATTGGTGGGAGCGGGGTATATAGCGACTCTGAGACCCAGTCATCTAGCAAACTCCCATTCAGCGTTCAAGCATTGTCTGACAAACACGCAACTAGTACTCAGAATTTCGAGCATTCATTGGGTGCGTGGATATCAGTCAGATAACGGGGGTGGCTCAACAACTAAATACCGAGGTTTTCTGGATTCCAGCAGGAAGGTCAATCAGCTATTGTACTATTGTTGTTCATGTCGAGGTCTACAATTTTCTTGGCTCTTTAGGTGTAAAATCGTCAATGCTTTGGCAATCTATAATCGGGTTAGCAGACAACCAGAAATCAGACTCAGGCTCTACTCAAGCAATACTCAGATGCTACTCAAGCAATACTTAGGCATTACTCAAGCAAGACTTTGACACTACTTCAGCAATACTCAGACGTTACTCAAACAATGCTCTAGCGTTACTTAAGTAATACTCAAGCGTTACTCAAGCAAGACTCAGCCACTACACTAGCAAAATACTCAGACAACTTTCGAAATACACACACAAACAACGTTTAACTGTACTCGGAACTCACGAAAGGTATTTTGACAAGTGATCGGAACTCAGAAAAAGCATTTAGTAAGTCACCAGGACTTAGAACGGCACATTGTGCGGAATTCAAAGCTTGGAACTATGTCTTATTCTTTTCAATTGCTACTCAGCTATCGTTYAGTTGTTACCCTATTGCTAATCAATCACTACAGTGTCTGCATCTAATCAACGAACAACCAAACTAAACTGCAGCAGGCTTCCTTCAACAAACGATAGCCAACTTCGAACGGCAACAAAACGTTCACTAGTAAGCGACAGTTAATTTATTCAGGCCAGCATAGCAGTCAGTTCAGCAATCAACTCAAGAGTCAGATCAGCAGCAATCAGCAAACAACAGACGTCATTTTCCATGAGTACAGTCGAATCCTTTCGAGTCAGCGAGTCAGTGCTGGCCAATCTCAATCAGATTTCATGCAAAGAGGCATTCCGTTATAAGTATGCTCGTGCCATTGGTTTCAGACAAGGAGATCTGTCAATCTTTGTTGTCCAAACTAGTTTTGCTGATGGCACTATCCACGATCTGAGGCCCTATCTGAAGAAGGGCAAAGAGGCTCATGAGCATTTTGATGCAATGTGGATCTCCGCCACGAGGCATCTCGAGCAGAGGGAGAGAGAAATCGATGAGAGCGGCACCAAACTAATTCGCAGCTTTGGACCCAAGCTTTATACGTACTATCTTAAGCCTCCCGTTCCTTCCCTTCTCACATATGGCACGGGTTAGCATGATATGATCGGCTTGCCAAAAAGGTATATCTCTCCGGCGGTGATCGACATTGAGGCACTGATAGAGCCAACCGAGTACCCATACCTCAGGCGAGGAGTCTTCTCAGTGGACGGGTTGCCTACATTGTGGGAGGAGTTTTGCTCCATGGTTAACTTTCGTGTCATGTATCTTGGATGGTCATGCTCAGAGCTTGCTGGCTTCAGGTGGCACTTCGTCACGAGGCCTCAGTCTCAGACTCTCAGACTGTACGTGGGCGTGGGTCATAACACTARAGACAARCAACGGAACGAGAGATTGAGAGTGACTATCTAGAGGGTTGAGTGAGGACTCTTGAGAGGTGCTGACCACGCTTGCTTATGTGTACTTTGTGAGATTTTTATGAGTTCCTACTCTTCCCTCATTCATCTTGTCTTCGCCCTGAGTCAGCCAATCTTGATGTTCTCTTCAGGCGTTGCTTGATGATTGTGTTTCATTGTTGATTATGTCACAGTTCTCAAATTCCTAAATTGGCATCTTGATACACACATGGCATATTTAATTTAATTTTTATTATCTGCATTATCATTGCTGTTCCGAATCACAATTAAAGATTCCTAAGATTGGGGACCGACGAAGACCGCAATTGAAGAGTCTCGCTCGAAGCCGGACGCACACAATAGGAAGGGATTTGCTTATTTAATTTATTTTATTTATTGCAAACACAAACAAACCCTGCGTGACAGCCTGTTGACTTTCTTGGTCGCCTGTAGAGGCCCGACTAAGAAAAAGTGCGACAAAAATGGCGCCGTTGCCGGGGACATGAAAAGATTTTCGTGTCCGGAACGAGCCTGGGTCATTATTATCATCTTTGAGCTTTGATTAGGACGTGAGAACTGTTGACAATATTGTGAGCTTCATATTAATTCTATTATTCTCATTGAGTCTCGATTCTCTTGAGAATCACAGCTGCTAACTGTGTCTTATTCTTTCCTTGTGTGAGGTACCACACTGGACCGGAGAAAGGAGATTGATGTAATTAACTGGAGAGAATCAGACTTAAATTCAGGTATGCTTTATGAACCTATGATGTCTTTTGAACAGTGAGAAGGGAAAGGAAGAGTCCAGAGCTCGGGGAATTCATCAAGAATGCTAACTTCTGATGCATTGAGAGAACTTTTGAAAGTAACTACCAAAGGAATATTCCCCTATCAGTATGAGCATTATTGGGTCTACCGTTCAGGCAATTCGGCCATCAGTGTAGTTCTGGCTCGCTTCTTGGAGGGAGATATTTATGATATCCGTCCCTATGTCAAAAAGGGAGACTGTGACGATGGTGAGACCTTCAACTGACTATGGGAAATTGCAATCCAGTCTCTTTATGATGAGAAGGCAAAATTAATTAAGCAGAAGAAGAAAGTGGAATGGGGTTTAATGCCAGTGACATATAAGACTGTTCCGATTCCTCCTATACCTAACAATTATTGTGATGGGACTAACTGGCTGCCGATAATCAACATGGTATTGACAAGGGAGAAAAGAAATGGTGGTCATGAGAACTAAAGAGATTTCAGCAGAAGAAATCAGACAGAGAAGGCAGAAATTTGGCAGAGGTTCAGGCCCGGGTCAAGAGGAAGTTGAGTGTCTCCTAAAGTCACTGAACACTCTAAGTAAGAGAGGGGTGTTCCCATATGAGGTCGTCAGATATGAGATGGTTGAGAGCGGATGGGAGCAGGAACGGTTATATGTACTGACATTCTACTTTACGGATCTGGATGTGTATGATGTGAGAATCTATGTTCCAAAAAAAAAAGTATTGATGTAGTGTATGGGAGATGCTGGGGATTTGCTGAAGAGGTCGTACTGAAAGAGAAAGAGAGGCTTGAGAGAGAGAACAAATGTTTCACTGGATCTACTCGATTTACTGTCTGTGATGGACTCCCAGTCCCTCCTTTACCTGATATTAATTTATCTAAAGACAATTGGTATGCTATGGTAGAATTTGCATGGAAAGTGAAGAGAGCCCAATAATAATACTCTCAGTAGCCAGGATAACTACTGTGAGGGGCAAACTCTATGAGGTGATAGGGTGTGATAATCCTTTTGTGATCCTGAGATATGAGACTTGTGTGAGAGGGCCCGTAATATTTCACATCCCAGTGGTCAAATTCCTGAGTACTGGCAGCCTGGACGTAAGGATTTATGTGCCAGTAGGCTTAAAAAAGGAAGATGATTACTTGAAGTGTCAGACAAGTGTTTATATTAGTCTTATAAGAACCAAAGAGTGGCTTGAGAAGTTAAAGAGAAAGGTAACCTGGGGGAAGGAAGTAAGACAATTTGAGAGGCTCCCTGGGTTCTCAATTAGATGCCTCTGCTGGAAGCTATTGCTGAGATTCGTAGAGCAAGAGAAAAAGACTCCACTGTGATGATAAAATCCCTACTTTTAAGTACCTTTGAACACAGATTCGAGATCCCTGATTTTGTCCAACCTGAGATCTACCTTTTAGATATTGCTTATGATGTTTAACGATGTCCAGCTTGACTGAACAACTGACACTAGGAGTTGTGTTGGAAGGTAGAATAGTCAAGGTAGAAGAGACTCTTCGGATCTCTGACAGTAATCTTTCTACCCTGGATGAACTTCAGTTTTTGCAACCTTTCATTGATCGCATGAGAGAATCTGCCTTAAGAATTGTCACTGATCAGACTGAGATAAGCTATTTGTTAATGGTGGTGAAAGTGGGAACTACCGAGAGAGTATCATATCACACTTCCCGGGAACGGGTCTCTCTTGCAAAAAGGATCAATAGTGGGCCGTAAGCGATGCAATTTGATTATGAGATTATAGACCTGACTCGATATTTTATGATTAGGGGTACTATAAAAAGGTATGATAGAAGATTGAGTAGAGATGATGAAAGAAAATTGATTGAAGACTACATTGGAAGGCTGAGAAGGATTGCACTGCCCTTGATCACTACCCAATCCATTATTGCTTTTACTCTTTATGAACAGAACTCGCAAGGGGTAGAGCAGACAAGAGAAGAAAGAAACGAGCCTGTATCCCTTGCTAGAAGAGTGAGAGATTGAAGGGCAAGGAAGAAGAGGACAAGAATGACAGAAAGAGAGAAGAGAATATTCGGAAAAATTTATGGTCAAAATGGCAGGACGAGGAAGGCCGAGTTCTTCTGCAGGGACCAATGAAGAGGCCCTGGTTGGGGTTATACGGGAACTGGTCGAGAGAGTAGACACTATAAAAGGAGGGTCAGATATTGCAAGAGCAAAGAGGCCAGATGAGAGGATTCCATGTTTAAGAGGGCCTCAGGTTAATGTTTTTTTGGACGAGTATGAATTATTTGGACTCAGTTACGGCTGGACAGATAAGCAACGGCTTAAGCATCTTCTATCATACTGTGATACTGACTCAAGGTTGGCTGTTCAGGAACTATAGGAAGGTGCCACTACGTGGGAAGAGGTCAAAGAGAGAATGAAAAAGGAATTTGAGAATGACTCAGTCCCAACTACAACCAAGGATTTACTCAACATCAGGAGAGCTAAATATGACACTTTCAATGTTTTTCTTCAGACCTTCATCCGGATAGCAAGAAGAATTTCATATTTGGATGAGCCCCAGAGATATCATTTATTTTTGACAAATTTTACTGACACTGAAAGGCAGGCAGTTCTCAACCAGGCTCAGCATTACCCTCTCAGATGGGATGAAATGGTTGCGATTGTAAGAACTCTATCTACAGTCTCTCATAAGAAATGGTCACTAAATCAAATCAGTACCTTGACTAAGGACTGGGAGACTGAAAACGGTATGAACAGAGAGAACAATCTGAGTGCTGAGAATATTCTTCATGAAGTAATGGCTAACTTCATGCCTGCAAGACCTGCAACCCATGTTGTGGATGACAGGGGAAAGAAGAAGGATGAAAGTAAAGAGGATGATGACGATGATGATGACAATGAGGGCTATGGTAAGAAGGGGGATTCTTCCACATCCAAAAGCAATAAGAAGAATCGTGATGGAGGAAACAGAGAAAGAAAAAAATACAATGAGCATCCTAAGAGGAGTTTTACCTGCTACTACTGTGGTGAAGGGGGTCACACTACCACCTATTGCAAGCCTCTTAAGGAGGATGTAAGGAGTGGGGTAGCAAAGAAAGATGCAATGGGCCATGTCTGTGATAGTTCATGGAATAAGTTGGACCCCAGATATCCAGGAGGTATGAGGCTTCTTGCTTTTGAACATGATGAAAATGTGAAGATTAAGAAGAAGAGAAAGGCTAATGTGAATGTTCATTTCCTCATTGGAGAATTGCCTAATGAACTAATACAGGGAACAAGTGACCTTCATACCACGATTGCGCTATCCTTGCAGTCCTTGACGTTGACAGAGTGTGTGCCCAGTGAGACTTCTACAAGTGAGTCTCCATTAGAAGGGAATTCTACTTCTCAGAATTCTTCTGAATTAGTAGAATCCTCTTCCAATGAGAGGGTTTGCTTTCTGGCTAACATGATGTTGTTTCATGGCGATTTACCCCCAGAACTTGTCATGGAACCCAATGTTCGGATTGGTGAAGTAAGAAACCTCCAAGCCCGTATGACACCTCAAATGATAGAGGAAAAGAAAAGGAGGAAGGCTGAAGAGTTATTGATTAACATCCTTGATGACCTTGGACAGAAACGTTCACAGGGAAATAATGAACAGGGGAGAAAAGAGGAAATTTATTCTCAAGAGTGACTTGGATGATGAGACAATGATTTCTGATGTAATTGTTAAAATGTTGGAAGAGACGGAAGTGACATTGTCTTTCAAGGAAGCAATGACCCTAGCACCCAAACTGAGAGAAGAGTTGAAAAAGTTAATTGAGAAGAAAAAATTGGAAGTTAATTACTTGGGATCAGTTTTTCCCAATCAGGTGAACAGATCACTACCAGGTTGTAAGATGAGATTCGCAACCATGGGATGTGGGAACCTTACAATTCGCATTAATCAAGTGAAGATTCTAGCCCTAGTGGGCTCTGGGGCAGAGATCATACTTCTTTCACGAAAAATGATGGAGGCGTGTAATTTGACTATTGATAGGCCTGCCCAAAATGTACCGAGCAATATTGCAGGAGAGTTGTTTGTGGCAGGGTTTATAGATAATTTGCCTATCAGAGTTGGGACAATGACTGTGGAACTATTGGGTTTTGTAGTGTCGGACCTGGACCATGACTGTATCTTGGGAACTCCATTCTTGCATGGGATGGAGACAGTCCAATTTTTCAATCATGAGGGGTCATCTTGGATCGGTCTACAAGATCCTGAGACTGCTTAGGAACAGACCTTTATGGTCTACACAAAAAGTAATTTCAAGCATCAACTGTCTGCTAATTCAATCAGAAGAGAAGAGTCTACTGAAAAGATTAGGAGGCTAAAAGCAGAAGGAAAACCAGAAGTGAAGGAAGAGATTTCGTTGGGTATCAATCAGATTTCGAAAATGATAAAAGCCCTTGGTAATCTCGAGAACGAAGATGGACAAATTGAAGAATTTAAAAGGGTTGTAGAGACTACTAAGGGAGGAAAGATGGAATTAAGATTTGCATCGACTCACCCTTTTTTAGGAAAATAGCCACTTGGTCAAAGAGAAAATACAAACCCAAAGAGGTGAAGAAAAACCCGGTGGCAGTCCTAATAAAAAAAGACTATGATGAAGCATTGGAAAAGGAGAGGAGAAACATAAAAGCATTGAGAGAATCAACAAAATTGGGGAATAGAGTCACCAGAGAGAGATTTGACACAATGAAGATAGGCTCGGATCAGTTTATCCTGCCTAAAGAAAAAGAATATATCTTCAGTATGTGTCATAAATTTTCTGGTGCTTTCTCCTTTAATGATGAAGAGAGAGGGCGGCTGGATGTGAACATGATCAAGATGGTCAAGATTTGGACAGTTGATCATATTCCATGGAATGATAGGCCGACCAAGTATGCCCTGAAGGAAGAAGCAGAAGTCGTAAAGTGCCTTGATAAAAAGATTGCATCTAATGTTGCTGAACCTGCTGATGGACCGTATGCTAACCACTGATTTTGTTTTTGGAAACCAGGGGGCGGGGTAAGATGGATACAAAATCTTCAGAAGCTCAATTCTGTGACAGTACGTGATGGAGGTAGTCTTCCTAATGCTGATCTCCTCTCCGAATCTTTTGCTGGTCGATATATTTATTTTTTTTGTTGATCTGTATTCTGGCTATGATCAGTTCCCTATTGATCCCACTAGCCGACCAATGACTGTCACGCACACGCCAAGGGGGCTTGTTCAGATGTGTGTGGTACCTCAGGGTTGGAATAACGGTGTGGCAGTGGTTCAAAGGGATATGATCAAGGTCATGCAAGATATTTCTCCTGAAATAACCATCCCCTACATTGATGATAATCCTGTAAAAGGACCTTTGATAAGAGATGAGACTTTGGTCGCAGGGGGAGTCAGAAAGTTTGTCTGGGAACATGTTGAAGGAGTAAAGATGGTCCTAGAGAGACTTCAAAAGTATAATCTAACTGCCAGTGGACCAAAGTCCCTTCTCTTCCAGCCAGAAGTAATTATTTTTGGCTTCAGATGTTTCTCCAAGGGTAAGAGTCCTGACCCCAAGAAGATAGATAAAATCTTAAACTGCCCTCTGCCCCTCAAAAGAGTGACAGATGTCAGGAGCTTCTTGGGGGTCTGCGAATTTTGGAGGATTTTTATTCCTCATTTTGCTACCCTTGCAGAGCTTCTGAGGGAGATGGTAAGGCAAGGGGCTAACTTAGCATGGAATGATAAAAGACAGGTTGTTGCAGAAACATTACAAGAAAAACTAAAAGATGGTGGTGTAGTGCTGGGAGTGCCATATTATGATGATGAAGATTCAAGACCTTTCATCATTGAGGCGGATGGAGGACCAGTTGCTCTAGGTGGAGTGCTCATTCAGAAAGTTGAAAATGGGAGAGAGAGACCTCTGAGATTTGAGAGCAGGACTCTCAATTCAACAAAAAGAGGCTACACCCAATTCAGGAAAGAGCTACAATCAATCATTCATAGCCTCAAGTGCTTTAGGGACTACGTACTAGGAAGGAGATTCATCCTGAGGACTGATGCATCTGCACCAACAGGTAGATCCAACAGTCAGCAGGTGGATCGCCTTCATCTGGACATATGATTTTAAGTTGGAAAAGATGCCTACTGAGAAGAACAGAGCAGATGGCCTAAGCCGGATTGAATGGCAAGGAGAAGAAAAAAAAGTGAATGGAACGATTGAAGAGTCTGCCTATGTTGATAATTTTCTTAATGAAAAAGATGATGAGGATTATGAAGCACCATGCTCCTACAAGTGCAGTCTGTGGCCAGAAGAGAGAGACAGCTGGGGAGAAATCCCAAGCGCATACGTTTATGAGTCCATTTTAGGGAAAGAAGAAGAAGATGAACCAAACGATTGGTATGCTAGAGGTAATGCAAAAGCAGTGGCTGCTCATGAAATTTGGGAAAGTTCAAGCTCAAAGGAAGAAGAAGAGAATGAAAAGAAGGAGGAAGAAATATTTTTCTTCTTCGAAGAATATGATGAAGGTTATCAAGAGATTGGCAAGAAGATGGAAAAGGAGCAGCTAAAAGAATATTATTGTAAAAATTCAAGGAAAAAATTCAGACTAAAAAGAGGACATCTCTTTGTGGACGGTAAGGGAGGCCTACCTCCACTAAGAGTGGTCTGTGGTAAAGAAAGACAGTTAGAGATAATTATTGCTCTACACGAAGGGGTTGCTGGTGGCCACAGGGCTGCTGAGGCAACCTACTCCAAGACTGTCAAACTTTTCTTCTGGCTTGGCATGAGAGACATGATTCACATATACTGTAAATCATGTGTGTTATGTCAGAAGAGGTCTACCAAAAGAATGATTGAGCCCCTATTCCCCACTATCCTGGTGCAGCCAGGTAGTAGAGTTCATCTTATATCTCGTCACTATGCCTCCAGGCAAGGGCGGGATGAGATATATACTAAACATGAGAGATAACTTCTCTGGATATGTTGAGGCAAAAACTCTGAAAAGGAAGACAGCCGAACAAGTGGCTGACTGGATAAAAGAAGTCTATCTCAGGTATCCTTTTATCAGAGAATTTGTCTCAGATAGAGGATCAGAATTCAGAAATGAGATTGTCAGAAGAACCACGCTTAGATTGGGTGTCAGAATTCGGTATGTGACTACTTACCACCCTCAAGCTAATGCACCTGTTGAAAGAGGCCACAAAACTTTAAAAGATTCACTGGCCAAGTGGTGTGAGGGAAATCTCAGTAACTGGCCGAAAGTTTTAAGAGTTGTTGTGTACGCTGACAATATCACAGTCAAGAGAACTATATTGGCTATGCACCATTTACTCTGTGGTACGGCCGATATGCTACGTTGCCAATTGAAAGTATTATCAAGACATGGTCAAGTCAAGAGAGTGACAAGGATTATTCTATTTTAGAACTCCTCCAGATCAGGATGAGACAAATATCAGAAGTTGATCAGGCAGTGATGGATGCTGTTGGCATCCAGCAGATTATTAGATCAAGAGAGGTGAAACAAGAAAATATATATAAAAAAAGAGAAATTGAAGATTATAGATGTTGTCCTTCTGTTTGACAGTTCCCTTGAGACACAACGGACTAAAAGGTTTGAGCCCAGACGGCTTAGTCCTTACAGAATCACGGGAGAAGCAGAAGGCAAAGTTCATGAGATGTCAGAGATGGACGGATCCAGGGTTCATGACATGGTATCAGGTTCCAGACTTCGCAAGTTCATATTCAGAAACCCAGATATGATTCCTATAGTAACCTCAAGGAGAGGGAAGAGAGGTCAGTCATCTAAGTGAGAGAACAGTTCCAGAGAGCTGAGAGAAAAAGTACAGTAAGACAATGAGACAGCAAGACTGAAATTTCAAGAGGCTGTGATCGTTCGTGCATGGTTAATTCAGCATTTCAATTTTTCAAGCACGTCAGTTAATTTTCTGTTTCAGCAAGCAGCAAAGTTAATAAGGCTATATCTTTGATGCAATGCTATATTCGATCCATGAGTCTCAAAGTCCCAGAGAGTGGGAAATAACTGTGAAGATACAGTTTTCGAGAGCATTGACGCAGTGTCAAAGATTTGGGGAACTCATGGCTGTGGCATATCAATAGATGTATTCGGTATTCCTTTTATGATAAAGAGAAAGCATGAAAGGATAGAGAAGTTCAGTTCTGTCTGACTAAGAGTTGTCAGCAGAAGAGCTTCGTGCCTCAGACTACGTTGTCAGCCTTCACTCAGAAGAGGGAAGGGACCTCTCTGAGATCAGCACTTCAGTATTTCCTTGGGACTGACGGGATGTCCCTTGGAAAAGAAAATTCCCAACTGAGGGAAGGGACCTCTCAAGGGCCAGCACTGAGTATCCTTCTTGAGACTGAAGGGAGGTCTCCTGTAAGGGTTTGGTGTTGGTTATCATGTTGCTGTTCAGTGCCTCTTGAGACTGACGAGACGTCTCTTGAGAAGCGTTTGTCTTGTTATGGGGCGCGGGCAGTTTGCTTGTGGATTATGATATGCTTGCCTGATTGTCTGTGCCTAGGGTTTTTCTTCTCTAACTTGAGGATGCATTGATTGTCGGGGTCAGCCAGAGCCTTACCGCAGTAGGTTGCAATCTGGTGGGGTTAGCAGGTCCCCGACGCGAGTGTCGAATTCCGTAGTCGGCTGAGGCTAAGACTCCGGGAGCCTGGCCTATGAGGTCGAAAGGGGTCAGCTGGAACCCTACCGCAGTCAGAGGATGCAATCCAGTGAGGTTCGCCAGAGCCTAAAACTGTGGTTAGACCGGGTCCCACGTTCAAAAATCTGGGCGGGGCAGCCAGCGCCCTTGGCCAAAAACTGGTAGGTGAGCCGGTCCATGATCGCAGTGGTCAAATCCGGGTTCGGGACAGTTTGACTGACGGGACATCTACTGTCATAGGGTGACCAGACCCGCTATAATCTGGGTGTCCTGGCGAGAGTGCCAAAGGGCTGTCATACTCGAGTAGTGGGTATGTTGGTCCTTACCTGGAGGCAGGTCAAAGGGGCTGTCAAGACAAATTGTCTGACTAGTCCTGGCTTGAGGCGGGCCGAATGAGGTTTGTTAGACTGACGGGACGTCCAACATTCCTAGCCAGTGGTGGGCCGAAACCAAGGCAATCAATAAATCCTGGGTGTGAAGAGTTGTTATGTGACATTTATTATTTATTATTTATTATTTTATTTATGGGTTTTATTTTAATTTGTGACTGCTTGACTATTGGTTGTTAGAGGGTCTGCTTGCTGGGGACGGGATCCGCTGTCTGTTGGACTCGTTGTTTTGCAGGTATACAAAGTTTTATTTGAAGTTCTCCAGACCAGAAAAAAGGTAAAAGGTTTTGGTATCCTTTTCCCTGTCCGAGAAGTTGAGGAGACGCCTCACTCGGACCAGAGAAAGAAGACAGGGTTTGGTATCCCCTGAGTCACATGAGAAGATGAGAAAATATCTCACTCAAGCCAGAGAATAGAAAAGAGGGTTTGGTATGCCCTATCTCCAGCATGGCAGACGGAACAAGTGTCTCAAGTATTGGTATCAGATTTGGCAGTGTTTCGATTTTACAGCCAAAGTGGAGGTTAAGGTAACTTTTCTCTGCCAGAGATTGAGAACAGATTTCAGGATGACAAGAGGTCAGAATCAGCAGCAAACAAAAAAAATGAAAATATAATCCTTCTTAAATTTATTTGGTGACCGACGAGCAGCCTAATTCACGAGGAACCTGCGTCCCTGGCCTCAAGATATTCAAACTCTTAAGCCTGGGACACTATGAGTGATGTATGAGCTGATAAATCAGAAAGATGAGAAGAAATCTCGCTTGTACAGTATATAGAAAATTGCCATGAGTTCTATCTGAAATAGAGAAAGAAGAAAGAAAATACTGAAAAGAATGCAGCCATTGGGATGAGGAGCAGAGGGGGCAGTATAAGGAATGGAGGGAACACTCACTAGGGCTCTACTCGCCGTAGGGGTGGTAGGAGCTCTGGGAGAGTAAGGGGGAGAGGAAGTGCTGGGTGCGCCATAGCGCGCTTCTAATTTTTTCCTGAAATAGTCCATCCTGTCTGGTGATGGAGTCCTTTCATACCACGCAGTGAGCGAATGGCGAGGATAAGGTCTCGAGTGAGCGCCATAACCCCGTGGATCATCCTCCTCCTCCTCAGAACTATAATCGCGTCGTGCACGAGGCGGCGGCTCCTCCCTAGCTTTACCCCCTCTCCCTCCTCTTCCTCTTCCCTGTCCCTTATGTGCCTCAGGCATGGTGTGAGACCGAGCTCGGCTTAAGAGGGCGACGAGCAGAGAGGAAAGTGTGCAGCAGAAGAGAATGAAGAAAAGTGTAAAGGGACAACGCAGACCATGTAGTGATGTTGCATGCACGATGAGAGGGAGAAGAAAAAGAGACGAAGAAGCTATGCAAACATGAAGAGGGAGAGAAAAACGGAAGAAGATGATAGGAAAAGAAAAGGACGTCGGCCGCAAAAACGCTACAGCAAGTCGCTGTGGTACGAAGAAGTGAATGAAGATTCTATGTTATGCACTATTTTATACCTAGCGTCTCACGCGTTTCGACCCAACGGGGACGCTGGGTGGGGGTTTGGTATTATGTCGGAGGGCGCGGTGTCCCGACCCTCCTTTGTGTACCAAGTCCCTGCCTAGTACCGGTCTCTTGCTCTGGTGTCGCAGTTCGCTTTCGTATTGTAGCTAGCAGTCATCTCCACGATCCTTAGAGCCCGGGCTGTACCCTGGTGTGGACCAGTCCTGTCGGTGCATGCCCTTAGCAAAAGGGGTGCGCCACAGGGCTTTCCATTGGTCCGCGCAGGCTCGACGCCCTGCTGTACAGAAGAGCACAACCGGCCTGTGGCCGTGGTAGCCGTCGGGCTCGCCCTGGGACGCGAAAGTAAACGGACCAGTGCTGTCATTTCTGCTGCGCGCTGAGTATCCCTCTACCTGGGTATGGGATAGGTGCATGGGGCAGGTCGCTGCCAAAAAGAAAAGGCTAGATAAGAGAGGCAAAAAAAAGCAAAATGTGTGAGGGCGGAAAGGAAGGCGAAGTGTCTGAACTCTACTCAGATCGTGACCCTTGTTTTAATCAGGGATAATCCAACGATATCGGGTCACGGTACCGTTAGGTTTTCTTTCTTTTTTTTACTATTATTATTATAATGATTATATTTAACTTTCTGATTTCTCAGACTTGGCTTCCCCCTTTTGGTTTCTGCCACTCCGTAAGGGAGGCCGACGGTTCAAGTTTTGGACAGCGACTACTTTCTGATGGCCTAGGCTTGCCGACCCCTCGTAATTTGCCTGTACCAGATCTGCCTGGCTGAGCTCCGCGCGGAGGAATTTCAAAAGAGGGCGACCCACGGCCGCATTGGTAGGGAACCTATCACCCCTGGAGGAGGGTTATAAGCCCCCTCCTTGCCATCGGACGCGGGTACCCAACGGCAACAGACGGACGGCGAGTTTTGAAAGACAGGAAAACGCTCGTTGGTATCCTGTTATGGGACCACCACCTCAGAATTATAGTCGCCTCACAGTGAGACGAAGCGACAGAGACCGATAGCAGAAGGCCTGTAGGTATTGCGGTCGTCAACTCTTTTCTTTTTTTTTCTTCTTTCCTTTGTTTTTCTTTTGTGTAAAATTCAAATTTAAAACTATCCCATTATTTTCGGATTTTCACTAAGTCTCGAAGGTTGCCATGAGCTCCCAGTTTAGAGCACAGGGATCTGGGTATGAGGCAGGCCTATAAGAGACGGGAGAGCCTGGCTGTCAGGGGACTAGTAGTGGGTGTCTGCGAGCTTTCTCGTCACGTTGATACTGCGGGTTTGAAGGCCTGAGCGTGGAGCAGTGAGGGGTAGTCTGAACTATCTGAGTGTGTGCTCCCAAGAGCGAGGCTCTGGCTATTTCGGAGTGGATATGGCGGACCGCAATGGCCTGCGTGGTTACAGGCCGAGATACGTGAGGTATTCCTAGACGTGGGAGAGAGAGGACGAGAAGGGTACCATAGTGGAGACTCTACTGACCTACGGTAAGCCTGACGGGGAGGTGAGGCTAAAAATTAACGTGTGCTGTGGTAAAGAACAGGAAATGAGGAGGAACGAAGGACTGCAGGCCGCTGTTACTGAGGCTCGCAACAGGGCCGAACGGAGGTGCAGGCGGGATGGGGTGACTACAAGTATGCGGGTAACGGTCACCTACCACGAGGATGACTCATCGATGGGGACTACTGACAGGGAGGTACAACACAATGACCGGGACTCGGAGGGGGAGTCAGAGATGAGCGAACGGGAAGCGGATGTCCAGTCCTGGCATGGAYTGGACCAGATCSGCCRAAACCACCCGCTGGCGGGACCAGTGGAGGACGGGCCCRAGGCCAGTTYGGCCCAGGGCAGAGCGAGGCCAGCGGGGGACAAGACCATGGAACGCAGGGGCTAGTGATATGCGGGACAAAACCCAAGGCGGGGGCAYGCGTACGGGTGTGACAGGTGGACGCCYGAGAGAGTGGGTGAGGAGAGAGGGTCAAAGGGAGTGTAAGGTGGTTGACGTCAACGACTACTGGTACGCTTGGGCAGGGTGAGCACGCTGCTTCCGGTAGGGRAGTGCAAAGAGGTTGTGATTGAAGGAGGGAGTCAGATCGAAGAAGGGAGATGGGTATGTGCACGACGGGCGTGCATGTTTGAAAAAGGTTGACGTCAGCCTGACTTCGGCGCGCAGGGGACTAGCACGAAGAGGCACGTGTGAGAGTAGCCAGGAAGGAAGAACGTCAGTCACAATCAGAGAGAGTGAGCTCGAACAAACTCGTACATTTAGTCACCATTAAGTAGGTATTTAGCGAGGATGTAAGAAATCCTTCTCAGCGTTGCTTTTCTCTTCCCCATACATCCAAAGTCAAGGCACGGATGGGGATCAAAAGGGTCTCGTCCCCATGCTTCCTTCGGCATACAAGTACTCCCAAAGTCAAAAGCAGGCCTGCATATTCGACAGATACCTACTTGCTCTCATCAAACCAGCAAGAAAGGAAAAACACTCAACCATGCGTTCGTCTATTCACATGGGCGTGTACTAACTTATATGGACACGCACTCAATCTCCCTCAGGTCACAAGTGAACTCATACAGCTGCAAACAAATATTCAACTGACAAGATATGAGCGAGCCCCAAACAACCGTTCACTTATGCAATCACGCAGACGTAGTTATACAATGTTGTTACACGGTGCAATCTGCACTGTGTTGTCAAACGATGTGATGACACTRTGCAGTCGCAYGMTGCGGTCACACTTGCGTAATCAGCACTGTACAGTTACACGGTGTGAAGACACTGTGTTAACGCACGTCGTGGTCACACTGTGTGATCAGCACTATGCAGCCACAAGGTGCGATGACACTGTGTTAACGCACACCGTGGTCACTTCGTGTGATCACAGGCTGACAAAAAGGAAGAGTCTGGTTCCAAATCGTGTTTGTAATCTCTGTCTCCAAGGGCATAAACACACAAAAACGAGGGTTACATGTCTCTTTGGCCTTGCCAAATAGTCAAACAAGCAGCTCAATGCAAGCAGTACTTCCAAATGAACAAGTATACGGTCATGTCAATGCCATGAAAGTTCAGCTCCAGTGTCACTAAGCGCTCAAATTAGGCCTCAACGCGCCGGCCCCCTCCCATTACTTACCCGTTTGCACTGCCTACTGAGGGCCTGATTCGTTATCATGAGGCTGCTTGATTGGTTAACAACGATCTTTCACACTAATTGGCCGGACTAAAAACAAGAAAAGAAAAGGAACACTATGCAGAACACTAAAATCAGCAGAAATAATAAGGGATTATTTTGCAATGACTATTATCTTATATGAGGACACGGTCAAGATGGTCGTGAAAGAAATGCGTTGACGACCCTTGATTGCAGTCCCCATTACAAGTTGAAAGTCACAAGATGAGGGCGAGACAGATAGTCGTCAGTGCAAATGTTCCGACCGGTAAGTGAAAACGTTCTCAAGGTGCAAGATACACCTCCCTCTCGCTGGTTTCGTCCGTTTCAAAAATTCCCTTTTCACGCGAGGCGGCGGACCTTTCTCACACTGGTTCCGCACATGCCCTGTGGAGCGCGTGCGTTGGACTCTTCAACGGACTGCTCATCCAGGAGGCAGTGGCAATGGTCTTGGACCGCCTGACGAGCCAGCTATCCACAACATGCATGCAGGCGTATCTTCACGTCTCCTCTCGGCATAACAGTATGAGGAGCACGTTGGCCAGCAGTTCGCTCAGACACTTCTATGCGTGCAGATGACGGAGTCCGCCAGGAGAGCAAGGGTCGAAGCCTTCCATAGCTCCCATGTTGACATCAACACTCCATTTCTGCACATGTCGCCCCGTACTCATTACAATGCCCGAACTCTCTATGCGTTCTGCCCCCAATCACAACTCTACCCTTAGATGGCATAGCCACACTTCATCAGCTTAGCACTCGTAAGTGTCGGGTGACTGACTGCCCCAAGAGCAATCTGAAGAACGTTCGCTCGACCTCGCTCCGTCAGTGTACAGCTCGCGCCAAGTGTGTACCGTGCACACGCATAACCCCCTATGCTTGTCTGTCTCCCCGCGGCTAGCCCACTTGTTTTCCCACCTTTCTGACGAATGCGTTAGGCTCACGCGCTGTGGCCGTGCACAACCCACTGGTTTTTACGTTCGTCGCACACCGCACGCTTGCCCCCGCTTTCGCTCACACCCTCTCCCCTTTCGTTGACCGCCTACAACCCGCACTCTCTCTGAACCCTCACACGTCACCCATTTCCGTTGACAGTGGTTAACACGGTATCACACTAATCAAACATGGATAGCACAGGGCAAGCCCGCAGGGTCTCCGTCTGTGTACTCCCTGCGGCTAGCCCACTTGTTTTCCCTCCTTTCTGACGAATGTGTTAGGCTCACGCGCTGTGGTCGTGCACAGCCCACTGGTTTTTACGTCCGCACACCGCACGCTTGCCCCCTCTTTCGCTCACGCCCTCTCCCCTTTCGTTGACCGCCTACAACCCGCACTCTCTCTGAACCCTCACAGGTCACCCATTTCCGTTGACAGTGGTTAACACTATGTCACACTAGTCAAACATGGATAGCACAGGGCAAGGGCGCAGGGTCTCCGTCTGTGTACTCCGAGAGGCTGCATTGATCATCGACCTCCTTTTCCTGTTCTCAGGAGACGCTGTCTTTTGATGATCATCTGCGTAATCGATAATAAGCTTGATCACCAGGACAATTTTCTCTAAGGCCCTATTTTGTCAGCTCCCTTCAAAGTTGGATACAACTTAGTCAAGCGCCAGACGTTAGTTTTCAGATAAAAAGAAAACCCTGGTCTCCGAGTTTTAGTTATTTTGGGCTTTTAATTAGAGTGTCTCATTGAATCTGACCTGTCTGTGTGGTATGAGTGGGCTGTATTTAAGGTCAAGCCCTCAACCCAGAAAACCCTGGGCTGAGCCGACAGTATTTTACCACTGGGGTTTACGGAATTGGATATGTGAATCTCGAAAAAGGGGCATGTTCTGCACATGACTGAGGATCAGTGTCATGGTCAGCGAGTCTCGTGGGAAAGCATTTGCAGTCCTCCTTTCATCCTGTCCACTGCAGGACCAAGTTAAGGATATCAAAGGGCAGGAATTGCATGGAGGGTACGGGCTGGGTGAGAATGACCTACTCCCTCCGCCTAGACAGAAGGGGTGACTGGGAAGGAAAAGTAGTCGAAAGGTTTCTGTATATCTTGGGGTTAATGAGAAGAAGAATGCTGGAAATAGTGAAAGGTCAAAGGAGCGTGTCATATACTGTTTACCTGCACGAGTTGGATGGACGACTGCACAACACCTACTCATCTGTAGAAACGGTGGACCAGGCACGAGAGTCACTTAGCGCCCAACTACAAGAGTGAGGAGTGAAAAGGTTGGGGACAGTATAGATTGGTGGGAGCGGGGTATGTAGCGACTCTGAGACCCAGTCATCTAGCAAACTCCCATTCAGCGTTCAAGCATTGTCTGACAAACACGCAACTAGTACTCAAAATTTCGAGCATTCTTTGGGTGCGTGGATATCAGTCAGATAACGGGGGTGGCTCAGCAGCTAAATACCGAGGTTTTCTAGATTCCTGCATGAAGGTCAATCAGCTACTGTACTATTGCTGTTCATGTCGAGGTCTACAATTTTCTTGGCTCTTTAGGTGTAAAATCGTCAATGCTTTGGCAATCTATAATCTGGTTAGCAGACAACTAGAAATCAGACTCAGGCTCTACTCAAGCAATACTCAGATGCTACTCAAGCAATACTTAGGCATTACTCAAGCAAGACTTTGACACTACTTCAGCAATACTCAGACGTTACTCAAACAATGCTCTAGCGTTACTTAAGCAATACTCAAGCGTTAGTCAAGCAAGACTCAGCCACTACACTAGCAAAATACTCAGACAACTTTCGGAATACACACACAGACAGCGTTTAACTGTACTCGGAACTCACGAAAGGTATTTTGACAAGTGATCGGAACTCAGAAAAAGCATTTTGTAAGTCACCAGGACTTAGAACGGCACATTGTGCAGAATTCAAAGCTTGGAACTATGTCTTATTCTTTTCAATTGCTACTCAGCTATCGTTTAGTTGTTACCCTATTGCTAATCAATCACTACAGTGTCTGCATCTAATCAACGAATAGCCAAACTAAACTGCAGCAGGCTTTCTTCAACAAACGATAGCCAACTTCGAACGGCAACAAAACGTTCACTAGTAAGCGACAGTTAATTTATTCAGGCCAGCATAGCAGTCAGTTCAGCAATCAACTCARGAGTCRGATCAGCAGCAATCARCARACAACARACGTCATTTTCCATGAGTACAGTCGAATCCTTTCGAGTCAGCGAGTCAGTGCTGGCCAATCTCAATCAGATTTCATGCAAAGAGGCATTCCGTTATCAGTATGCTAGTAGTGCCATTGGTTTCAGATAAGGAGATCTGTCAATCTTTGTTGTCCAGACTAGTTTTGCTGATGGCACTATCCACGATCTGAGGCCCTATCTGAAGAAGGGCAAAGAGGCTCATGAGCATTTTGATGCAGTGTGGATCTCCGCCACGAGGCATCTCGAGCAGAGGGAGAGAGAAATCGATGAGAGCGGCACCAAACTAATGCGCAGCTTTGGACCCAAGCTTTATACGGACTATCCTAAGCCTCCCGTTCCTTCCCTTCTCACATATGGCACGGGTTGGCATGATATGATCGGCTTGGCAAAAAGGTATATCTCTCCGGCGGTGATCGACATTGAGGCACTGACAGAGCCAACCGAGTACCCATACCTCAGGCGAGGAGTCTTCTCAGTGGACGGGTTGCCTACATTGTGGGAGGAGTTCTGCTCCATGGTTAACTTTCGTGTCATGTATCTTGGATGGTCATGCTCAGAGCTTGCTGGCTTCAGGTGGCACTTCGTCACGAGGCCTCAGTCTCAGACTCTCAGACTGTACGTGGGCGTGGGTCATAACACTARAGACAAACAACGGAACGAGAGATTGAGAGTGACTATCTAGAGGGTTGAGTGAGGACTCTTGAGAGGTGCTGACCACGCTTGCTTATGTGTACTTTGTGAGATTTTTATGAGTTCCCACTCTTCCCTCATTCATCTTGTCTTCGCCCTGAGTCAGCCAGTCTTGATGTTCTCTTCAGGCATTGCTTGATGATTGTGTTTCATTGCTGATTATGTCACAGTTCTTAAATTCCTAAATTGGCATCTTGATACACACATGGCATATTTAATTTAATTTTTATTATCTGCATTATCATTGCTGTTCCGAATCACAATTAGAGATTCTTAAGACCGGGGACCGGCGAAGACTGCAATTGAAGGGTCTCGCTCCAAGCCGAACGCACACAACAGGAAGGGATTTGCTTATTTACTTTGTTTTATTTATTGTAAACACAAACAAACCCTGCGTGACAGCCTGTTGGCTTTCTTGGTCGCCTGTAGAGGCCCGACTAAGAAAAAGTGCGACAACGCGCGCGCGGATGAGAGTGGCGGGGTGGGAGAGAGAGTGTGTGTGTGTGTGTGTGTGAGAGAGAGAGAGAGAGAGAGAGAGAGAGAGAG
>BFEA01000001.1:14034581-14044884 GCA_003427395.1 Chara braunii
AGCTTGACGACTCACCTGTGTCGGCGTCCCTCATTTCTTGCGATGTCCACAACTGCCCAGCCAAGGGCCACTACTGCTCACCACAGCCCACCACTGTCCACTGCTCACCACAGCTCACGATAGCCCAGCACTGGATGAGAGAGAGAGAGAGAGAGAGAGAGAGAGAGAGAGAGAGAGAGAGAGAGAGAGAGAGAGAGAGAGAGAGAGAGAGCTTGACGACAACTCGCACGATCTGGCCGCTGCGATTCACAGTTACGTGAGTTACGCGACATACGACTGTGACGAAACGGTCTGCGCACAGTGAGGTAACACGGCCAGCCCACGGGAACCGGTTTGCCCGTTGGGAAAGCAGCCTTCCCACACGGGCAAACCGGTTCCCGTGGGCTAGGCTGCTTTCCCAACGGGCAAACCGGTTCCCGTGGGCAAAGGCAAACCAGTTGTAACATCTGTGCCTTTCGGATTGACGATCCCGATCGGCGCGCAGTCTTTAGATCTTAAGACTGCGTGCCGATTGGGACCGTCAATCCGAAAGGTCCCGACGGCCCAGATGTTACATTTGTTACATCGCACAATTGATCTGGGCCGTGGGCCGGTAGGACCGACGACGGCCAGATCGGCGATTTGTTACATACTGCGGGATTCGCAATTTCTTTAGTGTAGGGAAGGGCATAAAACATGGTCCCGTGGCTGCCAGCAGGCAGGTGGACTGTCTGCAGGAGGCATAAGAGCAAATATCGCCATTTGAAACAAAGGAACCACAATAACCTGCGGACTTGGCAAAGAGAGAATCTGGGCAGACAAAGAAACAGGCTGCTGATCCCCAGACGAGCGACAATGCGGTGCACGTGCGCCATCAACATACAGAGTAGTAGTGGTGTTGCAAACTGAAGATCAACATGTCTCTGGCAGCGAAGGTGGAACAATGGGACCAATAGGGACTGGAGAGTCTGTTGGCAAGTAAGACTGTGGAGAAGATAGGCATGGCAAGGAGGAACCCAGTTGTCTGCACAGAAAGAGATGAGAGGAGGGTGGACTGGGCAAGATTTCAAAATAAAGGACGTGAATGTCGGAGAGACTATGATGTCCTTTGCACTGGAGCTGCAGCAGTGGAAGCTGTAGCAGCATAAACTACAGTTGGGGAATTCCGACTATGGAAACTGCTTTACTCAAAACTGCAGCAGAGGAAGCTGTTTGAGGGAACTGCAGCAGTAGAAACTGCAGCGGTAGAAACTGCAGTAGCAGAAACTGCAGTAGTAGAACTGTAGCAGTGGCAACTGCAGCAGTGGAAACTGTGGTAGCAGCAGATAAGCAAGCAGGGGCAGGATGAGAGCGTTGTGGGGGCAAACAAGAAAGTGGATGATACAAGGATCATAGCAGCATGCGTCGGAACCACTGAAAGAGATGCGTCACATGCATAGGATAGCAACGTTGGTGGGAGTGCATATAGTGTATCGTCAAACAGAAGTGCCCGGTAAACCATAGGCAGAGAGGGAGAAGAGGACAACAGACGAGGGACTGTGACAAACTGTTTCGTCGGAGTTTCACCGACTCATCAGGAGGCTGAACTATATTGTCACATATCTATGAACTAAAAGAGCGCACTTTGTGAAACAAACGGTAAAAACAAAAAAAGACAAAAAAAACCGACATGAATGGCACACTGAAACCATTCATTTTTCTCATGCTTCTTTCAACTCCCCCTTCACCGTGCCTCTCACGTACAAGGCTCGCCACGTTTATGAAGTTGAGCGCGAGGTGCCCGCATCCCCGTCTGCCATAATGGCCCACTTGTACGCTGTGAGAAAGAGGCAGAGTAAAGGGGGAGGGGATAAACACAGGGAAGAGAGGTGGAGAAAAGACGAACAAAGAATAACAAAGGGAAAGTAAGGGAAAGTACAGAGTCGGGAATGAGATAAAGGCAAAGGAGAGGATAAGAAAAGGTTCAACAATGAGTTTGTCCTTGACGACAGAGAGGACATACATTGTGAGGATGAGTTGGATGAACACATGGAAGACCTAGCAGAGCCTTCTCAGTACAACAATTGCCACGACGGCTGGCATTGAGCATGCCCACCATACACTCCCGACAAATGGCATGTCGATTGTAGACAAAATAAAGGAAGAATGTTCACCGCAAAAGACCATGCATTCAGTATAGCACCCATGACCGCAAAATGGACAGAGTGTGTGGATGTGGAGGGTGCCTGCAGTCAAGAGCGGAGGGACAGTCCTCGACACACATTGATGCAGAAACCATATCATTGTAGTGATTGTGACAGAGATGATGGCGGCTACAACGGAGTGTAATAATGTTTCGTAGTTGTGCGAAGGAGAAGGACCCAAAGCATTGGTGCAGTGTCCTGCTGCAGCACGGGGCCAAAGGAATGATCTTCGACATAAAAAAGATTGCGGACGTTTCGGTGTGGCAAGGAAACGGCATCATTATGTAAGAAATCAGTAACATCAGTCATGGCATGGACCATGACGCCGTTGTCCCACAGTTCCCCGTGGTCAGCGGCATGTACAACTGCCATGTAATGGCGAGGTCCGCATACAATGCAGGCAGAGATGTGGGATGGAGGATCGAGCATTGCGTAGTTCAAGTTGGCGGACCCTCATTGCTACTTGTAGGACAGCAATGGTAAAGCCTCTTTCCCTGGTATAATTACAATCCTCTGGCTGTAGGAGAAGATCAACATCAAGCTGAAGGGTGATTGCAAGGAAGTCTGACGGTGTATAAAACGGGCAGTGGAGAATGTGAAGACAGATATTAGTTGCAGTCAGGCCACAGAGATTGGTAAGGATCTCAGGCTGGTGTGCCTAGTGCTGGCCAGCAATTTGTCGATCGCCCAGATGGTGTTGCAAGCCCAAAACATCTTGGGTTGTTCGCTGGTCAGTCGTTTGCAGATCACCCATGTGGTCTGCATGTGAAGGGTCACAAATTTGCTGTTTATCCAAATGATGCTGAAATCAACATATATACATATATATCATCAAACAGAACTGCCCGGTAAACCGTTGGCAGAGAGGGAGAAGTGGACAACAAAATGAACTGCCCGGTAAACCGTGGGTAGAGAGGGAGAAGAGGACAACAAACAAGGGGCTGTGGCAAACTGTTTCGTCGGAGTTCCACTGACTCATCAGGAGGCTGAACCCTCAACAGTCTGCAAAATCCCCTAACTGATTACACTGTAAGTGATAATCCACCTTAACCCCGGTTGTGGTTAAGCATCAACGACTGCCCGACAACTGATACCCTGAGGTGGGCACCAACCACTGCCCTCAAGGTACCTATATATATCGTCAAACAGAGCTGCCCGGTAAACCGTAGGCAGAGAGGGAGAAGAGGACAACAGATGAGGGGCTGTGACAAACTGTTTCGTCGGAGTTTCACTGACTCATCGGGAGGCTGATATATGTTACAGTGTTACATTACAGAATATAATGCAAATACATACTTACATGCATATTTTGCCACAATACCCATTGACTAAAAGAGTGCACTTCATGAAACGAATGAGGAGAGGAGCAAACGTCACGAGGCACACTGAAACGGTTCTTTTCAATCTCTTGGCCATTTTCTGTTTTTTTCTTTTTTTTTCCCGCTTCTCGTTCTTCCTTTCAGCTTTTTTCATGGTTTCTCTTTTCTTTCTTCTTTGAGATTCTCCTTTTTTCTGTGCCTCTCCCATCAAATTGTTACATGGATATACATGTCGATTGATGGCCCATGCAGCATCTATGGATTCTATGCCAATCAACGGTCATTAATTTCTCTTTACAGAAGGCATCTGCATTCTTTTCCAAACAGAACAGATGCCTTCCAACAAAGTCCTACTTTCCAAATAATCGACAGAAATGGGGAGACAAACCAACCCAAATAAGTGTGAGGTCATGCATCCTTAAAGTCCCACCACCGCGAACTTTCCAGCCAATGAATCTGTCCCTGAAAAATCTGCCGAAACACACAGGTGTTGCAGTACATCGATCACCAACTTTGTTTTATAGGTTGAAAAGAAAATAAAAGAAGGTACTTTCATAGGGTTTTCGGTGATGTAACCTCCCTCATGCGCACGTCGTCAAAATACTCGCAATCAAAATGGTACACTTCCTGGTTCGTTGTTCCGGCCAGAATACCTAACTGGACTTTCTTGTACTCCTTTCCATTATCATGCTTGTTATTATATGCTGAAGTTCCATGTGTTTTCGATCACACTGGCCTGAGCTCATGCTGCTAGTCACCTACATTTAGCATTCAGCCTTTGTAGCATGATAGCTTCTACACGTGTGTGGAGGATGTTTCATCACCTATGCATGTTGAAGGGGACGGTGGGATACTAGAAGGAAAGAACAAGGTGGTTCCCGGTGTGGGGATCGAAGGGAAGAAGAAGATGGTTCTGCCTGAGGGGAGTGGCAACATGCGAAATGTGTCCAGGGTGTCGTGTCCCATTATTGGGTTTTGAGTTCCATCCTATTTTGTTCGCTTATCTTGTGAGCGACATGCAATAGCTTTTGCCAGCTCATTTGTGAGAGCTTGTCTTTCAACGTTCGAATGATGCATGCTGTGACTAGCGTTCGTGGCTTTTCACTGTATTGCTCTCCATGCTCCTGGTCACCTGCATTCAACCTTCAGCCTCTATAGCCTGCAATGCATAGTTAAGTTCACAAGTCCATGTGGGTGGCAGCGGCACGTGGCTGTCCTTGGGCTGGTTTATTAGTTCCTCGGCAGTCCCTAAGGTGTAGAGGGTTAGCAGCGCCCCAACCTTATTTTAAATCTTAAACTGAGGGCATCACATGTTTCTTTGGGCCGAGTTTTGGCTTTTTTAATTGACTTTCCTTGCCGAGCCGAGCCATCAGTTACCTTTGGTAGTACAACTCAGTAGGTCAGTCATATGTTCCCATTTTGTCAGTTTTTGCCATCAGACCACTTTTGCATTTAGTGCATCGGCACACGTTGCTGTGTTCAGAACCTTCAGCGGCACTCAGAGGTTGTGACCTCAACTGCATTTCCTGTTAGTGCTCTCAGCTGATGTTTTGTTCACTGTCATAGCAGACTTCAGACCGCGACCAGGAGTCGTTGATGCAGCATGCGTCCTTGTCGCTGATGTACATTCAGAGTGAAAGTCCGAATGCAGGAGAGTACATGGCTGTTATGCCACTTTGGACTCTCATCCAGTCGGGGTTAGGTGTGATGATGCAGGAGGAGAGAGGGCAGCGGGAAGAGAGTGCATCCTCGCCGTATACAAGGGCCATGGGCCAGAGGTAGCATTGCACTGACAAAGCGCTGGTCATTTGGAGGAGGAGGTAGCAGCATCAGCTGTACTCGCAACGACAGAGGAGGTTATCTGGAGGTTTGCAGTGAGTAAGAAAGAAGTAGATGGTGATAGGGGCAGCATCCTGGTGGGTCTTCCATCTGGAGAGGGAGTTATGATAGTGGCAACCTGGAGGTGGCCACCAAGCACAGCAAGCCTATGGCTACTTACCTGGAGGACATCATGCCTCCAGCAAGAGCCTATGGCTACTCACATGAGGTTGTCTATCAAAGGCGCTTGCTGGAGTGATTTTGCCTCCTGGATACTGTATGGACACATTTCCAAGGCTTCTTCTTTCCACCTGTCAGTTCGTTCTTATGTGTGTTTTTCAACAAACAAAAAAACTCTCTCTCATTCCATCCACAAATCAACACAAACCATCCATGAAACAAAAAAAGTATAGTAGGCAAGATGCAAGGTTGGCCACACCACGTTCAGGGGTTCCCTTCCCTGCTCTCTCTCCACCACCCCCACCACCCTCATCTTCTGGTCACTATCATCATCATCAGGGCACAGGCAGTTAGCTTCAGAAGGGACGCTGGGCCCGGTTCCAACTCAATGATGTACTTCCGGGGGCTCTTGATCCGTTTTCCAGCAGGTGTAGATCCCCACCAATACATTGGAGCCCCCTTCAAGACAGGTACGAGTGCATGCTCTTATCATCACTCCTATCTGTCGAAGCGGGGTTAAAAAAAAAAAAAAAAAAAAAAAAAAAAAAAAAAAAAAAAAAAGGTTGGCCACGTTTGTGTGATTAAGCGCCAAGTGCTCGCACACCGTCTGCCGTCGAAGCAGCACACTTGCACAAATTATATATGTATGTACTATTTATATATATTGTCACATATCTATGAACTAAAATAACGCACTTTGTGACACAAACGGTAAAAGTTAAAAAAAACAGGACCATGAGGGCCACACTTAAACCATTCATTTTTCTCATTCTTCTTTTAACTCCCCCTTCCCCTTGCCTCTCACGTACAAGGCTCGCCACGTTGATGAAGTTGAGCGCGAGCTGCCTGCATCCCCGTGTGCCATAATGGCCCACTTGTACACTGTGAGAAAGAGGCAGAGTAAAGGGGGAGGGGATAAACACAGGGAAGAGAGGTGGAGAAAAGACGAACAAAGAATAACAAAGGGAAAGTAAGGGAAAGTACAGAGTGTGGAATGAAGATGAAGGCAAAGGAGAGGATAAGAAAAGGTTCAAGAATGAGTTTGTCCTTGACGGCACTGAGGACATACATTGTAAGGATGAGATGGATGAACACATGGAAGACCTAGCTCAGCATTCTCCATACAACAATTGCCATGACGGCTGGCATTGAGCATGCCCAGCATACAACCCCAACAAATGGCATGTCGATTGCAGGCCAAAATAAAGGAAGAACATTCACCACAAACGACCATGCATTCAGTATAGCGCCCATGACCGCAAAACGGACATATAGTGTCTGGATGCAGAGGGTGCCTGCAGTCATGAACGGAAGGACAGTCCTCTACACACATGGATGTAGAAACCATGTCATTGTAGTGATTGTGACTGAGACAATGGCGGCTACAGAGATGTGGGATGGAGGGTTCAACCACTCACCCATATAGTGATTGTGGAAGAGCGTTGGTACATTGTCCTGTTGCAGCACGGGCCCAGAGGAATGATCTTCGACATAAAGAGATTGTGGACGGTTTGGTGTGGCAAGAAAACGGCATCATTATGTAAGAAATCAGTAACATCAGCCATGGCATGGACCATGACGCCGTTGCCCCACAGCTCCCAGTGGTCAGAGGCATGTACAATGGTCATGTAATGGCCAGGTCCATGCACAATGCAGGCAGAGGTATGGGATGGAGGATTAAACCACTCACTCGAGCATTACGTAGTTCAAGTTGGCGGCCCCTCATTGCCACTTGTAGGACAGCAATGGTAAATCCTCTTTCCCTGGTATGATTACAATCCTCTGGCTGTAGGCTGGGAAGATCAGCATCAAGCTGAAGGGCCACTGCAAGGAAGTCTGACGGTGTATAAGCCGGGCGGGTGAAGAATGTGAAGACAGATAATAGTTGCAGTCAGACCACAGAGATTGGTGAGTTTCTCAGCCTGATGTGTTGGATGCTGGATAACAATTTGCAGATCACCCAAATGGTGTTGCAAGGCCAAAACGTCTTGGGTTGTTTGTTGACAGTCATTTGCAGATCACCCATGCGGTCTGCACGTGCTGGCATCCAAGCGATGCTGGTCAGCCATTTGCAGATCCCCCATGTGGTCTACGCTTTGTGGGGTTAAGTTGGTTAACTGCAATCTGGGCAAATCATGTTCCAATCCCGAAATTGAGAGTGCACCCCGGGTGGGGGCCGGATCCTGTCCTAGAGGTAATCCATGAATATCTACATAGTCCCGTGGCTGCCTGCAGGCAGCTGGACTGTCTGCACAAGGCCTAGGAGTGGATATTTCCGTTTGGCACAAAGGAACCGCAACAACCTGTGGACCAGGCACAAAGAGAATCGGGGCGAACAAAGAAACAAGCTGCTGATCCCCGGACAAGCGATGTTGTGGCGCACCCCGTCAGAGATAAATCATAAGAGGAATATTGGAGTTGCAAGCTGAAGATGAACGTGTCTCTGGTAATGAAGATAGAACAATGGGAACAATAGGAACTGGCGAGTCCATTGGCAAGCGAGACCGTGGAGAAGATGGGGGTGGCGAGGAGGAACGCATGCGTCTACGGCCAAGCACAAATGAGATGAAAGGGGGTTGGATTGGGCAAGATTTTGAAATAAAGGACATGAGTGTCAGACAGACAGTGTTGTTCTTTGCAGAGCTGTGGCAGAGGAAGTTGTAGCAGTAAAAACTACAGCAGGGGGAATTGCAGGTACGGAAACTGTTGTACCGAGAATTGCAGCACTAGAAACTGTAGCAGTGGAAACTGTAGCTGTGGAAACTGCAGCAGTGGAAGTAGAAACTGCAGCCGTGGACGCTGCAGCAGTGGAAACTGTGGTAGCAGCAGATGAGCAAACAGGGGCAGGACGAGAGCATTGCGGGGGCAAAGAAGAAAGTGGATACAAGGACCATCGCAGCATGCATCAGAACCACTGAGAGAGACGTGTCACATGTGTAGGATAGCGATGTTGGAGGGAGCGCATGTAGCAGATCCACTTCTTAGCAAGGGTTTGGTGGTGAATGCCCACGAGAAAGCATGTGACGGGTAAGTGATGTTGCCGCATTTCGAAAGTCCCACCAATTGTTACAGAGTTGTTCAAATCTGGTCAATTGCCCAGTGAACACACCCGCCGGTTGATGGGAAGGGATGTTGGACGTCACAGTTGGATAACGAATGACAGGGAAATCCCAAGCAGCTTTATCAAAGACGCTTATGAGAAGCAAGCCATCAGAACGGACCCGTAGATGCATATATATATATATATATATATATATATATATATATATCGTCACAAACAGATATATATATATATATATATATATATATATCGTCACAAATAGAACTGCCCGGTAAACCGTAGGCAGAGAGAGAGAAGAGGACAACAAACGAGGGNGGGGCTGTGACAAACTGTTTCGTCGGAGTTTATAATATATATATATATATATGCCTACGGTTTACCGGGCAGTTCTGTTTGTGACGATATATATATATATATATGACCAGGGTTACCTGACCGAACGTTCGGGGGCCCCTGGGCTGGCCCCCGAACGTTCGGGCGTTCGGGGTCCCGTTCGGGGGCCGAACACCTCCAGGTTCGGCCTCCGCCAAAAAATACTTTGGGGCCTAAAAATAAGTTTTTTTTCCTGAATTTTTTTTTGTGAGTTCTCTATGATGTAACCTACACGCCTATAAATTTTGAAGCCATTCTGCTAAGCCAAAAAAACATTAAAAATCGTCAAAGATGGGGATGTCAAAACGTGCTCGCCCACTCACTATTTTGTTTTTTTTCACTTTTTAACTTTTTGTTTTCACTTTATTTCGGGGCCTAAAAAATTTTATTATTTTTTGAAAATTTTTTAACGAGTTATTGATTATGCAAACTACATATCTGTAAATTTTCAGGGCATTTGTCAATGCCGAAAAATAATTAAAAATCGGCAAAGATGGCGGTGTCGAAAAGGTGTTGGCACACTCACTCATTTTAATTCTCTTTTTATTTTTTCTTATTTTTATCATAGTGCTTATTTTCTGTATTGGATTTTTAATTCAAATTTGGTAAAGAATTTGGATGTAGTGCCCAGGCAAATGTTGTTTAGTTTATGTTTCTCCATAACATAGGTTTTTTTTGGAAGTTTTTGAAAACTTTTTTATTTT
The DNA here is from genome assembly GCA_003427395.1 of Chara braunii. NCBI lineage: Eukaryota > Viridiplantae > Streptophyta > Charophyceae > Charales > Characeae > Chara > Chara braunii. The sequence continues at coordinate 14,044,198 of BFEA01000001.1, forward strand.
TTTTTTATTTTTTTTTTTGTCCGCGTTCGGCCCGAACGGCCGAACGCCTCCCGAAGGGGTTCCGTACGTTCGGGCGTTCGGGTTCGGGCGTTCGGCCCGTCCCGAACACCGGTAACCCTGTATATGACAATATATGGCAGTTCTGTTTGTGACGATATATATATCGTCAAATATATATATATATTTACCGGGCAGTTCTGTTTGTGACGATATATATATATCGTCCATAAAAGGATGGACAGCAAAAGACAACATACTCAACACAGAAGACTCCATCTACAAGTAAGCACTGACTAATACCCACCAGTGGTCTGAAAAAACTTGGAGAGCCCTCTGAGTCATTTCATAAAGCCACAAGAGTTACAAGACTAATTGCACAAGTACGACAACACTGACACTGCTATTCATCCCAAACGACCCACTCACGTCACCATTATTGCTATCACTCCATGGCTTGACAACCCCCCTTTTCGCTTTGCTGTCTAACCCCTAGAGTGTATGGAGTGCCACAATCCCGAACTCCATGAGATCTCCACACGACACTAGGAGCAGTACTCCTTAAAACACCCTAGAAGCCCCCATTTCTTCCACAAGGGTACCTGTTGCGGCTTCGCTCGCAAGGAAATGAGGGGAAAACGGGAGAAATGAGTCCGGGTGGGGGGATCGGGGGTTTCGGGGGTTGGGGTT
>BFEA01000001.1:14055997-14068274 GCA_003427395.1 Chara braunii
CAGTCCGGTTCCTATTCCCCCGGCAAGTCAATATGTGATACATTTGAAACTCACAGCAGTCCGGTTCCTATTCCCCCGGCAAGTCAATATGTGATACATTTGAAACTCACGCACGCTCCTCCCCATTAAGGCTGGGAGGTCCGAGTGGACGGCATTGATTACTTCCTTGTGGAAGGATATACCCCCCCTCACCCCTGCATAAGTTAGCCTGCTCTACTTGTTCTGTCTGAGTCTTGCTATTCCGGTTGGTCTCAGTCCTGCTCCTCTCAGCTGTACTGCTGTCGGGTCCGTGTGCTATGCTAGAGAGGACTGAGGAACTTGCGGATTTCCTGAAAATCTGAAATCTTAGACCTTAATTATCTTGGATCTGTCAAAAGCCTGACTTTTGCCCTTTTTCTTTTCTTTTCTTTTCTTTTTTTAAGCCTGACTTTTGTCTATTTATCCTCTGTTTGTCTTTTCCTTGCTTGCCTTGGTTCTATCTAGACTCTAGACCTTTGAGTCTGTCTAAACCTTTGACCCTTGTCCTTTAGCCTCTCTTGACTYGTGACCTGACTTGAGCAGTAGTCTTGAAACCCCCAGAGGGGATTCTCGCCTTGTCTTTGGAGTYGTCTCTCTTTCCTTCTCTTGATGGAACCTGCACCCTCCAGTGGCCCTGCTGTTTCTTCTTCTTCAATGGCGGGTCTGAGATCTAAGGGGATGTTTGGTGTGGGGGTTGGATGGAATCTGTGTGGGTGTTGTCTAGAGAATGTGGGGGGGGATGATGGAGGTGTGTCGGGGTTAGATAGAGGCGATTTGTGGAGTGTCGGTTGCATGTAAGGGAGGCGGGTGGTTGGGGCGAGGTTGTTGGGTAGGGACTGGGGGTGGACTTTGTTTACTCTAACTTGGGTTAGTGGTGTGTGGCTGGTTTGGGGGTGGTTGGGTGCGGGGTAGGGGTGGTATCTGGGCACTTTGTGTCCCAGTTAAGTTCAGCCAATTATTTAGAGTTAGTTGATCGTTGTTGATTGAGCCTAATTTCCCATTTCCTAATTTGGAGATTACAAATTTTTTAATTGTTTCTCTTTTTTTATCGGGGTCAGTGGGGAGATTGTTGAGTTGTTTTTTCCAGAGGGCTTGGATTTCGGTGTCTATCAGTTGTTTTATGGTGATGAGTGGATTCTCTGGGGGAGTGAGACGGTCATCGAAGGTGCAGTCACATCTGTTTTTCCAAATACCCCATAGGGTGCTTTTCTTGATTAGTGAAGAGAGGAAGGCTTCGAAGCCTTGGAGTGGAGGTATTTGATTGATGTCGAGGAATAGTGTGGCAGGGTTAATTAGGAGGATAGAGTCCGAGATTTTGTGCCATGCCGCTTCTAGGTTTTGCCATAGGGATCTGGCCTTTGGGCAGTCAATGAAGCAATGATTCAGGGATTCGGGGGATGCGTGATTACATACCTTGCACCACTCGTCCTGTTCCGTTCTGTTTTCTTGGTTGCGTCTTTTGGCTAACCATTGGTTTACTGGGACTGCTCTGAAGGCTATTAACCATCTGAGGCTAGCCAGCTTGACAGGTCTTGTGGAAAAGATTTTGGCCCAGGGAGATTTAAAATGGGTGTTTGCTAGTTGTGGTTCTTCCTTTGTCCATCTGTTGTGTATTGTGTTGGATATTGATATGGGCTTAGTGAGGAGACGATAGCCTAGTTTCGGTGTGTAGTCAGTTAGCCTGTTTTGGTTTGTGATGAGGGTGGAGTTGGAGGGGGGCTTCCATGACCATTCTSATGGGTCGATCTCTAGGCTAGAAACGCTGTTGTGGGGTTTGTAGACTCTTTTTCTTTCTCCTTCTATGATTCTGATTCTTCTCAGGTTGTTGCTTTCGAAAGCTCCTTCTGCTATGCTTTCGGTGTTGATGTAACTTGCCGGGTTTCCTGGATCTTCTAGGGTATATATGTCGCAGCKTATCCAGTTATTATTTTGGGGTTCATATTTCTTGACTAAGAGGACTTCCTGTGTTGGTGAGATGTTCGTGGTGGTAGCCCAATCACCTTGTATCCATTTTTGGTCTGTTTTTAGTAGGGCTCGCCATTGTAGAGGAATACAGTCTACTATGTGGTTTAGGTTAGTTTGTAGATGGTGTGTTCCTTTTAGTTGCTCTCGAAGGTCCCGTTCCGATTTCCACGTTTTATTTGGATTGTCCCAAATGTGTTTGATTTGCCAAATTCCTTTTTCTAGCCAGTGSCCCCATTTAGGTTCTGACTTTGAGAGTGGGAGGATTTCCCCTTTATCGTTCTTGATGTGTGGGTTGCCAAAGAGCGGTTGTCTGAGGACTTCGTCCTTTTGCTTTGGACCTGTTTTGTTCTCGGGGAAGATGGTTCTCCAGGTGTGTAGTATTTGTTCCCAGAGGGATTTGGATTGATTATTGTCTTCGGTTTGGGTCTGTTTCATTTTTGGGAGTGGCCAGGCTTTGTTGAATATCCAGAAAAGGCCTGTCATGTTGATTGGGGTAGTGAATGGTGCCAGTTGTCTGATGTTGTTTAGGACTAGGGGTGACCAATGTAGATTGTCTTGGAGGGCTAGTCGTATAATCCATTTGATTTGTAGAGCTTGTATTTGGCGCGATGGGTCTATAAGGCCTAGGCCCCCCTTGCTTTTTGGATTGGTTACTATCTGCCATGATACCTTGTGGATAAAGTGTGGTTTATCTGGGTTTCCTGTCCAAAGGAATGCTGCTGATTTTTTCCTTAGCTGGCTCAAAAAGTCAGTGGCTGGGAACCAAATGGAGGTGGAATACCACATCATTGCTAAGATAGAGTTGTTTGGCGCTAGTACTCTTCCTAATAGGGAAGTATTTGTGGTTTTCCAGGTATGCATTTTATTCACCATTGAAGACAAGAGTGTTGTTGCCGATATATGATGACATCCTTTGAGGTTGAGGTTGATGCCTAGGAATCTAATAGGAGAGTCTGGATCTGTCAATGTAATCATGTCGGGGTTATCTCTATGGGAGGAGGGGTTTCCGGGGTCCACCATCCTATTGTTTTAGACCAGTTAACTTTCATTTCTGAGGCTAGTTGGAATGCTTGCATTGCTCTTGTCAGAGCCTGGAACGATGACGTTGAAGCTCTGATAAGTACCATGAGATCGTCTGCGAATAGGAGAGTAGTAGGGATGTGGAGGGGTTGATCTCGTTCGTCCCTAACGTTCTCTATCCTCTCGATGGATCTATCCTTTCTCAGGAAGGCAGCGATGGCCTCCATAACAAAAAGGAAGATTGGTGCTGTCAATGGGTCTCCTTGCCTCACCGATCTTGACATTGGGTAAGGGTTCGAGAGGAAGCCATTGACTTGGACTATCCCTTGTGCATCGTGTAGAGTACTCTTACCCATTTTCGGAAGATTGGGCCTACTCCCATTTTTCTCATGCTAGCCTGCAGAAAGTCCCAGTTTACTTGGTCGTATGCTTTTTCAAAATAAAAAAATAGGATAGCTGCGGCGATCCGTTTTTTCTTGATTATTCGTGTCGATTCGCACAAAGTCRTTACGTTGTCTAAAATGTGTCTCCCTGGTATGAACCCTGTTTGGTCTAGGTGAAAACATCCTCCGGTGACTCTGTTTATTCTTGTGGCTAGGAGTTTAGCTAGGATCTTGTAAGCTACATTTAGTAGAGAAATGGGTCTGTAGTTTTTGATGTCCCCTCTCTGTCTCCCTTTTTGTATAGGAGTGTTACTACTCCTGTACTCAGGACTGGGCCTAGTGATTCTTCTTCCCATGCTCTGGTGAGGAATCTGAGGAGGAGTGGTCCTAGAATATGCCAGCCTGCGATCCAAAATTCCTTAGATAGTCCATCTCTACCTGGTGCTTTGTTGGGTTTGAGGTCGATGAGGGCTTTGTGTAGTTCTTCTAAGGATATGGGTTCTTCTAGGTATTTGGCTGTTTCGCTTGTGAGGGATTGGTCTAGGTGGGCTAAGAATTTCTCTCTTGCGTTGTTCGTTGCGTTGTTCCCCCCTACTGGTGTTTTGGAGGTGTAGAGTTCTTGGTTGAAGGTGGTTGCAATGTTGACTAGTTTCGTGGTTTCTGTGGTTCGGTTTCCGTTCTCGTCGTGTAGGCATTCTATTTTGGAATTCCTGTTGTTGGCTTTGATCTTCTGGAAGAAGAACTTGGACATTCTTTCGTTCAGTTCCCAATCTTTTACCCTGGCCCTTAATTGGAGGCTGTTGAGCTTGAGTTTAGTCCATTCTGTTAATTCTTCCTTAGATTTATCCAGTAGTTCTGCATAGAATTCTRAATGTGGTTGATTTTGGAGGTTTATCTCTGCTATTTCTATTGCATTTCTTAGGGTTTCTTCCCTTTCCTTTCTTTGTGATGCTAGTCTTCTGGATAATTTTGTTGTGCTTGTGCTAATGCTCTTAATGATTTGTGGGAATTTGGTAAATATGTCCTCGTTGGGTGGTATGTGTGTTTGTGAAGTTAGTATGGTTTGTAGTTCTAATTGGAATGTTTTGGTAGTGAGCAGGGCATTGTTGAAGCGGTAAAAGCTCTTACCTGTGTATCCCTCTTTAGCGAGTCTGATGGCTAGAGTTATGGCTTTGTGGTCTAATCCTTTGTGGTATGGGTTATTGTGGATGGTACAATCTTGTATGGCTCCTGTTAATGAGTCTGAGGCTAGGAAGAAGTCGATTCGAGAGAATGATGTTCTACCTTGTGAGGTTTTCCTGATGCTAGAGTATTTTATAGTATCTGGGTATAGGAGGCGGTATGGGTCCAGTAGGTTTTTCCTAATTATGAATTCGTTTAGTTYTGCGCTGTTTGTTTGGGGTGTGGGATCTTGTGAATGCGATATTTTATCTAGATTGGGGTTCTGAACYGAGTTCCAGTCTCCCATAATGATTGTGGGTGTTAATGTGGGGATGAGTTGTTCTATTGATATTAGGAATGGGGTTTTATCTTGTGGTGTGTTCGGGCCGTATATGCCTATGAGTGTAATTTCTTCTTCCWTGAAATTTATGTCTAATTTGATCCATATGCCTATGGTGTTGTCTTGGTTGACACTTTTTATTTTTAATACTTCACTGGCTGAAGATTTTTGGTGTAGGAGGATGACGATTCCTGCTGATCCATTGTCTGCAGCTTTAGACCAGAAGGCTGTTTTGACGTGTGTTAATTTTCTGATGATGGCCGATTGTATTTTGTCATGTTTGCTGTTGTTGGTCAAATGTGTTTCTTGGAGGCATGTTATGTCTGGGGGGTTGGGGCCAAACCAACCTATAGTTTCATTGAGGTTTCTCCATTTGATTGGGTTGTCTAGTATGGAGGCTAGGCCGTTGATGTTCCATGATGCGCAGGTGATTTCGGGTTGTTTCCTGGTTTTCTTGAGAATGTCAGCTTCGGTGGTGGGTTTGAATCTTTTTGCGTTATTGTTTGTCCCACTATCCGGTTGACCGTTGGGATGCTCATTCATTGCTGGTTGTGCTGGTCAGATCGGATGTGGGACTAATGATTGACTCAGGTGGGGGTGTTGTCGGTCTTTTTCATTATCTCTTCCTTCCCCTTTCTCTTCTCTTCCTTCATCTCCTTTTCTTTCTTCAACTTCTTCAGTGTCTCGTCCTTATCCCTGCCCAACCATTACTCCCTCATGAAGGTGGCTGTGTTGTAGGCGATTTTGTCGACTTCATCCTTGTGACCTAGCAATGAGTATGGGATTTYGCTGATCATTTCCCATGGCTTCCATTGCAGGCCCTCCCTCAGTTGGGCTTGCTGGTCGTAAAGAACCAGCACGGGCCTCAGATTGTTGTAGTGACTTTCCCCGTTGTCGTCCTCCCAGTGCACGTCCAGGTCGTCTTGGTCTATCACTTCCATTGCTAGGGGGCGGTCGTCTGAGATGTTTGCCCTCGCGAAGCTGGGACGTTTGTGTGTGTCCTGAGCTGTGATGATGTGCAATGAGTGTCGGACTGCAATCTGCCATTCCTTCTTCTCTGTGTTGTATCGGAAGGGCAAGAAGGGGACTGTGGGGGAAAGGGTGCGTGCATCCAGTGTGGCCGCCACTGTCAAGTCCTGAGGATTTTGATCTGCTATCTTGTTGAGGGAGTGAGAATCKTCTCCTAGCTCCAGGTTYTGCTCTTGCAGGTAACTTGTTTGCCTTTCAAGGATGGCGATYTGTCTTCTYTTTTCCTTCTTCAGGCTGTTCTTTTGCTTGAGCAGATTGTTTGCCAGTGAGATCATTGTCGTTTCCTCTGCGGTGCTGTTGACATTTGGTGATCCCTCCACCTTTGTGGCCTGGTCTGCACYGTCGTCTCGCAGGTATGAGTTGGGCCACTCAATCGGGTGTTCAGTTATTGYTGGTGTTGTGAGTGGGGTTCCTGGGTAGGAGTCTGTGTCCATTGCATCTCTGTGCTGTTCGGCGTACTGGAGGGCTAAAAATTCAGAGAAGGTGTTCTCTGTTGGCAGCRCGTCGTAGCGATTGGGGGAAATTGGGAATCCACCTGTGACATTTGCAGTTGCATTTGACTCCTTCTTCAGGATGCTGATGTGTCTGGCATGTGCTAGCCTGATTTCCAAGTCCACCTCTCTACGTACCTTCAGCGATTCAATGTATTCGTCCAGCCATTCCAAGGTGTTGTTTGAGTCCTCTTCTGGCATTGTGGTTTGGCTAGAGTCTGCTGTTGTCGCTGGTGGTACTATGTCTAGGTGCATTTCGTTTTCCCTGCTTGTGGTTGATGTGTTGTTGTCTCTGAGCTTCTTTGTCCCTGGAGTCTTGCTTGTTCCTTTGGGATCTTCCTCCTCGTTCCTGTTCTTTCTTTTCGCTGGACCCGAGTCGTTCTTTTTGTCCCCATTTGTGTTCTTTGGTTCGAGATCTCTTCTGGTTTGTAGGATTTCGAGGTAAGATTTTTCTGCATCTTGTCCTATGTTATGCACGTCGCTTAGTATTTGCCTTTTGTGCATAGTCTGTTCTAGCAGGTCCGCATTTCCCAGAGCTGCATTTTCATATGTGTGAGTTGCTCTGTCATTCCTTTTGCCTCCCCCTTTTTGCCATCTGCTTCCGTGTGGGGGGAAAACGTCAGGTTTGCATGCTGGTTCTGGGTCTGCTAGTGTCCATATCCATGCTGGATTGTCTTTGAGATCATCAAAGACCCAGCCTGCGTGGGCTGGGTCGTTGATGATCCAAATGCCTTTCATTGCTTCCGCTTCTATGAGCAATGAGGGGTGCAGTCTTCTGCCTTCTCCTTTTCGTGTGTTCAGGGGGCAAAGAGGGTCGTTCCCCATGTGTCCTTTGATCCTGCATCTGAAACACATGGGGTTCGCCTTCGTGGATATGTAGACTGTTGAGATCTTTTTATCTGCTCTGAAATACCATTTTTCTGGCAGTTCGGGTGGGTTGCTTCCTTTGAGCTCGATGCATGCAATCTTGAGTTGGTGCTGGGAGCCAACTTCTAATTCTTCATCTTTGTTGATCTTTACTACTTCCTTGGTGATCAGAGGTTTCACTCGTGTTTCCTTTATCATGAGGTCGAGAACCTTGGCTTGGATCTTGGTCGTTGGCGTTGCGTGCTCTTTTGAGACCTGCTGTCTCGCTTGTCATTGGGCCAGGGGCTGAGGCTGTGTCGGAGGCAGAGCCTGGGCCTGAGGCAGCGCTTGCTGATGAGAGGGATGCCATTGAGATCAGATATTGAGCGGTGGAAAAGGGTTGAGCTTCGCTTCCCCGCTTGGGGAGCGTGGGAACAGAATAAAATGAGCTGTAAAAAAGCACAGAGCTTCACCTCCCCACTTGGGGAGTGTGGGATTAGAGACTAAGAGCTTCACTCCTCACTTGGGGAGCGTGGGATCCGCAAATGAGTCATAAAAAACGAGCAGAGCTTCGCCTCCCCACCTGGGGAGCGTGGGATCAGCAAATGAGCAGTGAATAAGGAGCAGAGTTTCGCCTCCCCACCTGGGGAGCGCGCAATCAACAAATGTGCGAAAAAAGAAGAGCTTCGCCACCCCACTTGGGGAGTGTGGGATTAGCAAATGAGTGAAAAAAAAGGGGCAGAGCTTCGCCTCCCCACCTGGGGAGCGTGGGATCAAAGAATGAGCCGTGAAAAAAGAGTAGAGCTTCGCCTTCCCTCCTGAGGAGCGTGGGATCAGCAATTGAGCGGTGACCAAACGAGCAGAGCTTCGCCTCCCCTCCTGGGGAGCGTGGGATCAGCAAATGAACGATGAGAGAAGAGTTGTGCTTCGCCTCCCCCCTGGGGAGCGTTGGATCAGAAGCTGAAAAGACAGGGCTTTGCCTCCCCACTTGGGGAGCGTGAGTTCAGATCCTGAGCGCAAAAAAGGACAGAGCTTCACCTCCCCACCTGGGGAGCGGAATATTCGATCTTAATTGACAAGGGGAAACCAACAAGAAAGCCAAAAAAGGAAATAATTAAGTCGTGATCACTGATTGACCAGTTTCAGAAAATTATGTGGTGGCGATAATAATTAATAAAGGAGGAAGAAATTCGCCTCCCCGCTTGGGGATCGTTGGAACAGCAATTGAGTAGTGGAGAAAGAGTCGAGTTTCGCCTCCCCACTTGGGGAGCTTGAGATCAGGATCAGAGCATTGAGCATTGAAAAGACAGGACAGAGTTTCGCCTCCCCACTTGGGGAACGTGAATTTACGACAGCAAAGATCCAAGGGAGGATGAGCTCTTTAATAAATAAAGCGATTAATTGAGAAAATTCGGGCAGCATGTACCCTCCCCACTTGGGGATCGTTGGTTTCAGCAACGTGGCGAAAGGGACGGAAGGTCAGGAACTGAGCATTTGGAAAAGAGACTGCAAAGATCCACGGGAGGATGAGCGATTTACTGAATAAAGAAAGAATTTGAGGAAAATCGGGCAGCATGTATCCTCCCCACTTGGGGAACGTTGGATGTAGTAGCTTGGCGGAGGAGCTGGCGGATTAGGAAGAGTTTCGCCACCCCGTTTGGGGAGCGTGGTATTGCGACAGCAGCGAACCAAGGAAAGATGAGCGATTTGGTTAATTGGCACAATTCGGACAGATTTGGTCAGCATCTGGTCTCCCCGCCTGGGGAGAAATGAGTTGTCCGACCAGATATGGTCACTTAAGCAGTTGTGTCCCTACTTATCAAGTTGATGGACAACTGGTTTGGAGGATAGTTTGGAGGATAGTTTGGAGGTTAGCATTTGCAAGCCGTTATTCTTTTGTCGAGATTGGGTGGGCTGAGGTGTGGGTCGACAAGTGTAGATTGTGAGGTTGGGCGTAGTGAATTGTTAGATGGTCGTGGAGTGGGCTGGGGAAGATAGGGGACGAAAGGGAAGGAGGGGAAGGGGAGGGGGGGGGTATGCGAAGGGAAAGGCTGGAGAGACCAGCGACGTGGGGCGCGTTGAGACTGTGGTTTCCAAGTGAGGGTTATTTGGGTGGACTGGATTGCTAGTTCGGGGGGAGTTGAAATTAGCGCGGGGAATAGGATGGCTATTTGAAGGGGATTGGGATGAGGGGGGGGGCTCGATCGGGGATGGAGGCGTGTGAGGTTTGTTAGCGACGAGTAATATGACTTCGCGGTGAGGTGGGAACGCTAGTTGGAGAGGGGTGGGATGGGAGGATTAGATAGGTCGAGGCTGCTATAGTCTGTGAAGGGAGGCGGAAAATGGGGGTACGGGAAGGGATTTGTATGACAGGGGGGGGGGCAGAGAGGAGGTAGTGTGTTACGGTGGGGGGTGATGGGTGGTGTCCGGTTGTGTGTGGGCGAAGTGGTAGGTGTGGGGCGTTAGTCGTTAATTATGAGGGTGGGATAGAGGTGAGTGGGGGTGGCGAGGGGGCGGGGGGGGAAGTAGTTCCAAAATCAGTTCGCTCTCACTTGTCTTTGGCTCGTGTTGGCATGTTCGAAGAAGGCAGGCTTCCAGGCTTCGGTTTCGATCATGTAACCAGCTTTCTCATATTGCTCATCCTTTGGTGTCGTGGCGACTGCAAGTGGAGGAGAGGACGAAAAGATGTCGTTGACACTTGACAGGATGCTTGACTTCACACCCTAATCTTGTCTTGTATGCGAGATTCGTCGATCCTCCCAAGCCAGAAGCTCATCATTCACCTTTCCCTCTCATTTCTCCTTGCCCTTGTGTCCAAGCCCGCTGGGCACAGGGCACTCCTTCTTGGGAAAAAGACACGATGATGATGGCCACGCCGCGCGCGCCTGGCGCGCGCGCGCGGGCTTGCTTCTTTGAGTTGTCGAGCTATGGATGGCTATGGACAGTCTTGTCCTTTCCTCAATTCGGGTTGGGTGAGCTCCCGTTGTCGCGGAGCGCGGAAACATTGTTCGAATTCGAAGTGAGCTTGCATTCACGCCCGCTCGGGCGTGGGAGGCCGGGCGACACAAAACGCAAGGCCGGAATAACGCTGCTTGTTGCGCTAACCGAGGGCGCGAGCGCTCCGTTCTGCGTCAGTCCGGTTCCTATTCCACTGGCAAGTCCGAAAAATCCGAATATACATTACATTGAAACTCACGCATGCTTCCTTCCGTTTGGCCGAAGGACCCCTGAACAGCATTGATTGCCCCACCTTGGTGGAGGATTGACTGTCAGCTTGCCATGTCCCTCTCTTTCCTCTCAGATCTGGAGGCCAGATCTGCCAAATAATGCTATGCCACCTAGAAAGAGCTCATCCTTTGGCTTGTGTCCTCCCCACTCTTCTGCCCTGYCCGTGAGGTGCGATAACCCCTGTCCCATTTCATCTGTCCCCCTTTTTTAAAACATCACTAAAAACCCTAAACCCTAAACCTCAACCTGCATACCATTACTCCAACATCCCTTTGGGTCAACCTTTTCCCCTTGTTCTGGTCTTTTGGTTCCATCCATCCATCTCCATGCTATCCATCCATAGTTGTAGTGGTTTAGGCTTGTCCAATTCCCGTGGAAGTCTGATCAGGTGGTGTTTTGCCCGTCTGCAGTTGTCTGTTGTCGATAGCCTCTTCTTGAGCTTGAATTGTACCAGTCTTTCCAGCAATTGCAGTCGTCTCGTGTTCAAGAAGTGATTGATCCAGCCGCGGTTAACCGCTGTTGGAAGCTCCTTTCTGGCACTGAGTTATGCCACTCTTTCCATCAGATACGGTCCTCTCGTGTCCCTGCCATCTTGTTGTATTACAACCAGTTCTTGTAAATCCTCAGTCTCTCGTTCTTTGCCCCAGTCTTGCTGGAGGATTGACTGTCAGCTTGTCGTACTGCCTTCTTTCCTCTTAGATCCCTTCTCTGGAGCTGCCAGATAAGCCTTTAAAACGATATGAAGTTTACCACCTACTCAGACTAACCCTTGAAGCTCTTAACTTTAGATCATTACCCAATAGCCTGTCTCTCTCTATTCCCCCTTGATTGATATTACGAATTAATGCCCAAACCCTTGATTGATATTACGAATTAATGCCCAAACCCTTGATTGATATTACGCTCGTCTCCTTCTCATATGGGGGACAGCCGCATTTTTTACTGTACTATCATCTTCTCTCAGTATTGTACCTCGCACTACCTACCTAGACAAACAAGGACCCTTCCACACCCCCAAGGAATCTAGGGTGTAGACTACTCCAAGGTACAGGATCTAAGGCTGGTACTTGTGCATGTCTACCAGCTAAGCACTACCCTTAAATTTACTACCCGAAGCTAAGTTATCCTAAGGTTATGGGTGGTCCCCACCTGCCTAACTCTGCTCTGTGCGGGGAGCAGTACCCAAGCTCCTAACACCTGGCCCGGGATGGAAAGCCAAATGCAACTTCCACAACCAGCCAGGAGGGACAAGCCGACTTTCTCAGCTGGTGAACCAAAGCACACCACAGGGGGTCGTTGGGAACCGAATGGATAACGTGGGGAATCGATCCCATGACCTCCTGCGTACCACTTACGTGCTCAACCAACTGAGCTAGGCCACTTGGCCTATTATGCAACCAATTATGCACTCTTTTGGCCTTTCTTTTTTTTTTTTTGGGAAAACAGACGCGGGCTCAAATCCCTTTTTTCCCGGTACGTATGGCCGAGCGGCTGAAAGCATTGGTTTGCTAAATCAACATACAAGAAGATCATATGATGGGTTCAGAACTTCAGATCCTATTCCTTGGTTCCATCGGGAGCGTTGTTCAAGTGGTAGAACGCATGTTTTGCAAGTATGAAGTAACATTGAAGTTATCGGTTCAAGAGGCCAGGGACCTCACAAGCCTACGTGGAGCAAGCACTGGGGCCATTACCCAGCTTCGGCTAGTGGAAACCAGGTCCTGCGTCCCTTTACTGAAGACCTCGCGGTTGCGCTTGTCAAAAACAACAAGGAGGATGCCCGCCGCGACTGCGGC